>CAJNDT010002924.1:313464-445964 GCA_905221615.1 Symbiodinium sp. CCMP2592
TCCAGATGATCCTGAAATCGGAGCCATGTCCGAGACTTCTATGCCTCTGAAACAAGAATACCTCGGCCCCGAGGAGCCTTCACAAGTCTTGCTGGAAGGTGGCGGAGTTTTGGGCCAGTGCTGGGACAACGTTGGATGTTGAGCCGCTTTTAGATAGGGTGGGTGGTGGGTGGCTGTAGCGAGTTGCTGACAGGAGCGTTTGCGGCAAGAGCCAGATAACGATAATCATAACCATGCGGTTTATTCATAACAACAAAAACCAACGAAATAATTGTAGCAAGAAGAATTTTTATAGTAATCGCCACCACGTCCTTTACGGAATAGCTAATTGTACAACAGCAAATAAACAACGAATACTCATAACAACAATACCGCAATCGGAACTCGCTTCAAAGAGTCGCCAATAGAGAACGTCACCGTGACGTACGATTGAGTTTTTTCTGCGCTTTCAGGCTATGCCCTTAAACAAGAATTGCATGAGCTCGTGAGGATCCGAGAGCTGAAGCCCTCAAGCGTGCCACTCATGTTAGTGATATCGCCTGCCGGTTTGTCGCCCAAAGTACCGCCCGAGCGCTGCCGGCACCAGAAACCGAGCAAACCGAACCCCGAGAATGGAGTCTCGATGAGTTTTCCTCCAAGAGCCGAGAGCAGAGGAGTTCCTGAGCATCATCTTCAAGTCAGCCCGGGGCTCAGTGCAGCTTCGAAGGTCTGGGCAAACGGCGTTTTGTTCAGTGCAGGTTTCTTTCCTTTCCGCCCAGTTGAAGATTTAGGCTCAGGGTATGGGGGCAGGGTGGAATCTGGAACCTGCCAGGCAGGCGATAGAAGACGGTGAAGAAGGCTACGGGACATAGCCTTCAGGGCTGCAGCTTCCAGTTAATGTAGCAGGGCTTGGGAGTATATTACTAGAATTCTAATAAGGAGCCCCCAAAACCCTCTTCTAATCATAGCTGGATTATGTGGCATTGCCCTCGCCAAGGAGGAGCGGGAGAGATTTGGAAAGCTGCCGCTGGATGCTTGCCACAGTCTCAGGGGAGGGATAGCAGCAGATGGCATCACTAGGAACGTGACATGGGTGAGCCTTGCTTGTGATCTATTTGTTCGGTCTGTGTGATCAGCATCTTTTTTGCACGAGACTTTGCTGATCTTACGGGGTTAGGTCGGGTCGCCTTCCATCCACGTCGTTCCAGGTGCCGCGCCACATCCACGGCATTCGCGACATGGAGTTCACGCTTAATGATAATGTAGGAACATGTGAAGGAGCCAACTCATCTGAGCGTCTCACGAAGAATCGCCCATTAGCAGCTTCAGATTCATGCAAACAAGGCGCAATTTCCGGCCACTGGCGGAAAGGGGATTTCCTCTGAGCACCCATGTCCTGCGGGGTAACTAGTTGACTTTTGTCTGAATCTTCGACCAAAGACAAAGACGAATCAGGTCCGAGGTTCGTGCTTGGCCTTATAAGACGGAAACTTGCGAGAGTCGCCTGAGTGTTGTCAGCTGTTTCAACGATAGTCATGGCATGAAAACCCGAAACCATATTGATATGATCCGTAACATCCACCACTTGAACACTTCGCAAGGATTGCTTGATCAAAAGCGCTCAGGCCTCAAAGAGTCTCTGGCGCAGCTTTCCAAGGCAAACGAGCTGCACCTGGTCAGGCTAAGCAGGTTACTGGAAGGCTTTTTGAGATCATCGACGCTTAGACTGTTGGCTTTAGCATGTTGTGAGTTTGGGGGTTTACCCATAGGCTCCATACTAGTTCCTTTTTGGGATTACCTTATGTAAAGGATTCTAAATATGAGCCCCAAAACAGGAAGTACTAAGGAGCCTATGGGCAGAGCATGCTGGGTTTAGTGTTTGAGGTGCCGGGGTCACGCAGGGCCTGTGACAGTGATCCAGCAGCGTGTCAGGCTGCAGTTTGTTTGGAACTGCTTGAAGTACCCGTCCTGGTGATCAGATGGAATTTTCAGGTTTCCAGCTGGTATTGGAATCCTTGCAGCAAAATCTTGCGCCTGCCGCCAACAGAAGCCTGTAAAGCCCCACAGGCCAATGCGCATAGAGGTTCAGAACACAAGGTGGCAGTAAGGCTACTATAAAGACTTTTTTGAACCCTTCCTCTGGGGAGAATGGCGAGGAGTTGAAGTGGCCTGCCAGCATGCCCTTGTACGCCATTGGCAAGACCACGGCGCCCGGGGTTGCAGAGTTGAGGGTCAAGGGTTTGGCCTTGGTGTGGCGTGTACCATCGGGGCCAGAGTCTGGGATTTAGAGTTTGATTAAGCTTTTTCGGGGTTTATAAGGCTTAGACAAACTCTTGAATACACTTGCCCAAATCGGACTACCCCAACATGGCCCAGAAACCTTCTGCAACAAGACTCCTGGAGTACTCCTTTGCCACTGAGTACATGGAGTCGTGGTTCCTGTGCCCATGCGAACGCTTACTCCTTGCCCGGTCCGCCAAGCTGGGAGAGCCGCACTCTAGTATAGGGGCCATACTAATTGCCTGTATTATTTTGGGGGTTCCTTAGTATAATATACCCCCAATTCCAATTCCAATTATTTATGCCGGTGCTGTTCAGTGCTCCCCCGTGGTGTACAACTGGTCGTCAGCTGTTGCACATAAGTCCAAGTACTCAGAACCCCCGAGACCTCCTCTGGCTTGTCCGAGTTGCGAGAGCGTAAGGCCACAGGCCACCTTTTTGCATAGCAGGTCTTCTTCAAGCAGGTGGCCTATGAAACGATCGAAGGCCCGTGGGTTTGGGAAGCCCTCCATGCTGCTAAAATATAACATATGATATTGTATTATAGAATATTGGAATATACAACAGTATATTATACTGTGTACTTGAGTGAAGCCTGTGCGGGCCGCAGCCGTTCCACGAGTAGAGCCATCGGGGAAACTTCTCTTTGTGATCTGGTGGCCGTCCATTTCGGATCAAGATGCATGAAGCCGGTTTCGCCCAGCATCGTCTTCTTGAACTGAAATGCTCGGTTTGCATGTGAGCACCTTTTCTGCATGATGACCGGGTGGCGGTTCAGCGTGAGTGGGGGAAAAATCTTTCGGCTTTGGACTCATGCACTGTTACTTGGGGCTCCGTTTCGCGCACCCGGAATGAGAAGTAGTACAATTCCGGTACGGGTCCTTCTTACAGTTATGCTATAGTACACCCCCTCTAGGCCCTGTGTTCCTACATCTTACCCTTCCAACTGAGCCTCGATTGTCATCCTACCGTAGCATGTAGTCGTACCAAGAGACCTCGTCCGGCTTGTCCGAGTTGCGAGAGCGCAATCCCAACCCCGACACCAGCCATCTTGGTCCAGCACCTCAACCTTTGCAGCAAGCTTGAGCGAGATCTCGGAGAGCTCGTGCCTGCAGAGTGTCAACTAGGGCTTAGGGTTCGAAGCAAGCCTGCAGCAAAAGGGTGTAACCTGTAAGTTTAAAGTTCACAGTAGACCCTAAACTCCGAAAAACTGAGGGCAAACTTCTGTGTCAGTGTCACACGTACCGAGAGACCTCGTCTGGCGAGTCCGAGTTGCGAGTGTGTAAACTCCGAAAAACTGAATCAATGAAGTAGCAGGCTCCCAAAAAGAGCTGCTATGGAAGCCTGCATGACCACCCGCCCCTTCAACAAAAAGGCAGCGTCATATTTTGAGTATTAAGAGGCAAACCCCTGATTCTTCCAAGCCGAGGCTGTGGATTGGTGGACCTGAGCCTGGGTTGCTCTTAGGGTATTGCATGCAAAGTTGCAAATGATAGAGCGTTCTCTTTGTTTTTCATGGAGTAAGATGGTTGAGCAATAGGGTCTCCTCATTCTCGTAGCCCGAGCTAAGTTCTGTCCGAGTTGTGAGAGCGTAAAGCCTTGTGAAACTCTTGCCGCCCACCATACTTCTGATCATCCAAGCTTTAGGGTGCATTAGTAATACTGGGTTCCCTGGCGCCCTTTCGACCCTTAAAGCCCTCTAAACCCAACCTTGTTTGTGGAACTTCAACTAAGTTTTGCAAAGCATCGTAGGAAGCTTCTTGAAACCCTTGAGGCCTATCTTGGCCAGTATCTTATACTAAAGCAACGTAAGCTCCCCTCAGCCGTGTACTCATAAACACCCTCCACCACCTCAGTTTGGCAGCTACTGCAACTTAAACTCAATTTCTTCATGTCAAGCCTTGGAAACGGTCCGACCAAAAACCGCCCTAACACCCTCGGAAGTTTGTTCTGCAGATCAAGGAAGTGGCGACTCCAAGGTGTTCTTGACAGACGCAGACGACCGAGGACGCGGTTCAGGGCAGAGTGGGGCTGAGCTTAAGTCGCAGTTTGCCTCTTTTCACGCGGTTGTGGCCGTACTATCGTAGAGAGCATTATGTGTGTTGGAATGCTGAGGCTGAAAGTTTTTGGCCAACGTCATATCGACGGTTTGAGGTGCTGGTCTCACGTTAAACGCTCGGTGTTGGGTCCGAAGAGGTGGGGATCGGAATGTCGAGAGCATGTGCCTGGAGTTGTCTCCCTGGTTCTTTGTAAGGAATTCGGGAATGGATATGATTGGGGATCATATCGGGACTACTATAGGGATCCATTCTCCCATTCCCCTACTAGGCACCAGGGAGTTGTTCAGGAGCAACTTCGTCTACTGCGAGGCTGTCCACCGTTTCGTGGACGATGCATTTCCTCCAAGCAAAGCATCCTCGGAGCAGCTAGCCGTATTCTTTTCGGGTTCTAGAGAATGTAAGTCGCAGGTTGTTAAGAAATCATTTCCGGTTCGTTCTGGGCCGGAGTCTCGGGAGTTAAACTGCATGAGCCAACGAAAAGTGTGTACTGTGTACTCCCATGATGAAGAAGTGATTGAAAAGAAAGGCATCGCTGGGCCCAGCCCGACGGTTGCCTCCGGTGGACATCGCATGGACTCGTGTGAGCAACATTCGCGGGCAAGGCCGAATAACCCTCTTCGGGCACTCCGCCACCGGCTCCTCCCGAGAGTATTCGAGCAACGTGCGGCAAGGCTCCCTGGGCAACTGCTGGCTCATTGGGGCCTTGGCCTGTGTCGCAGATTTCCCGGGTCACGTAGAAATGCTGCTTGAACCTTCAACTCTGTCAGCAGATGGGCGGTATGTGGTTCAGCTTTACCACACCGAGTCCGGCATCCCCGGTCGCAGCTGGCATTCTGCTTTGTCTTGCTTCTAGCCGTCTCTCTATACACATGGTCGCATAATGATGCGTATACCTGCATTAAGGCTAAACATACACCCACGTTTATGAATTTATGTCCGTTTTGATGGTAGGTTGGTGCTGTGAGATCGGCCTCGTGGTAAGGTTGGCGAGCGATTGAGATCGATGATCTGGTGCCCTGCTTCTCCTTACCTTTCTGGGCCGGCCCTGGCACCTTCCTTGCAGGGGACAAGCCCTGCTTTTCACAACCGGTGGAAGGCGAAGTCTGGTCGCTGCTCATGGAGCAGCTTTGCCGAAGGGATGGGTTCCGGGGCTTCGAGGGTAGCTTGAAGCTTTTGAAAACATGTCCGAGCAGGGGATGCATATGGCCCTGTGCGACGGCCTTGCGAAAGTAAGAGCCAGAAGGAGCCAGCGAGAACGCGATAGCAGGGACAAAAGCAGAAATACGTGCATTTTTTACACGGCATTGCTGGCACGAACGGCTCTGGATAACCGAGAAGCCCGCATGAGTGACAAAGCCCAAACCTTTCAAGAAATAAACTCACTTCAGCCTGGTGTAGTTGGATCTTTCGCTAAAATCCGTGCCTGCCTTCAGCGAGTGTGTTAGTCGATACCACCTCCATAGTGTCAATTAACCGGAAACCTTGCAAGAGTCTGAGGTGCGAGAGTCCAGACCCTTCGGGTTTAATATGGGATATCCCTCTCCTAATTTTTGCTTATGTGCTTTTTGGGGGCTCCAGGAAAGCCTTTGCCAAGCTGGCTGGGTCCTACGGCGCTTTGGAAGGCGACCTGATCTTCAGCGTCGTAGGATTGAACCAAAAAGTAGCTGCTGGCAATGTCACCGCCGATGATCACTATACAGTGGCCCTAGACTCGACGTTCATTTTGACATCTAACATTGAAGGGCTGTTGGCGAATCTAGCCTTTGCGTGGTCTGCGCATGATGTTCAGCCCAGCTTCCCAACACGCTAGTTCGAGTGTTCCGGCACACCGTGACTGTGTTCTCGAAGCTCAAGTTTCAATCGCAGGTGTTGAGGGCTGGAGCAGTGTCTTTTCCATGGATCTTGTTTTCTGTGGTGACCTGTGGGTTTCGCCTGCTGGGCTTCCAAGCGAGGACACTTCGTTGATGGATTGAAGGATACTTGGAACAGGGCCCTGGAAATACATAATAATTAGCAAATGAGCACAGAAGTGAGCAACTACGAGTTCTGCAAATGTGTGTCTTGACGAAGCTGCGTGGCCTTTCAGTTTACAAATCCATCCGTGCTGATCGTCTCAACCCTGAGCAGCAGAGCTTGGAATGTAGTATAACAATTCTAGTGTAGTATAGTATAATGTATAGTATAGTATAGTAGAATATAGTATAATACAGTACAGCATAGTGTAATCTCGTATAGTATAGTATACAACAGTATAGTATAGTATAGTATAATAGTACAATATAGCATGGTATAGTATTATTACTATAGTATGTGCAGAGGCGGGGTGCCCGAGCTCGCCTTCCAAGCGCTGACGGGGCAACGCGAGCAACTGCGGTGGCAGCGGGAAGGAGCGCAGTGGAGGTGGGCCGAGCGTCAGGCTTAATATAGGGGCTTCCATAATTACCAACACCATTTTGGAGGTTATTTCGGGGGTTCCGTACTGTAATTACAGTATTTTGGGCCCCAAAACCATGTTCTAATTATGAAGGCCCCTATATTGTGGTGGGGTCTCTTTGTAGCAAAGGTGTACAGTTGCGCCGGTAGGTCTTGCTCGGACATGCAGCGAGAGCTGTCGAGTTGAAAAGTTGTTGCCGGAGTCTCACGAAAGCCCTGCAGGAAGCTTCGTTTCAAGACGCCCATTTGGTCGAAATCACATGTCAAAGGTGCCGCACTGGAAATCACGAACCGGACGCTTCCTCTAGAGCAGTTCTTTCTACGCCTGGCATACTACGAACAGGCGAACTTCCTCCTAGCTGCTTCCATATCCAAAGGGGGCATGACTGAACGACGCCGGGAGGATGGCCTCATCGAAGGCCATGCATATTCAGTGTTGGAGATTCAAGAAGTACATGGCTTGCGATTTGTTCGGCTCCGTAATCCATGGGGCAAGGAAGAGTGGAAGGGTCGGTGGTCGCGAGGGTCCGATGCTTGGAAGCTCCACTCTCATGTTGCACAAGACATATGCCAACGTGGCGGGCATAGGCTAGACAGTGGACAGCAGGATGGATCTTTTTGGATTCTCTTCGACGACTTCGCCGCCTGCTTCGATTCTGTCAACGTGTGCCCTGCCACCATGCCAGTGCCGAAAGCCTCGCGCTATGCGAAGTCCAAGAAGCGGAGCCATGCACCGGTCTGTGGGCGCTGCGGTCAGCCGGTGGAGAGTTGTTGGCTCCTCGTTCGTGGCCACGGCACTCAGCCCATCTCCTCCGCCGGTGCACCGGCAGGTCTCGGCTGGGTGCGTCTTGCCGATGGCGACCTCTGCCAGCTCTGCCTCCGTGCGACCTCGCCGCAGCGACGTGCCTTCTGGCAGGGTGCTCCGAGTGCTCCGAGTGCTGGAAGCGGCGGCATGGCAGGAATCCGAGAAGTTGAGCTGACTCGGCGTGTACCGGGTATTGACTACTTTCCCTTCGAAGCTGGAGCTGGGTGCTCTCCCCCTCTGAAGAGACCTCAGTGTGACCTGGGGCCCGGATGCACGCAGCACAGCCCGGCGCACTTCGCAAGCTACGATCATCCGTGGATGAAGCCAGGGCCCGAACTTGTCTTGCCAAGCAGGTCCCGGCCAAGTCCAAGCGGGCCGAAAAAGCCAGGGCTTTTTGGAGTGCACCCAGCATGTCGCACGATCACTTGCCTTCGGATGCGGCTAGTTTGCAGTTGTGGTTGCGAATGGTTGCATGCTGACGCCAGGCATGCGGATGGCGATGCTTGGAAACTCAGCCAAGAAGATCCAGGTGCACTGCAGTTCGTTGCATCTCTTTGAAGCTGTAGTGCGCATATGTTTCATGCTTGACCCCCTGTTTGCAGCGTGCCTGGCGCGTCTACATCTTCCGCACCATCTTCGTCATGATCCGAAGCAAGGCAATCCTCGTCCAGGCGGTTGTTCGCAGGCACGGACCCTGAAGGATGCAACTTTCCACCCTTCATGGGAGCGTCGGTTACTGCAAGCTTGTTGGCGCAGGTACCTGGCACGTGTCCACCTCTGGAACCGCATGAAGCCCGGGCAGCGGAAGCGCAGCCGACTCTTCCGGGCCTACATCGCCGCCCACCCCGGGGCCGCCACGGAAGACGGCGAGGTGGACTCGGAGGACGAGCGGGAGGCTGAAGCTGAGCGACAGAGGCTGGAGAAGCTGCGGGTCTCGCGGGAGGAGCAGGAGCGGCAGCGGCGGGAGCAGGAGCAGCGCGAGAAGGAGGAACAGGAGCGGTTGCAGAGAGAGGAGGAGGAAGAGAGGAGGCGACTGGAGGAAGAGAAGATCCGCCTTGCCAAGGAGGCCGAGGAGCGTCGACTGGAAGAGGAGCGACAGAAGCTGGAGCAGGCGAAGCTCGCAGCCGCCGAGGAAGAGCGGAAACGAGCCGAGGACCTCCGGCAGGAGGCGGAGAAGGTGTGGCAGGAGGAGAAAGCAGCCATACAGAAGCAGCACAACGAGGAGCTGCGCCAGCTCCGGTCGCAGCTCACCTCGGCCAAAGATGCTGAGGAGCAGCTGCAGACGCAGCATGAAGCTGGGTTGTCCTTTGGGATCTTTTTTAACTTCCCCTACTATTTTCTAGAGAACCATTTTTTAACTTCCCCTACTATTTTGTAGAGAACCATAATATAATGTTGACCCCTGATTAATAAACCCCCCCCCCGCCCCCCCCCCCTCAAGGATCACAGACCCCCAAATAATCCCGTGAAGCCAAATTAATTGCAGTAAACAGTGGTGCTAGTAGTAGTAGTCGTAGTAGCAGCAGTAGTAGCAGTGGCAGTAGCAGTAGCAGTAGCCCTTGAAAGAACCGCTTGAAAGAGGACAAGACGCCCTTCAAATGTAGTCTTGCCCCCTTTAAAAGTAGTCTTCGAAGCACTTTTTGAATTTTAGATCCCCAGACGGTGTTGCCTTTAATCGTGGGGGGTTTTCTGCAAAAAACGATCCTTATTTGGGTGCTGCCTTTAAAGTAGTACAGATTGGGGCCGGAGCCGCCCGCAGGCCGCCTTTAATCGTAGGGGGATTATTAATCCTAGGTCAACATTAGTAAATAATCAAAGGGACAACTCAGGAAGTTGAGGTGGCCAAGTTCAAGCAGGATGCCGAGACCCAGGGAGCTGATCTCCAGCGGCAGGCCGGGACCCCTGAAACAAGGGCCGTGTCTTCGATTTGTAATGTGTATGCATATATACATATATATATATATATATGTATAATATGTACAGATATTATATACAGATGTGTATATAACATACATGTATTTATACACACATATACACATATGTAATTACTCACGCCGTAGGTATGTATGCATGCATATTTTGTATATTATACGGAGATATTACAGTAGGTGCGGTCGAAGTCCATGGGGATTTCGACCTTCCCTGAGGCCAGTGAGTTCCAGCGGAGCGAGGCACAGCTCAAGGAGCACTGGGGTTCTTGGGAGAAGCTGATGGGTTGATTCGGGTTTGGGGGTTTAGGGTTTGCAGAGAGGCCGGGTTCAAAAAAGGGGTTTAGGGGTTTACGGATGCAAAAAGGGTTTTTTGGGGGTTTACATAGGGTAGTAAGGAAACCATCTGATTAACTACAGATGGTACTCGTAATAAGGAACGAATAGTATATGATTTATTATATATAGATCCTTATTAAATTATGGTAACCATGCCCCTGAGCCTCCTGCCCCTCTTAAACAGCAAGGGCAAGACTACGAGTTTCAAGCCTGGTTTGAGAATTGGGTTGTGTTGGGTCCAGCGAATCCAGGGTCGTCTTTCGTATCGGTAGGATCAGCTTGCGAGCCCGAGGTCGTATGCAAAGATGTTGACCATGTTCGTCGACTATATGCACCCAAGGGGCTAAACCTATACCGTTGCAGATCCATACAGCATTTCGACCTCTTCTACCTCGGGTTTGCTAAAAAGAAAGCTGCAAACCCTGAACAACCCTGACCCTCAACATCCCTAAGCCCAGAAGCGGAGAGCCCCACGATGCAAAACGATGTTTGGCATATGTGCTCTCGAAGCTTCATCTTACCCATAGGCCCCATAGTAGTTCTTTTTTGGGATTACCTTATAACATTCTACATATGAACACCCAAAAGGAACTACTGCATGAAGTGTGAGGTGAAGAATGTATATAAGGGCTGGGGCCTGGCCTGCTTTTCTTCGGGCTGGTGATCGCGTCATTCGTCGGACAGCAATCCATGCAGCACATGGCCAAGAGAGGGGAAGACAGGCGAATGCGCCAGACGTGGTCACAAGCAAAAGTTCATTCCTTGGGATGTGGCTCCCTGCGGCTCAAGCAGTCATTATAGTCATAGGTATGCTTGTACTTATAGTCAGTACTGCAGTGCACCAGCACAGAAGTTCACAGGAGCAGCCTACTCCGCTCTGTTGTCCCATCCTCAAAGACTCATAGAGGCCCATGTTCTGGTGCTGCGTGGAAAGCTCGCCGAGTCCGAAGGCTGCACACATAGAAGATCCCGGTGTCGCCGAGGAGAGCCAGAGCAATGAGGTGGGGTTGGAGGAGATACCCTCCCGTCACAGCAGCCAAATCTCCGTGAATGCGCTGCCAGTCCTCAGCGACGCGGATCATCTCCAAATGCAGCAGTCTCGAATCGCTGAGACGAGCGAGACCAAGGAAGTGGAAGTCGTCGAAGTCGTCGACCTTCCGGTGCACACGAAGAATTCGCTGTCCACAGAGGACTCCGGAAGGAGACCCGGTCGCAGAAGCAAGCTCCTTGGGAGGGCGGCGGAGGCTCGCTGGAAGCTTCGTCGAAGCGAGCTCGAGATGCAGAGAGAGCTCAGCCGGACGCTGAAGAGCACACTTTACCTGGCTACATGGAAAGGTACAGATGTTGTGATGAAATGCGTCGAGGTCCCGGAGACTTACGATAAGAAAGACGAGCCACAGCGAAAGAGTTCCAAGCAGAAGTTCGATCTAACCGCATCACGTCCACTTCATGCCTCGGAGGTGAACCAGGATCTTCTGGAAGAGTTGCTGCACGAGATAGAGCTCCTCTCCTCCCTTCGGCACCCAGACTTGGTCCTCTTCATCGGAGCCTGCTTGGATAGGGACTCTCCTGTCATGTGCGTCACAGAGTACATGCCTGGTGGAGATCTGGAGCGCCACTTCATGGCCATGCGCAAGAAGCACCAAACGCCCACCTGGCGACCGCAATTCCATCAAGTTTTGGAGTGGAGCTTGGCGGTTGCGCGTGGGCTCAGCTTTCTGCACACCCGAGAGGAGCCCATCGTTCATCGCGACCTGAAGCCGCTCAACCTGTTGCTGACGAGACACGGCGAAGTGAAGATAGCAGACCTAGGCATCTCGAAGATGATGGCAGCCGTCGTCGGTGACGTATACATCATGACCGGTGGAGTTGGCAGTTGGTTATACATGGCACCCGAAGTCGTCAGGCATCAGCAATACAACGAGAAGGTGGATATCTATGCCTTTGCCCTCATCATGTTCTTCATGAGCTCCGGACGGCACCCTTTCCACGAGATATCCAAAGATCCAGAAGTTGTTTTGAGAGAGTTCTCCTTGGGCAAGGAACCGAGGCCAAATGTTGCTGAGTGCCATGCCGCACTGCGGGAGCTCATGGCTGAAAGTTGGCATGTCAGCCATCAGCAGCGGCCATCTGCTCAAAAGATTGTCCTCCAATTGCGCGAGGCTGCGGACAACTACACGCCACCTGCATGCTTCTGCGGCAGAGCTTGAGTTTCCCGTGTGGAGGTAGGGTTTTGAGCTCACCTCAGCACCTCTTATCTGCTCAGAGAAGATATGGGGCAGATGGGTCGGTGGGGTGGTTGCAGTCAGGCTGCTGTCATTCCAGCAAGCCATTTGACAATGCCATTGCTTGCGGTTGCGCATAACTTGAGTAAGGGCTAGTTCGTTAACTTAGCTGGCATTCGATTGAGGGTCGTTGTGCAGGAGGGTATGAGTCTTGAGGTTGATAATCACTGAAGCCTTATGGCTAAGCCCTAGAAGGCTAGCCATAATATCTCTAAGGCTTAGAGTCTACAGTCTAAAAGAAGCCTGGCAGCTCTAAGGTTTGGAGTCTAGGAGGGTTTAGGGTTCCCTAAACCCATGATTTTGGCAACGGAGCCTTAGGACCAGGACGGCCACTTGCCATGCCGAACTGGCAAGGCCTGGCCAGTGGTCGTCTCAACATCGAGGGGCCGGCAGAGACTCATAGGGTTAGGGTTTCCTTGGATTCGGCTTCAGGAGCTTTAGGCGTCACGCGCATCGGGCTCGGTACCGGTTTGAACAAAACGGGTCTTAAGATGGCGGATTAAAACATTCGATGGACTGCTGGCCCCGCAACACTAGTCATGTACTCTGGGACATGATATAGCATACCTCTCAGTTTGATTGGCGTTCCCACTGAGTGGGTAACAGGTACTTCGCTGCTCGTTCCTTGACGGCTTGTGTCGAGCACGGCCTTTTTTTGCAACCTTCCGTCGAACGACAGCACGGGTTCAAAAGAAAGTGCTGCCGCCACACTGCACGGTGCCTACGCAGCGTCCGCTGAGAAGTACAAGGTTCCCTAAGCCCTAAACCCTGAATAGAAGAAGGGGCTGGGGTGATTCTTTGGACATGTGGGCTAGTGGCACCTGCAGGATGCGCCTCGCGGCATAGGCCAATTTCAAACGAAAGGGCACCAGGCTCTAAAACAGAAGCCTGAACAATTGCCTGACAATTGCCCATGTTCCTTAGGGTTCCTATGACACCTATGGCGATAATAGTGTAAATGAGCCATTTAAGCCCGTATCTATATTGCATTCATACCGGTATCGCTGACTTGATCGTTTGGGAAGATCCGTCGTTTACCGCCCTACTTTTAGAATGCCACTTATGCGAGTACAGTTGGGCTAATACCTAGACCGGCTGCCAAACACGTCTTTTTAAGCGTTTCTTTACGGAAGGCTTCCGTCAACCTTGCTGTCTCTATATCGCTTGTGAATATCGATATCCACCGCTTATCCAGCTCTCTGGGAAAGAAGCAGCATTGAGCAGCCCATAAAGATGTTTCACGAAGCCGACAGCGAAGCTTGAACCTCACACAGCAGAGCGTGAGACCCAAAAAGTCTTCAGACACCGAAGCATGGTTCAGGGTGTTGTCTATGCTGGCAGAACTGACGTCTTCAGCACGGCCTGCCGCTTTGAGCAGTCTACTTTTTTGAGCCACGGTGTAGAGATTATGTCCCATTAGGGGGGATGCTTTGCCAGCCTGGAGTGTTTCATGCCAACCATCCTCCAACCAAGAACCTCATCCGGCGGAGTCCAATTGTGAGAAGGTAATCTCATTCCTTACAGCGACCCGAGACCCAAGGCCCTACCCAACACCCCAAAACCCTAAACCCATCCTTGCTACGAAAAATGAAAGTCCCAAACCCTCTCGTATCTATCGTGGCCCTTGTCGGCTTCGGGGTTTGAGGCTCAGGCGTTTGAATAGCACAGCAAGTGGCAGTGAAGCGTAGCAAAGCGTGCTGAGTTTCCGTGGGTGGCGGACACTGGCAAGTTTGAGTACAAGCACTGTCATTCTGCTTTTTAGGGCTGCGCACGTGGGACGGACGGCTTTAGATCGAGGGGCCCCTGGCGCAAGGAGCAAATAGAGCAGCTGGAGGCTGAGAACCAACGCGCGACCCCGAGAGTGACCTATCTGGGCCGTTCGGGTCTTCACAACAAATCGGATGTTTTAAGCGCATTCTCCCTGTCTCTCTGTTTTGCTTGTCTGGCCAAGTGTCGTCAGGCATGGTTCATAGGAGTGCCACGCTGGCATCCCGACTCGCACTGAACAAATCCACACCAAGCCTTCGCGCTTTTTCCTTCGAGGTCTAAAGGCCAAGCTGGAAGACGAGTCCAGCCGCCACGCCGTCCAAACTGAGGATATTCATGTCCTCTGCACACTTTGGGGTTGAGGGGAAGAGTTGAAGTAGTTGTAGTTGGAGTAGTTAGTTACACTAGCAACTAGTAGCAGTAGTAGTAGTAGTAGTAGTAGTAGTAGTAGTAGTAGTAGTAGTAGTAGCAGTAGCAGTAGTAGTAGTAGTAGTCGTCGTAGTAGCAGCTGCCGTTTCTGGCAGGAGCTGGAAGCCTCACATCGCGATGCCCTGGGGGCCGCGGCGGAGCAGCTGGAGTCGCAGCGCGTGGCCCTGCTCTCAGCTTAGGGAAAGCTTGGAGTCTTGATTTCTGGATGGGGGTAGTTCTCTAAATTAGAGTCTCGTTTAGGATCCTTTTTGGACGGGTGCCGTAGCATTTTGGGGGCCCAAAGAGGGACCCTAATCTAGAGAACTACCCATGTACCTGTTAGAGTTTGGATGATGCATTCTTTTCGAAGCTGCACCTCAGCAGCTACCTCAACCGGTTTGTTCTAACATATGATCGGCAACATTCATCGGCTCAGGCACTGCAAAATTCACACTTTGAATTGCCGGACGTCCCCCCGCAAGGCCTATGTCACCCAGATGGAGGACATGCGGCAGAACTTGGACAACCAGTATCGTCAGGCGCAATCCTCAGGTGGAGCCCCCTTCTCTACACCTTCAGATGCAGACTTCGGGCGGTTCAGGCTTCTGGTCGATTTTGCAACTCCCCCTCTGTGAATTAAGTGGGTGCCCGGTACGACTGCCAAGCCACAGTGCTGAGGAGCAGGATGCTCTCAAGGCACAGGAGCAAGAGCAGAACCAGCGCTTTCAGGCACCTGGGATGTTGCATCCTTGCAGGGCTACTTATAGCTTCTTCTCGCGTGTGCATAGGAACGGCAGTTGTGTTGTTGGTGCATTCCTGTCTCGGGGTCTTCCCTGCACCTGGAGAGATCTGAAGCTTGGCTTGATCTTCTTCCTTTGTCGTTTTTGTTTCGTGCGTATGGGTGTGGGTGAGTGTGCTTATCGTCTGGTTTGGCCGTGTGGTGTAGGACAGTGCACTGACGCTCGTAAACTGTATGTGTATGTATGTGCCAGTCACACACACACACACACGTGACGTAACGGCTTCTAATTATGTACCCCTACCTAGTTATCCACCGACCTTCCCGACTGCGACCGACCCGCACTCCCCCACGTGGTCACCCCACCCACCCACCCTTACCCAACTACCCTTCCCACCCACCCATCCACCCTCCTTCCTTCCCGTGCTTGCCGACTTACCCAACCTATACGCACCCACCGACCGACCTACCTGCGTACCTTCCGACATTGCCACACAGTCACACATGCATGCATGGATACATGCATTCGCACACGCACATGCGTTCGCATGCGCATACGCACACACACACATACATACGCATCCACACGCGAATATGCATATGTCCACACATAGACATATACATGCACACACCCACACACACACACACACACACACACGTACATACATATAATTGCATATATACATACGTTTACTAGCCGTTTTTTTGCAACGTAGCCTGTGCTCCAACGGCACAACCTGGGGAGCCAGGAGTCAGATGTAATGCAGTATTGACGCCATTGGGAAGGTGACCGTGCCTATGTTTGCGAATGCGATGTGGCACTTATTGACACCCAAACCTGAACGCAAGCTGAAGCGAGTCCACTCCTGTCAGGAAGAGCTTCAGCAGCTGAGGGATCGGGAAGCAGCCCAGCGAAAGAGGACGGGGGGGACGGCCCTGGCAAACTGCCAAACCGACGATTGCACTTCCCGAGCCTCTTCGAGCAAAGCTTCAGGAGATTTCGGAGATGGCTGGTAAGGGTGAGTGGCAGTAGCAGTTTTCCGGACTTTGCTGAAGTGTGCTTCTTCCTGCATCGTAAATGGCTACTTGCTGATTCCTCCCCCGAAGCAATCTGCAACCCAAGCACATCAAAGCGGCGGAGTAGCTGAGTAGAGGCGCTTGGGTTCAGAGAATCAACCACTTCTCGTTTCAGGCACGAAGAGCAGATGATGGAGTTCAGGCAGGGGTGCTTGGCTCACAAAGTCTCGAACTGCAGTCGCATCACAAGAGCAGCAAAGCATCTAGACGGTCCATGTCAGAAATGACCTTCAAAGACGGAGGGTTCGCAGTTGTGATTACAAGCATCGGGAAGGCAACTTTTGCACATCTCTGGCAGGGTAAGCTCAGTATTCCGGTACAGGAGTGCCTGCACAAGACGCAGGTCCAGAATCTCTAAATTACCCAGGATGCAAGTCAATATGTCCTACCGAAGTCTGGCTCAATCCCTCAAGTGACGGTCCACAAGCTCACGGCATTGTTCGGGCATGCACGGCGGCGAAGTTTATGCACAGCCGCAAGTCCATTCACAGCGGCCGCAGTGAGTAATTTAACAACGGAATCGCAGACCTCTCCGCCCAAAACTCCTAAGCTGTTAAGCCCGAACCGCGAAAGACCCCTGAAGCCCCTGTCTGCAGGGGCCGGGAGGAGGAACGGCAGCGCAAGTTCCAAGAAGACTTGGGCGAGGCCGAAGTGCTTCCGACACCGGGTTTCGGAATCAAAGGTTTAGGTTTTAGGGGGTTTAGGGTCAAAACCCTACCTGGTTACCTGGACCCTTAAATACCCACACGTCCTACATTTTTCCTTGTACAACAAGGTAGGGTGTTTGGAGAAAACAGGAACCCCCACATGAATCGCATGGATTGCCCGAGTGCGTTCGAAACCCTGATGGCCCTATGGCTGATAGTGTTTCGGATGTAAGACAAGCCTTCAGGAATAACCATAGTATCTGCATACTGTTATCTGTTTATCGTACCGTATAGTATTTTGATAGACACTGTCGTGATTCCGCAGCTCGGATTTGGGCTTCGGGCGAGGTGGGGTTCCATGCTGCGCCGCACTGTCTTGCGGGGTTTGCCTGGGCCCAACCCTGAAACCACTCTTCAAGGAAAATTGCAGTTCCCTGTCTCTTTCTGTAGTAAGGTCCTGTTTTCTTGTTGTTTTGCGTTTGTTGGTCTTTCACTCTAGCTGCACCAGCCCAGTGCGCTTTATCTCATGTTGGAGTCACCGGAAAAGGCTGTGAACGAAGCCAGAGGCTTGGATGGTGACTGAGTTTGATCGATTTGACCCAGCAGCTGTCCAAGCGTTTCCGTTATACCAAGTCATACCACCATACGGAACACCACCCCGAAATATCGAGCATCCCTCATAGCTATAGGACGTATGTGACGCTTCGATTGAGGGCAGAGCCCATCTTTGAAGTTCCTTACAATTCAACGCCCACATACTAAAGTGCTGGGATCAGCCAGGAGGTATAGAAAATGCATGTAGAGGTATTTGTTCTCTACATTTTGCCGTTTGTGTGTGTGTGTGTGTGTGTTTTTGCTGATATTTGTTTGTTAACAGGTTGTTCTAGTCATACGCCTGAGTCTTAGTTTCTGTCTTAGCTATCTGGCCCCTGAAAACTGAAAACCAACGCCTTGTCAAGTCCCCGTTTCCGTACCTTGAACCAGCAGACCCTGAACCCTAAACCCCATAGATCCCTCTAAGGAGCCCGTATTAAGAGAACCCTTGAGAGCATCATGTTCCGAGACCCTCCCGGGATTCGGACCCGAAAACAGCCAAAGAACAGCCCTGCACCTTCGCCGAATCAGAAGGCTCTTTCTTTCGCCCACCTGTCAACTACAAAATCAGGTTTGCAATCACCTCTCAGGCGTGCGAATCCACAACTCGCCTCGGTCTGATCGAGAGTTTAGATGAATCTGAAGAGCTCCAACACGTGGCTTTGAGGTTATCGAATGGATGTCTCGGCGAGTAACCGGTTTTCGTACCGCATCAGGACCTGCTTCGTGCTAGTTGCGAGAGTCGAAACCCTGAACACTGAACCAAGAAATTTCTGGCGTGTGCGCATCCAACACCAGCTGGTTGGTATGGAGCCGATGTTGCTGATCTGCCTGAACTGAAAATTCGTCGGGTTTACGAGGGCGTTGGAGTCTCCAGTTGACGGAGAGACTGAAGTCTTCAGAGACTCCAGCCTTTGCCGCTCAAGCCCTCGTGGTAGCAGCCTGTCCCTTGTTTGACCATTCCCTGTAAAGGATTCTTACTCCTAGCTAAGCACCATGCCAGCGTTTCTTCGGTGCGTTCTGGCGGCCTGCTTGGCATCGCTCCTGTGCCAGGGGGCGGTTGGCCACCGGTCTTCGAAGTCTCTTGCAGTCGACGTGCTGGAGATCTCGGACACAGAGGAGGTCGAAGGCATCAACGACTACCCACGAGCTCTCGAATTCCAGAAGAGCTGGATTCACTCCGAGAATTATGCGCACGTCTTGGAACGCGTCACGGATAATGTGGTTGAGCTGCAGTCGCAGTACGTTGGTACTTCGCCTCCGATTCAGGAGTCGATGAAACTTGTCCGAGACCTTTGGATGCTCACCGATCAGGCACTTGCAAACCAAAACTCCTACCAATGCTTCAACCTTTGCGTGCTGTGCGAGATGTCGCCGGAAGAGCTGCTAGCAAAGCCGCTGAAGACCATCTCCGTGTCGCGCGCAAAAGACTACAAGGACAAACTGAAGATGGCTCTCATTGCCCCTGCAGATGCCGCCGGCGGTCTCGTCACCGGTGTTTTCGCCGGCTTGCTTACTGCAGGAGCCTTCGGAACGGCCGGCGGTCTCGTCGCTGGCGAAGTGACGGCAGAGAAAATCGGTCCGGGCTTTGTCAGCCTTATGGCGGGCCTCATCTCTGGAGCCGTGACCGGTGCGGTGGTGCTTCCTTTCGCCGTAGCGGTGCTTCCACTGCTCGGGGCGGCCAGTGGCGCCGGCATCACCGGAGCCCTAACGAACTGCGCCCGCGTCGGCTTCGAGACAGCCCAGGACGGCAAGTTCTTGCCAAACCAGCCCTTCGCGAACCATTTTGGCGCAAACAGCTACGGCTTGAAGTCGCTCAGGAATGCTATGGATTACAATGTCTCCAAGTATGTGGACGGCTTCTTCGACAGCAATCCTGACGACCTGTACAAACCGGACGAGTCGTCAAGTGAAGAGGTGCAGAACTACAAAGCCTTGTCACACTGCGAGTATCTGCGGCTTCGGCCATTCGACATCCGCCACGCCATACTCTGCGCCCGGCATTCCATGCTTTGTGGAAAGAGCGGTGGCATGTTGGTCGCGGAAGCAAAAGATGGTCAGTGTGCAGCCCTTTCCGGGCGCTACATGCAAGATACGCTCTTGCGCCAACACTTCCAGCAGAGCAAATAGGAGGCCCTAAACATGGTTAAAAGGCCCTAGCAGTGTCCAAGAGTTGAGACACGGCCCGGCCGGAGATCCCGGAGCTACTGCCAGGCGTAAGCACCCTTGGGCATGGAACGAAAAAAGGAGCTGCACACTTGTGTTTGTGTTGTTTTGTGCCCCCCAAAACCGGACCCGCAAGGTCCATAAGCCCAAATCTTGATATGAGCCCGGAACCCTCACCCTACACGCCAGGCGCTCCGGGACTCCAACAAGGCAGACCTGGAAAAGCGGTTGCTCGAGGAGACCGGACAGCGAGAAATGAGGGAGTTCGGAACTTTTGCTTTTGATTGGGGAGTTAGGGGTGAGGTTCCTGGTTAGGATTTAAGGGTTCGAGCTGGCCCTGCGCAATGTGTCCTTTGATATGTGACATTGCTATGCTCTCGCGCACTGCACTCGTCCCTCTCGTAAATGTGGCAAAAACTCAGACTCTAAGACTGTTTAGGCGTCCTTGCTAGGTAGGAGGGAAAAAAGACTGTTTAGGGAAACAAGACCGTTTCTGATTCGTTCAGCGATGCAGGCGGCAGTGAAAAGACGGTTTCTGTGCAGTTTATTTTAAGTTTAATTAAGTAGTCAAAGCTCTACACCGGAGCTGCTCAGGAGCAGGTGCACGACTCCCAGGCTCCGCGCAGGGGAAGGGTCCCCCATAGTCTCAAACATCCGCAAGGTGCCTGGTAGTTGTGGCTTCTTTGAGTTTGCATTGCCCAGCCTCGCCAAGTTGCGAGTTGTCATCCTGAACCTGGTGTGAGCGTAAGTACGGCAGCTATGTACTGTAGGCGATTTGTCTTATCTTGGTGAGTATTCGATCTATGACTATGACTATGATTGGAACATGATTGGACCCCCTCCCCCCAGTCGCCTTCCTCGGTTCCCGGGGCTTGGGCCCTAGTTGCTTATCATGGTCTCTACTGTCTGGTGCTTAGTAGGGAATGGGGGAATGGGTTATTGGGACTATGATTGGGGATTATATAGGGACTACTATCTATATATATATATATATATATTTATTTATATATCTACATATATCTATATCTATACCTATATCTATATATATATATATATATATATATATATCTATATCTATATATATATATATATATATGCTCACCCCCCCCCCGGTGACAGACCACGGGTCTAAAAAACACCGTGCACAACGATATTCTGTGAAGCAAAACCGTTACATGAGGTATATAGTATAGCACCAGACGTGCGGCACATGAGTTACGTAATAGTCTTGTGGTAGTATCGGTATTAGGGTGAGTATTGTTATTAATATTAGTACTATTGCTTGCTGTAAGTATACGTATCAATATTGCCAACTATAAATTAGTGTTAGTGCTCATGTTCGTGTTAGAGTTAGCGCTAGTGCCAGTGTCAATGTCAGTAATACAGCACCACTGCTACGAGTAGTATCAGTATCAGTCTTAATGCTGGGTTTAACAGCAGCTTATATTCGCAGAAGTGCTAGTATTAGTATCAATATTAGAACTAGTTAGTTTTGATATGTTAGTATATTGATAGTCTCGTATATTAGCAGATTAGTATATCAATACATCAATGTATTCGGACAGCAAAATATTTGCATACTTGTATACTAGTATATTTTACATGTTAGTACAACTGGTGCATGACTACACTACTATACTGCTGTATTAGCTTACTAGTATATTGACATACCAGTATATTCGTACGTTAGCATATTAGTGTACGAATATGTGTACTATATTACTGTTTTATCTAATCATGTATAAGTATATCAGTATGTTGGCATATTAGTATACGAACTTGTCATGTCGGTATTCTTGCATAGTGCAGTAGCCGTATATGATTATAGTCACATATTCGTATAGTATATTCATACAACAACGAGAAGTATATTGATACATTGGTATATGGGTATATGCCTATGCCAAAGCATTAATACATGAATGCACTGATGTATATATCTGTATCTTAAGATAGTGGTACGTATTTTATGTACATGAGTATATGCAGGTGTCTATTAGTAATGGTATTAGTTTTCATATCAATATGAATATACTATTGGTATTCGTAGGAGTATTAATGTCAATACTAGTAGAAGTAGGACTATTTATACTCGTAATAGCCATAATATGAGTGTTCATGCTGGTAATACTAGTGGCATTCTTGAATATGCAGCAGATTATCAAAGTCCGTATTAGTGTTGGTGATAGCACTACTGTTAACGCACAAGGGTTTACGTATTCGTATTCGTAGGAGTATAAATAGCTATGTAAATATTGATGTTAGTATAGATTTTGTGTTAAGTATTAGCAGTAGTGTTAGCGTTAGTACTATCATATTATTGATGATATACATTCGAAAGAATGTTTGTATTGTTATTACTCTTGACCACGTGAAATTCTAACAGTTGAATTCATGAGTGAGTTAAAGGATTTGTATTTTAATATGGTGGTATGCATGTTTATGTACATTAGTACATACAGGTGTGTGTTAGTATTGGTATTATTATACATTATTATCAATATGAATATGGTTATTGATATGCGTAGGAGTACTAAGAGCAATACTAATCAATCTTAGTATTTGTGTTATGCATATTCGTACTAAGCTTTATAGAAGTGTAATATTAGTAGTAATGCTGGTATTAGCTTGAGCATTCAACAAATGATCAATGTCAGTATGTTCAATGGCAATACTATATGTAGGGGTATCAATACATATATGTATATATAGATATACAGATAGATAGAGAGATATTCGTGTAAATATGGGCATGAGTATTGACAGCCCTTGCCTTTGCAAGTAATCTGGTCCGATGCGGAGACTAGCACGACAAGGCGCGCGGGTGTCCTACCAAGAAAGGAATTACAGAGCACACGTGTATGGATGAGGGTTGTGCTGATACACTACATAGTAAGCACTACACAGTAATCTTACTTGAGTCATATATAGAACAGATTCCAGCATTTCCAAAATTTCCAAAATTTCCAAAATTCTCTCCCCTAACTTTCCGCATTTCCAAAATTTCCAAAATTTCCAAAATTTCCGAAATTTCCGAAATTTCCAAAATTTCCAAAATTTCCCGACCTAGTCGACAGGATTTTTCCAAAACATAAGGGCTGACTTTTTGGAAATGTTGGAAATTTTGGAAATTTCGGAAATTTTGGAAATTTTGGAAATTTTGGAAATTTGGAAAGTTAGGGGAGAGAATTTTGGAAATTTTGGAATTGAGGCTTTGAAAGCTGAGTGCCCCCTCCCCCCGATCACAGACCATGCACTACGACTGAGTCGAAAGGGCATGGTCTGTCATGGGGGGGGGGTGACCATATATATATATATATATATATATATATATATATATATATATATATATATATATAGGGATCCATTCCCCCTTTCCCTACTAAGCACCAGACAGTCGAGGAGGCTCCAAGCCTGAAGCTGCCTGCGCGGCTTCTTATATTTACTGATATCATTATTCGTAGCATTAAATGTTTTTATTGCTAGGATTATCGGGGTTTGTTATATACTTACTACTGTCATTATTGTTATTATTCTTATTATCATTGTCATGGTAGCCTCAAGTCCTGCATCCTGCTATCCGAGGCTCGCTAGAGCCGGTCAGGACGTTGCGCAGGTTCAAGAGGACCTGTTAGCTACTACGTGAATATAAATCGTATTTGCAACTGTTGTTACTCGCGCGATTACTTTACTGTCATGATTGCTATATGACTTTTTCATCTTGGTTTCTAGACTATGACGACCTGCCAGCTGCTCGAACCCCCCCCTCCGCCCCCCTTCAAGAGCAACACAGAGACTGTTCTGCGATGTTGAGAGTGTTCGACTTCGTCTGCGGGCACTTGTTCTGAAGCTACACCGTCAAAGCATCCATCAGAGACGTTCATAGCCCCAGAGCCGGAACGAGTGAAGGGTGCTTTCCGCCTCGGCTCAACGGCGGCGGTCTACGTTTTCAAACCAAGGTCCCTGAGCTGTGGATTTTGCATTTACGAAGAGGAATGGCAGCGGCTCATCGGGAAGCAGCAGATGCATGCGTTGATCGTCGGCTTAGACACGGCTGGCAAGACAACCATTCCTGACAAGCTGAAGTTGGGCGAAGTGGTGATCACGATTCCTACGATTGGCTTCAAGAATACTTACAAGACTTTGTGATTCACAGCATCAGGGCTGTGGAGAGCAACGCTCACTGTCGTGTTTGGATTCTGGCTGTCTTTCGTACTGTCACAACCCAAAATGTAGACTTCTTGCCGTTCCAGATCCCAGGCATGAAAAAGTGGCCAGCCAGGAAAAGATTGGACCGTTGGACCTCTCGGGGGCCACTACTACCAGGGTATGTATGGCTCTAGGTGAGAGCAACGACTGGGCATCAAAGACGCGAGGAGCTCTCAGCTAAATGCTGAAGACAAGATGCAGTGCTTCTCGTCGTCGCCGACAGGCAGGTTCTGCCGAATGCGATGCGATGACCACAGCGGAAGGAACGGAGAATCGTCAGTGGTTTATCCAGTCTGCTTGCGCCACCAACGGAGACGGCTTTGCGAGGGTTTGGACTGGCTTTCCCGGCCGCTGTCCTCAAAGCGCTAGGCAGTGAGCTGCGGGTAGACAGGGGCCATGTCTAGTCTAGTATGGGGTATGTCTCGCCCATGATGGGTGCTCGTAGTCTTGCTTTGCTTTTGGTCGGTTTTGTAGGGGTCTTCGCAAAGGAGGCTGTGGGCAGCAGGGGCGCATCATTGTGTAGTGTGGTGTGCTCCCGGAAAATCTGCCAACCTGCAGCAGTGCAGTCTGCAGGAAAAGATGCGAGGAACGTGCTAATGGCTAAAGTGTAGTCACGGCAAGGCATTCAAAGGCGGGATGAGAACGAAGGCCTAGAAGCAAGCTCCAACTGGCCGATCACTGGCCTAGCTGTGTAAAAAGCGTAGCATGTTATTGGTCCTCTTAGTGCAGCGTTAGTTTCGGGATTCTTGCTGCCAGACAAGAGCAAACTCGGAGCTTCCGCCGCGCTGGCACAAGGGGCTACGGCGCTGCTCGAGCCGCACAGTGTACTTCTAAGCCTTTCCCGGTAGGTGCAGCTTTTTAGACCTGCAATGCCAAGCGCGAAGAAGACGATCAAGAGCACTGCGTTCACGAAGCAAGAGCTCATTGATGTGCTGCGCAGTGCCAAGAGCAGCAAGGAACAGAACCGTGCCGTCAAGTTGCTGAAGCAGTTCGATCCCATTCCCCACTACGAGTTCGATGACGAGGGCTTCAAGTCCGTCATGAAGCCCAAGAAGTACGACTACCTCTTGGGTTATGTGTGCGATCGGTGCGGCAAGGTGAAGCAGACAAACTACCAAGTGATTTGGAAGACGTCCATGGGCGTCCGGAAGATCTGCTACCCTTGCTGCTTGGGGACTAAACCAGCCCGAAACCCTAAACTTCTGGTATTACCTATAGTCTCCATTGTAGTTCCCTTTTTTGGTTAACCAGTTTTATGACTGGGATCCTATAATAGAGATTTTGGTTGACCAAAAAAGAACTACAATGGAGACTATAGGTATATATATATATATATATATATATATATATATATATATCTATCCTCATAGCCTTCTTACGCTCGCTAAGATGTATGTGGCGTGCCACCAGTCCACAAGGCTATCAGCAGCTCGCGGAGAGGGAGGAAGTGGCTGTGATGCGGGCTGCGAACCAAAAGGCCGGCATCATTCCAAAGGGCTTCGGCCTGGGACTCACAGGCCGGGTGGGTCTGAAAATCAGGGGATTTGGGGCTGAGGGTTTAGGAGGCCCAAGGGGTCAGGGTTTGGGGCTCATCAAGTTTGGTGGTGAGGTTGTAGGGCTCTGAAAGCCAGAGGGGTTTTTAAGCTTCGGATCCTCAAACTCATTTGGATCTTAGTCCGTAGGCATCAGTCGTCAGGGGCCACGATCTTGCGGGGTCCCTTGTGCTCCGAACCTCCCAGGTGCCGTGCAGCAATGAGCGTGCGTCTGTAGCTCGGGTCATGGAGAAGCTCGGACCAGAGGTTTTACTGCTTACTATAGGGGCCTACATAATTCAAATCAGTTTCAGGGTTCCTTGTTATCATATGTAAATATAGGAAACTGGGTCCAAGAAGTCTATTCTAATTGTTATGGCCCCTATTTTACTGCTTATTGCAATTGAGGGGTGTTGGATATCTGTACAGGAATTCACAGTCGGATTGCAGATGAGTTGCTTCTCATGGATCATGCCGCGTGAAAAAGCCCTCACGTCTGGACTATTCGGGCTTGGGCTCTTTACAGGTTCAGGCTTTGGAGTTTTGGTGTTTCGCGGCTACGGGTTTGCGACATGCTTGCTAATTATCAACCCTAAACCCTCTGGGTTTAGATGCTCGCGGAGCAGGTGGTCGTCTGGCTACCCAGAGGCCCCAAAGTAGTTCCTTTTTGGGATTACCTTATAGAATTCTATATATGAAAAAGGACCTACTTTGGGGCCTATGGGTAGACTTGAGTCCAGTAGCAAAACAGGGTTTACATGCTGGCGCTGGATCCCGTCGTGCTTCAACCCCCAAGGTAATTAATGTTTGGCTCGGAATTGTCAGTACTCCTATTCCTGTATAGTCCCTCCGTATGTACATATGTATATATATATATTATAGATATCTGTATGTATATACACATATAGATACATAGTTGGTGATAGCATAATATTCCGTACCCCGAGTTGTGAGAGCGCAAAGCTTTATTCTAATGGTTTAGTCCCCCCCCCCCCCAACAGGAGCTCGAAACCCGCAAGCGAAACCTTGCAGTGTACGGTGTCTGTCGTGAGAGGCGGAGATCGAGCAGACCCGGGCCCTTCTGGAAATGCAGCAGGAGGCCACACAACACCAATAACAATCATATCAAGAATAGTTGTTGTGATAGTAATGGTGAAAGAAGAATAACAACAAGACAACAACAACAACAACAACAACAACAACAACAACAACAACAACAACAACAACAACAACAACAACGACAACGACAACGACAACGACCAACAACAACAACAGCAACAACAAGAGGTCTAGGTTCACATGAATATTATACTTGTAGTATGCCCTTCATTTCGCAGGCTGTGGAGCATTCGAGTTCATCGGGTCTTTTATCCGGGGCTTTGAGAGTCAGGGCTTCCGTTGAGCTCTGCGAGGTAAGGGGAAGATGGCATGGAACAACAACTACTACTCCTACTCCTACGACCACGACCAATACTACTGTTGATGATATAAATCCTGCACTACCTTAAGGACCCGAAACTATGGGAATTATGGTATATTCCTTATAATGGGTCATGCAGGATTTATATCGTCAACCGTACTGCCTTCACCATCACCACGGCCATTATCAGGCTTAGCCTCGAAGCGAACCTGACGGCCCCAGTAATCGCGCACACTCGCGCCATGAACCCCAGCACTTGGATACTAATTCCTGCAAGGTGGGAGGTTATGAGCCCTTAGCCCTGTAATCTTGCAGCCTGGCGACATCTAGTCCGATGCACTTTTGGATGCCAGGAGCTGAAGAGAGTCCATCAGATCCAGGCTTTCCTCGACTCTGCGGTTGTCGGGTAGTTTCCAGGTCAAGGCGAGTTGAGGTCGAGAAATTTTTGGAGCCCTGGCTTGGGTAACAAGATGTTCTGATATTCTGCCTTGGGCAGGGCTTTGAAACTGAGATTCCAGTTGTGGCAGGGATTTCATCCGATGTTGAAGCGCTGGGAGGGCTTTTTCGGGCCTTTTGCGCAGTCGTGCATAAATCAACATCTGATGTTCGTGGCAAAGCCGACCTATTGGCAAGCTTTGTGGGGGGAGGTTGCCTCGTTGAGCGTATACGGTAGGGTAGTATCCGCATGCTGTTAGAGACACTTCATAGAACACCAGCATTCCAATGGCTGCTTGATGTGTGATTACGATTACTTCCTTTGAGGTTGCCTTTCGGATGTGAGCATGTACGGCACGCCTTTCTGTGCGGTTCTGCTTTGCGTGCACGTTTCTGCCACTGCATGAAGATCCTTGCGACGGCTGTAACCGTTTCGTCGTGGCCGCATGCCACTGTAAAGCATAAGCATCATTCTCAGTAGTTTGGGGTTTCCTTTTCTTGCTTATGTACTGCATCTTTCCCGACTTATTAGTTCAGAAACAGCATACAAATGGGCATCCTCACACATCCGCGTGCATTGCATGCATCCAGACACAGCGGCATTTTCTTGCAGTCATACATGTAGATGCGCAGAACATGCATACATGAATATGCCTGTATGGATGTATGTGGTACAGGTTATTGCGCACGTCTGTGACGTGAATATGCCACGTCGGCTTTTCGGCTCGGGCAGATAGTGGGCCATGCTCTGAAGGCGCATCGCCCACGAGGCCAGGACGGTGAGGAACAGCAACAACAACAACAACAATAACGGCAACAGCAACAGCAACAGCAACAGCAACAACAGCAGCAGCAACAACAGGAACAACAACAATAACAACTATAATAGCAATAACAACAGCAGCAACAACAACTGCAACAGCAACAACAGCAGCAACAACAACAGCAGCAACGGCAACGGCAACGGCGTCAGCAGCAGCAGCACCAGCACCAGCACCAGCAACATCAACATAAACTACAACAGCAACTACTACCACTACCACCACCACCAAAACACCACCACCACCACCACCACCACCACCACCACCACCACCACCACCACCACCACCACCACCACCACCACCACCACCACCACTGTTGCAGTGTTTGACTTCTTTTGTGGGATTCTTATGGGCTTGAACATGCATGAATTGTCGGCTTTCCAAAGTGTAGTGTAGATTTGTTTTGACGCTTCAGGCTGCGGCTTGCGGTCGCAAAGTTCCAGAGAGCTCCCAAGCCTTTAACCGCCAGGCCTGATTACCCTTGCGAGTCCTCGCTTCAAGCGAGCGACAGCAGAGCCGCGCGGCGGAGCCCTCGGTGCGGTAAACTCCACCCCCCTCCACCCCCCGAAATCCACGAGCCCAGCCAGCCTCTGTGCGAGGCCTGGAACACGGACGTGGTGCAGTTGTTGGCGCTGTGACACTCAAAGGTGCCTTAAGGCCGGGTTCAGGGTCACGCCCGGGACGATGTTTCTTGATAAAGTGCACCCCGAGAGCGCTCCAACCGCCAAAATCGCAAAAGGAGGCAAAAAGCCTGAAGTACCCTTGCTCCGAGCCGATCCATGCAGTAAGCACCCGAAGCCCGAGCAAATTCACGAGCTACAGTTTTGTGCACGTACATTATCTTTACAATTCTTGGTTTATTTAAATATATATATATATATATATATATATATATTTATTTATTTTTTATGTGTATATACATATATATATATATATATATGTGTGGTCCAGGGGCAGATGGAGGCTTAGGCTCAGCAGGTTTGGATCTACATAGCGGTCTCTACGAGCCAACAAATTCAAATCCTTAAGTATTTAATACTTAAAGCTCTGTAGGCCAGCCAGTCTTGCTCGAGGCAGAATCCTAATTTCCGTAGCCGATAGCCCCGTGTGTGAGCCCAAATCCAACCCCCGCAAAGAGGCGCGTGCGGAATGGGCAATGCATCGCAGAGACCAGAAGGACGGGAATGCACCTGCAATGATTGGAGTTTCGGGCTCATGGGGCCGTGTGGCTTCGCAGCTGTCAGGGAGTTTGAGCTGTAGAGTTTGCTTGGGGGGGGGGGAAGTTTAGGCTTGCAGAAAGAAGAGAAAATATTGAAGAGCTGTTAAAGTTGTTAAACGATGCACGATATTCATCCAGGGTCGGAGTAACTCGTGTCCATGTCACCTTACAGTCCCTATGAAATCATGGTATACCCCGAAAGCCGTGTTTTAGTTGTTCAGGCCTCTAGATTTTTCGGGGGCCCTTGCGCGGTTTGTCCATAGAGGCCTGAAGTCTAAGCAGCCTCCAGTGTATCAAGAATGCCAGATGATCATCAAAGGCATAACGCGACTAGAGCCCATAACCGAAGCGCTAAACCCCAAATGCTTTCGACTCTAAATTCCCAAGTCCCCAATCTGCGCTGCAAGGCGGCGACAAGGCATCGGTCCGAGAGACAGCTCCGGCTGAACCGGAGAAGCCCCGGGAGGACATGCGAGTTTGGGGCTTTAGGGCTGTGTGAATTAAGACTTGGAGCTCAAGGGTTTTAGGGCTTTAGGGTTTTCAGTTTAGGGCATGAGGGTTTTTTGGGGCTTAAGGTTTTAGGGGTTTGGGCTTCAGGGTTTTAGGTTTTGAAGCTTTGTGCTGTTAGGTTTCGTGTTTAGGGCTTGGGCTTTAGGGCAGTCTAGGGTTCAGGACCGTCGGTGATCCGGCTTGGGTGCATTCTGGGGGTGGTATGCCGTTTAGAGGGCCTCTGCAGGGAGTGGTGGTTGAGGCCAGGGCTGATCTGGTTTCGGATTTAGTTCAGTAGGGCTTAGGCATTGTTCAGGGTTTCAGGTGAAGGGAGCCATGATGGGTGCTGTTTGCTGAGTGCCGCCCGAGTGCTGCAAGTCAAGTTTGCTTCGACCTGAACGCAAGAAATCTGCTACGGGGACGGCTCCGATCGATGCTACTGGCTTAGTTTGGCTCATGCCGGGCATAGGCATGTCTTGAAGTTGGGAGTACATGTGCGACGAGCGCTACCCATGCGAAAGCACAAAGATAAAGGAGAATCTGTCGGAAGTTGGAAACCCCTGGAGGCTTTGTACTTGGTGTTCGTCTAACTCACAACTTTTGAAGCAGCCACCTTTGTTTGAAGCAGCCACGGACCGTGAATAAGATCCCGAAGTATGCAACAAGATGCCCCCCCTCTCAGACTTCCCGAAACCTCTTCGAATGATTAAGGCCCCTACACCAGCCCCTTCCAGTATCAAGTATAGTAACCCCTGAAAGAGACCTTATAGAAATCCGATTCCAAATAATTACAGGCCCTGTGGCACCTCCAGGGTTTAGGGTTTGGCAGGTTCGAGATTCCAAAGCTTTAGTGTCGCGGGAAGGGTTTAGGTTTGAGGTTTAGGGTTTAAGCTTCAGGGACGACCGACCCCAGGCGAAGTACGAAGCCTGTTGCAAAAATTGGGTTTAGGGTCGAGGCAGGAGATTTGGATACCTGCCATCAGGACATCCGGGATAAGTACGAGCTGGGGAAGGTTCTCGGGAGCGGTTCATTCGGCCAGGCCGGACGAAGACGAGGGGCTTTTGGGTCTAGGGTTGGAGGGATTTTTTGGTTTAGGGTTTGGGGTGGCAGCGCGGCATAACTGAACCAGCGTAGTCCAAGCATGGTGGTCTTCCTGTAGAAAGCTGGGCACTTGCCCAGGCACCGCAGCATGGCCCGTAGTGTTTCTTGGGTGTGCGAGTTGGGAGCAGCGCTAAACCAATCACTCAGCTCGTCTGACATCACCAGCAAGTCACCAAGAGAACTGAACGGATCAGCCATATTCAAAATCCTCGAAAATAGGGCCCGAAATTTGATGCACCCCTGGGAGGGGAAGTCCAGTTGTTTCTTGCCTGCTGCAGGTGCGGGAAGCAATTCTAAAGGAACTTCCCGCAACTTGGACTGGACATCTTTATCGTCCTTCTGCGTATGTCGGCCTCGTTACCAACACGTTGCCTGCTAAGGACAAGGTCAGAGCCGTGAAGATAATTGAGAGGGATGATGATGCAGAGGGTGGTGGTGAGTGGAGTGGCTCGGCTCGCACTTTAGTGTTTTGGTGCTGCTCCGAGCCTACTAACCATCCAGTTAAGTCCAATGAACTTGTATCGAGGCTCGTTCTGACCGCGAGTCACGATTTCAGTCAGCTGAAGAAGATCTCCTGTCGTGTCTGCGAAGGGCTATTCTGAGTCATTCTGAAGTACTGACACTATCGCATAGTGGCATAGTGTGGAGGACCTGTTACCGGCTGAGTGGCCCGAGGGCCAGCTGCAACGAATGATGCTTTCAATGTCAAGCTTTACTTCCAACCGAGTCTACTTGTGAAAACCTGTCGGTGAACTCTGCAACCTCAATGCTCTGAGCTGACTGACGAGCTTGTAGCATCGGGCCCGGAATCCCAGCAATCGCAATGGTGATGCGCGTATCGTCGCTGTCAAAGAGTTGCTCTTGCCGCTGCTGCTGCCACTGCTGCTGCTGCTGCTGCGACTGGCGCTGGTGCTGGCGCTGGTCGAAATGAATAGACAGTATACCAAATTAGGAGTGAAACTTGGGAGTGATGATCTTGGTTGCACGTCTTGCAGCTGGTTTCGGTGAGTTCAGGAGGGGCGTGCCGGTGCAATTCCACACGCGAATACGCAGACAATGTCTCTTTGGTATAGCTACCCAAAGGAAATGTCTTTGACGACACATATGTGGGGGGCAAGACCCTCCTGCACGAAACGGCTCAGAAGCACCATGTATTACCATGTCTTTGTCATAGAGGACAGGCAAAATTGTGCAGAATGGGGTAATACATGGGGCAACAAATAGGCCTAAATAATTACCTATACCATTTTGGGGGTTCCCTATTACAACTATAGCATAATGGGCCCCAAAACCTTACTAATTATTAACGCCCCTCTAGTAGTCTGCGTGACGGGGTCGGCGATAGTACTCTCGCCTCTCGGATCATTCAGGTCGCCCGCCGAACTGCCAGCCCTTCCTTGAGGGTTTAGGGTTTAGGGGAACCGGCTTGAGGGATAACAGCCACCGCAGGCTTTGGCTGCATGGTAGTCACTAATCCGCGCACTCTAACCCTCAATAGTCTTTTGTGATCACCAGGCAACAGCGCCATGTTCCGGCAGGAGGCGGGGACCAAGGGAAGGAGGGTGCCGACGTTCTGACGACACAGCTTTTGGGTTTGGGATCGGTTTTTCGGGAGTTGAGAGGGCCTCCGTGTCCCTCTTGGTGGGTGTGGGGGGGGCAGATGCTGAGTTCGTGGTGGATCTCCCTTCTTTGACCGAGGTGGCCTTGCTCCAGAACCTGAAGCATGACAATATTGCCGCAGGGCTGCCGTCAGCTGGGGTGGGTTGAAGGTTGAAGAGGTCGTCTGAATATACTCGAGTTCAGAATCCAGTCTGTGGTTTGTGCGTTTCCCGGCTTAGATGGGCCGTCTAGGTCGCAGAGCTGAAGGCTCAGAGGATATGGGGGTTCAGAGAGCCACGTATTCTCAGGAGAACTCAGGCCCAGTGCTGCGCCCAAACCCAACCCGGGGCCGTTTGGTGGCCCCGGGTTTTGGGGAGGCGGAATGAGGGTTTTTCTCGAACTCCTAAGGATCATCCTCGGAGGCTCACAAAGGTGAACAAGAGCTGGCCTTCTAGAGAACCCCTCAATTCCAAAAGGACTCAATCATGAACTGCACTAAAGGTCCGCTTCTGGGACGTCTATGAAGATGTGCACTTCCTGTATGTCGTCAGAAGCTCAGCAGTGCCACGAACAAGCTCGTGGGCCTCTCTCTCGCGCTCCCTCGCTTCCTGTTTGTTCTCTCTGTGTCTGCCTCTGTCTGTGTGTGTGTGTGTCCCTTCTGTCTCTCGCTCCTTCTCCTGCTGGCGCACTCGCTCTCTCGCCCTCTCTCTCTCTCTCTCTCTCTTTTTCTCCCTCTCTCTCTTTTTCTCCCTCTCTCCCTTCGCGTGAGTAAGTGAGTCAGTGTCTGTCCATGCCTATGCGTTCGTTTGTACCTATGTAGTTTTATGGCCATCGTCATGTATTGGTACTCTTGGATTCCTGACACACGGACATACATGCATGCGAAAATGCAGTGCGCGCGTACGTACATGGACTTCTTCCATGTTCAGCTTCCGGAACGTCAGGTGATGGATCTCTGTCGCGGCGGGGAGGTGTTTTCGACACCTGGCCTGCCGCTGGTGATTGCATGTCTAGTTCCCGACTGGCCCAGAAGTACCACATGACCTAAGTCCTCAGCTGCAGCACTTGTCTGATCGCAGACCGATTCCTCAAGGGGTACATGGCCTTGAAGGGGAAACGGGTGCGACGGCCCCGAGACAGAAGCTATTAAGCGGGAGTGAGCATCAAGATCATCTACACCACCAGTGTCATCAAGACCGTCGCTATCATCATCGTCACCACCACCCTCACCACTATCATCAAGAATTGTATGCAACTGCTACCACTGTTGCTATCACCATGGCCAGTGCCACTATCACAAAGCCCCTCGCCCCCGTCACCATGGCAATCATCATGTCTTCTGCTATCGTCACTAGGAATCCGGTCATTGGTACTTCTCTTTGGAGCTGATACCTTCTACTCTACGTTTTCTGAACCGACGGGATGGCCAGCCTACATTACCATGTTTTGGGGAAATGGTACCGCTTGTTGGTGTCACATCCTGTTGCTAAAGGTACGGTAGATATCGTTGGGGATCTGCAAGACGAACCGTCGATCTTGGGTTCAGAGAGGGGCTCGTAGGGGCATACCGAGAAAGAAGACCTCCAGAAGGAAGTAGTCTCAAGGTTTCTGGGAGTGGCAATCCGTGCATCGGACTTCGTCACAGCGCAGGTTATCCCAAAGCCCCGAAGCCTCAGCCCTGTAGGGTCCTTCGGGTTCAGGGGTTACGTAGGGGTTTAGAGTCCACAGCACGGTCAGGGCTTCGGTTCCTGGCATATGCATAGTCCAGGTGTAAAAAAGGGGTTTAGAGTTTCAATCCAAGCCCATGCTAAAAAGATCCCCTAAACCCTAAACCCTATAGCCATCCAGCCATGCGAGAGGGAAAAAAAAGCCAAGGGTTTAGGAAGTCCGAAGCCGGCTGAGGAAAATCCTAGAGCTGCGGCGGTTCACAGAGGCGAACGCAGCAACTTTAGGGTCCCAAATGCTGGCCCCTTGGCGTCATTCTGTATGAGTTTAGGACTTAGGTCCGTGCTGAAAAGGGCCCTAAAGCCTAAACCCTCACGGGCGCCGCCAAAGTGCGCTATCAGGGACTGGAATCCTCGCCAAGGTTTGTCCGAGTGCGAGTGTTGAAATCTTAAAACTCAAAGCCTCAAGGACGGGACAAGGGTCGATTTGTATGGTGGGATCTGCCACTCCGGGTTTGCTTGTAGGATCTTGTAGGGCTTTAAGGGGCCACTGAGCTCATCCTTCGATCTTTCGTATCTGCGCCTGCAGAGTCATAGCGTTTAGGGTTGTATGTTTGAGGTTTAGGGTGCCTGGTTTAGACTTCAGGAGAGTCATCTCCTTTAAGACTTCACCCTAAAACTGCGACTATTGGTGAAGACCTGAGGGAAAAGAATGGTGGACGATCTGGCGAAAACAAACCCGGGAGCAAAAGCGGGATCCGAGACTAGCAGGTCTTTGATATCACTTTATTAACGCATGGAATTGGCTTTCGGGAGGATATAGAATAGTAATAATAGTAATAATAAAAATAAGAATAAGAATAACAAAAAAACATATATGCCTACACAAACCGATATACAGACATATACATAGTAGTGCATACTCATCGGAAGATATTTGCGGCACCCTCAGGAACAGTATGACTAAGAACTCAAAGTTCTGACCCTCTTTGAGGGCTCTGGAGGTCGGGATTCTTGGGTGGCCAAGAGTCTCATTTTCTTGCGTGCATTGAAATTCTATAATCTAGTACAGTATAGTATAGTGAAATATAACAGCGTAATTATCATGGTACGTTATTTTGGTATGTGATAGTTATAGTATTTGTATGCCTGAGTCACATAGCCCCAAAGGCAAGTTGATTCTGAAGACCAGCTGGGGTGTCCACGATTAAGTTGGGATGGATCGTCCCGACAAACTTATCACCGAGCTGCCGCACATTGCAAACGCACATGACGAACGTCTTTGGGTAAGGATCATCCAATATCATAGCGCCCGCCTGACTCTGCAAACATGACCAACTGCGAGTGTCGTGGCAACCTGAGTCATGTTGGATGTTACTGAAAAGATAACCTGTATTAAGTTATTGTAGCCAGAGAAGGGCTTGGACGTTCTAGCCGAGGCAGCCATCGCCTACATCCATAGCAAGAGCATCATGCACCGCGACATCAAGGCGGGCAACCTGTATGGATGTGAGAGGTTTGAGCCTTGCACTCGCGGAAATGACAGACCTGGAGGTGTTTCAAAAGGCAGTAAGTGAGTAAATACGCCGGTTTGTTTTCTTCAGTATCTACAATGATAGTTTCAACAAGTACTTAGCAAGGAAAAAGCAGCAAATTCGTAAGCCGGGGTATATTGCTTAGGAGGTCTTCAAAGTAGAATCTTGTTACTTGGGGTCTCTCTGAGCATCAGAAATCCTGACATCTCGGGAAGGTCCCACATCCGTAGATGCGTTCCTTGCGCAATGACCCAAGTCAAACTGTCAACCAGTGTAGAAAGACTGTAGAAAGCCAAGAGCGTTCGTTCTTGATATACTTTGTTCGACGTTGCTGCGAGCTTTAACCTAACTATGACTGTTATTGCGGTTTGGTTGCTGTTTCCGTATTACTTGTCAACGATCCTTGTTTGCAGCATCCCGGAAGAGTTAAAGCCATCACGCTTTGCATCCAAAGGCGGAGAATTTTTTGCTTTCCGACAAATCGCCAACCTCGGTCGTCCCTGGCTCAGAAGGATCGGGTTCCAGGTTTCCGGAAGCGCCGATGTTGGGTCTCATATAGCCTAGCAGCGACCAACGCAGAATTCGCTGAATTGAGGAAGGCCTCGCAGACCCAACTTGTCGGCCTCGTAGAGGCCTAGGAATTCTGGAAGCCTTCAAGTTCGGAAGTTTTACTGCGTAGGTTCGAACATAATATCCTACGCCCGAGGCCCAACGGTGCAGGGCCAGTGTGTCGTGTGAGCAATGCGGAAAAAAGCGGCGAAAGGATGGAGATGGATGATTTGGGCCCCTCCTTCCACATTTCTGCTATCGGGTCATTTTTCTGGCATTCCAACGTCTTCCAGCATAAGCGCCAGCAGATAACGGTGTAGGCTCCTTAGTGCCTTAGTATAACCTGGAACGATTTTGGATTTATACTGCCCTACCATAAGTAAAAAGGTTAACTTTTTTGGGGGATAGGGTACTCAGCCCCTAAGGCTCAGAACTAGTATTTTCCCTCGCTTCCAAGGTCAAAATGATCGACTTTGGGATGGCCGTGAAGTTTGACCATGGAATTTGGTTTAAGGCCCTGGGGCCATTGCCAGGGCTTAGGGGTTTAGCGTCAGGACTTAGGGTCCAGGGAAGTCACTGGCAATCTGGCTAGAGGCGTTAAAGGTTGGGGGCTTCAAGCCGTTGTCCCTGCGACGGCCTTGTCGCCAGGGTCTTGCTTCAAGATGGTTTTGAAAACATTGTGCTCACAGTGGTTTTTAGGGTTCGGAGCGTCTGTTGGGTATCCTGAGCAGGACTGTTTCGATAGGATCTTTGCAGGAATCTTTGGCCCTTGTATGAAACACGTGCACGACACGCCGGCCCATTTTCGCTGATGTCGATGGCAAAACTCTTTCTGACAACCTCTCTGCATCTAGTCCCCCTTTGCCGCTGAAATCTTTGGAGTAAACCTTGAACCTCGCACCCCCCTCTAAAAGAAATATACAGCACTTCCACAGCAAAGAAGAAGCAGCAACGCTTTCATCCCCCAGGCGTGTCTCTAAACCCTAAACGCTAAACCCCTGCGCTGAAACCCCTAAGTCATTGAAGAGCACAGTCCCTTTAGGCGTTGGATAAATTTTTCTTGCTTCTTATCATCATGACTTTCCCGTTAGTGTAGTGTCACCTTTCAGACTCCGAACCACATGGCTCGCCTGGATTGTCGGAGAGTGAGCGCCGAAACCCCTGAAAGAACGGCCGGGTGTTTTCCCCGGAGCTCCCTTTCGCTCGCAAGGAGATCTGTGGCTCTCCTCACTACTTAGCTCCGGAGCTTATCGGCCTGGTCCCCAGACATCTTCAGGGACTCGAAGCCGTGGGTGAGTAGATGCTTCTGGGCTTTCTGCAATTAGGGGCGTAGTCTGGCGGAGAATCACATTATACATCACAGAGGTGCATGATGAGCAGATATCATCACTATGATCGATGAAACCGTGATAAGACCTGGAAATCTGGGCCGGGAGGTAGCAAGCGAAGACCAAACCAAGACCGGCTGTCTTTAAGCCAGTGAAGGGAAAAACAACGCAAGTAGCCGCTAGCCGCAGTCGTTGTCGTTCTAGATAGTTCCAAGTATACTGAGCCGTTCAGTAGTTGTTTTGGGCTGCAGGATGTGCGAAACAACTCAACAGCCGGCACAGTCCTAACAGCACGCACACATGGGCAAGCATATGCAGACGGCCATCGACGGAGTTCTGTTTTGCTTGTGGCAGTGACCCTGAATTTATCATCATGACGTAGTGCAGTCTGTCTCTTCCACTCTCTCTCTCTCGATCTCGCTCTCTCTCTCTCTCTCTCTCTGTGTCTCTCTCGCTCTCTCTCTGTGTCTGTCTCTTTCTCTTTCTCTCTCGCTCTCGCTCTCGCTCTCGCTCTCTCTCTCGCTCTCTCTCTCTCTCTCTCTCTCTCTCTCTCTCTGTGCATGGCTCTGCCTCACATAGGTCAATGTTAGCACTGCGATTGTCCCTGGTCTGTGGTTACAGTCACCGTTCTGGTTACTCCATTAGCACCAACCCGGGCACCACTCTGTACTCCCCCTTTTCTTGCTATGCTCGAGAGAAACCGGTACGATCTACAGGCGATGCCCACGATCCTAACACAAGCTAGGACTTCAAACTTGGAAGAAAGGCGTGGTGACATACGGGCTTTCCATGTGTATCTATACACACACACACACACATATATATATATATATATATATATATATATATGTATGTATGTCTGTATGTGTGACAACGTTATATATATATGCATATATATATATATATGCATATATACCTATATGTGTAGGCACCTATGTTTGCGTATGTGCTTTTATACGTATGTGCATATAGATATAGATATGTAGAGATGCTCGCGCAATGCAAGTTGAGGTTGGAGAAGTCACGGGGACTTGAGCTGTAGGGCTTCGGGTGCAGCTGCTTGCCAGGATTGAATGTACCGCAGGGTCGACACAACCACAGGGCAGTATGCCCTGGGCAACTTCTTGACAACACGCCTTGCGAAGCACGGTTCAGAGATTCAGCTTGAGCCTGCTTGTAAGCAGTTCTTGTGAAGGCCAGAAATACAATCAGATGGTCGACATGTGGGCCTTTGGCGTCCTGATGTACCTGCTTATGTACGGCCATTATCCGCAACTCGGGCGAATCATTGCCGTTGCCGTGTTTCGTTTCTGTCTTGCAAGGGGTAAGGGGGAGGAAGGGACGGCTTCATCTGGGAAGCTTGCCCCAGGGCAGTTTGACTCTTTGGCTTTCTCCCCAAGGGCTCCTCGCCTCTTGGAGAGCTCTGTGCGAATCCCGTGGCAGGTATGACTCCAAAAACACGCGGGACATCATGATGAAGGCCGCCTTTTGTAGCCCTTGACGCCCTCAACGGTGCCCCACTGAGGGATATCCGCGGCCCGAGACCTCCAAACTTTTCTATTATAAGTATAGTATAAACCCTATAATAATTAAGGCCCTTATATGACTCCCCAAAGTCCCTGAGCTGTTGCTGACACCCGAGATAGTACGGCCTGGCTATTCCGGGGCCATGTGGCCCTAGATCATTGGGATCGGGGATGCCTGCAGCACATCGGGACTACTCTACCGGTCAGATTCATCCGGTTAATTAGCGGCTGCACTTTATGGTGCAGACTCTAGCGGCGTATACAGTACCATACCATACCAGACAGTATAATGTCATAATGCACTCATTATACTGCGACATGACATGCAACATCGTACGATAAAACCCACCCAATGTAGCATATTACATCCAAAGTCCGCCAAGTTCTGAGAACCGAGACTGAAACTCAGAACACTCAACCTTTGTGCCGGCCGTTGCCCCCCAGCCCAAATCCCACTACACCCTTGGAGCCCCAGACCCTTCAAACCCCAAACCCCAAGAACCCTCAAACACGGGCTTCGTCCTTGCTAGGAGGGAAAAAGAAACCTCAAAATCGCTTGTTCCTGAAACCCGGTGAGGTTTTGACCGAACCCATCCGGTGGCAGACGAAGGCTAAGCTCTCGCAGCAGACGCACCTTGCCCGAAGACGTGGGAGTTGTAAAGGTGTACACAATGCAGGGACCTGAATAATTACCAACACTATTTTGGTGGTTCCATTTTATAATTCTAATATGTTATACGCTGCTAGACCCTCTGGATGCAACGGCAGAGAGAGAGAGATATCCCCAAACCCTATTTTAATTACTATAAGGCCCCTATACTACAGATTCGGGTGCTTTGGGTTTTGGGAGTTTCGAGGTTCCCCAGGCCCGAACGAGGCCAGAAGCAACTTCGGGGCACAGTCTTGTAAAATCTTTCAAGCAGGGTCTATAAGTTTCGGTTTTGTTGTGCGAAGAACGGTATGACGGCTTGCTTCTTCGCGGCATGATCGATTCGAGTCCGTGCTGACATATCGCTTGGGAGAAAGACGGGGGGGGGTTGGGCAAATGTGGGGATTGCAGGGCCTACCATAACCCGGAATAACCTACCTTTTTAGGGACCCATATAAGGAAATCATAACAAGGAACCCTACAAAGGTAGGTTATTCAGGGTTAAAGTAGGGTGTTCAGGGGTGAGGTCGGGGCTGGGGCTAAGGCTCCGTTCCGGAATACTCGGGGGCTCAGGCGTTGAAGGCTTCGAGATAAGGGAAACCTGGAGTTCGATGTGAAGAAATGAAAGGCGAGGGCCGTGAGCTTCTTCGCTTTAGGGCTTGGGAGAAGAAGGAGAAGTGCACAATCGCTTGAAGTCCTTCAAGGAAGGCCTGCGGAAGGCTTGTTCCATCAACCTCTTGAGTCAAAGGCTGGTTTCAGCGCGGCGAAGGAACACCCAGCAACAACATCGAGCGGAGGCTTGTTAAAGGCCTCTATGCCGTATGCTAGTCCGACAGTGAGTGCGCCCCCCAAAAGCTTCTGAAATCGAAGGCTGGGCTTCCTCAAGCGCTGCTTGGAGCCGTCGGTGAGAAAGCGCATGACCGCCGAGGCTCACGGTTGCTTGAAAGTGATGCGATGCCTGCGCTTATCTTCAGCACTGTATCACCTAGCTCCCAGTGAAGGCGGCACGCTTAAGTTTCTATCCCCGACACCAAAACCCTGAATCCTAGACTTCCGAAGCCCTAAACTTCCTGAACTTCCTATTCCCCAAGCCCCAATCCGCAACTGCAGACTGCCTGCTCGGCACGTAAGTAAAAGGGACGCATGGAAATGAGGGTAAAATTCCTTGAGGCCCTGACAAACCTCAAGATTGGTGCCTGGTAAAAGGACGGCCTCAAGCACCCTTGGATCGTGGGCGCGGCGGCTCCTGACCCAGATCCTTGGCATGGAATCGTCAAGCACCTTTCTTCCAATGTGGTTGGTTGGGGATTTAGGCCTCATCGTTGCGAAGATGCTATGGATCTTTCTGTCTATCTATCGCCTCATGCCTCTTTCTATCTGTGGAGATTTCCGTTTGCACCCGTATCATTCGTACATACATAACAGCATATGTACGACCAGGCAGGAAGCTTCACACTCGTCGTTGAGCAAAGTAGATGTTGGCCACTTCGGTGCATACTCCAGACCGTGGCCGGGTACTCTGGTATGCATTGTGTTCACTGCAATTAGAGCGATGAGTGGCTTCCTCTGTACATATATATAAATATATATGATGTAATATAATGTATATATGTATATACATACATATACATATACATATACATATATATATATATATATATATATTTATGAGTGGCTCGCCCAGGAGCTGGAGCGAGAGGCGTCAACCAAAAACGAGGCCACTGTTCTGTTCGGTTATAGGAGTGCTGCTCGAACGATTTGTATATGCTTGTCGTCGAGCGTGTCGACTTGCATTGGCTTGCGTGATGTAGACCTTAAACCCTAAACCCCTAAACCGTGTCAGAGTCACAAGGATGTGTTGAGTGCCATATGGGAGCTTCCGAAAATTAGGGGTACCTTATTTTGGGGTCCTTATAATAGGGCTCCTACTACTTATGGTACTATATTGGGGTCCCCTATTTTCGGAAACTCCCATGTGGGAATAGTGGACTGGAGCCTTTGAGCCTTTCGGTGTGGCGTTGGGATGTCTCGGCCGGGTTGTGATCGGTATATGTTGGAGCCGTACGGCTTGGGTGAGGGGCCAGCTGTAGGCAGGGGGTTGGGTATCGGGTGCCTCTGAAGTCGTGAGATTTTGAAGCAGGCTTTCGGCTTTCAGCTATCTTCGGTTTGCAGCGTGCGCGCTTTGGTACAGTACTTGTAGCAGCGTCAAGCTTGCTTGGCTGAGAATGTACGTAGCGCATCGCGCACCCTGTTGTCGAGCTTGGCACCTCAGGATGTTGAGGACTTGAATGAGTTCGTGCGCTGCAAGACTGCATGGGAGAGCAGCGGTGTGCTGCAATGGTACTCTGTTACTGTCCCTTTGGGTGGTTGCTGTTGTCGTACGTGCCGTACTGGTGTTCCCGTTCATATCGTGACTTTTTCTGGAGCTGGTTTTTAAATGCTGCGTCAGTGGAACTCATGGAAGTCTTCGAGGCCATATCGTTGGATTTCTTCGAAAATGTGCGATGTAGGGTAGGGCTTGCTTGAAATCGCCGCATAGGGAACATGAGCTTCGGAGAGTCTTGGGTTTTGGCCAATCTCCGTAACTCTAAGCTTGCGGAGATTTACAGAACATACACATGAGGCTCCGCAACACAGGCTCCCCAGACACGTGGTGGCAGACCTCGAGCACACAGCTGTAAAAGAGCACTAGAAAGCAACTTTGAACTTGAAGCCTAAAGAATCACAATTTAGGCGAAATGTTCAGGTTGCCGTGGTTGCCTCAGTCCATGCGACTTAGGCAGCGCACATCGCAAAGTCACATCGTCCCGGAAGCAGGTGGATCAAGAGGCTGCGATGGCTCCTGTTCGTGTTGCTGAACCGGTGTTTTTTTGGGTGTTTCGGTTCGGGCTTGTGCATATGCTGAATCAACATGCGTAGGTGATCGTCTTGCTCGCTGTTTGCTTCGGCTCTGTGTGCATGCTTGCTGGTATCTTCAGTTTGGCAGGAGAGATGCAGGATCTTCTGACTCAGAGGTTGCACAGTGTGTGTATCATGGACAGGAAACAGCATGCCAATGCACATGCTATTGTGCAAGATTGTGCAAGGCGAGAGTCAATGACGCAGAAAGTGAGACAGGTGGTCGTGGGTAGGTAGTGGAGAATGAATGAAAGCAGTGACTTGCTGCATAAATGCCTCAGGGCAGGGGCATGTCCAGGCAGAAACCCGTCGTACGGAGATGCTTGAGAAGATCAACAAGGATTTCGAGAAGGGAATTCGCTCCTCGGCACGAAAAAGAGGAGCTGTGAACGGACATCTGACAAGCAGCACACTTGTGCGATTCGTAAGGTCTCGGGAATCGGCTTGGCGAAACGCCACAGGAGGACCTGCTTCAGAGGTTGTTACGGCGTTGTTCCAGCGATTTAAGTGGTGTTCAGATTCCCGACTGCAAGAGTTTTGAAGTTCACGGTGTCGACTTCGTTTATGAGGACAGCGGCAACTCTGATCATCAACTCACGGTGGCCAGGATTTCATGTCAAGGCCGGAGTACGTCCGACGCGACAACCGGCTAACCACCGCCCCGTCCGCGTCCAAAGCAGCCGTTGCCTCAAAGGATTCCACGGAAGAGAGACCGAAGCCTTTATCACAGCAGACTGGATAGAGGCTTCTCACACATGACTTGACATGCCAACCTAGACCCTCCATCTACCCTCTATTTGACCCTAAATGTCCCTTATTTGGGACCATGCACCCCTTTTTGAGGGTACAAGGAGGGTCCTGGAAAACAAGGTGTCGGAATCGAAGACAAAGGCCGCCACACCTGCGGCACTCTCCTCAGACTGCACCCGGAAGGGAGCTCCGAATTTCGACGGTGAAGCCGCTTGACCTGCTTTTTGCTGTCGCGGCCGTGTGTATTGAATCAGGCCGGCAACGACAACAAAGTGGTCCAGCTGACCCCCACTCCAAAAGCGGATCCCAAAGCCGCCGAGAAGTGCCGGCGGCAGCTTTTTTCGCGCAGTTTTCTTGCACACGGGCAGGGGCGAAATGCTGAGACCCTCCCTGGCTCTCGTTTGACTGGCAACTGCTGCCAGGGGAAAGAAGAAGGTGGTTTCCATCGCAGAGAATCAGGTGCACGGGTGATAGCATAGCACGTGTCACGTGATTAGCATTGCTGAGTTTTTGTTGTTGTATTGCTGAGCTTTCAGCTTCACACCCCCATCCGTATGTTGGCTTCCAGCTCCTCATGTTTGGTGTCTGTCGAGGCAACTGCAGACGACGATCAGCCGGTGAAGCATCAGAGGAAGAAGAAGCAAGCCCAGACTGCCTGATTCTCAGATCGCCGATGCTCGAGGCTTCTGGAGGCCTGAAGCTTGTCGGAGCACAGCCCTGAGGCAGCTGAAGTCACAATTGTATGTAAATCCAAGCCGAGAAGTAATTCACTAACCCATAAGCTGTCACGAGAGCAGCTTTTTCAACTGCTACTTCGAAGTTACCCTGCAGTGCGGGCTTTGTCCTTTCTAGGTAGGAGGGAAACAACCCACAACCCCTAACCAGAAACCAACACAAAAATCCCACGGTTCAGGGTTTAGGTCCGTGCGCTTGCAGTCCTTGCTCAAAAAAGGGTTTAATGTAGGTGCCCAAATAATTGCCAATACTATTTGGGGGGTTCCTTATTATAGTTCTTGTTCTAATGATTGAGGCCCCTATATTATCCCAGGCTCGCTTGATGTATCTCGGCGACCTCGAAGAAAAGGACGAGGATGACATGCGAAAGCTCTGGCAGCAGTGGAAGTCTCAGGACCCTCAGCAAGAGGTTTAGGGTTTAAGGATTACTTTAACCCGGAATAACTCACCTTTTTAGGGACCTATATAAGGAAATCATAACAAGGAATCCTAAAAAGGTAGGTTATTCAGGGTTAAGGTAGGGTTTAGGGCAGCTTAGGGAGGAGGGACTGGGCAATCGGAGCCGGATATGTATCTGGCTGCAGGAAGGGTGGTCATATTGATAATGATTACTGCCAACTTCTCTGAGTATCGTTATGATGGTTATCATGATTGTAACTACTACCACAGTAATAAGCTGGGCTGCAGAATCCCGGATGAATTTCACGACGAGTCTGGGTCGGTTTGCAGTATGCAGGTGGACCAAGGAAGGGTCTTTTGGGTTTGCGTTGCGATTGGTAGATTACTTTACAGCCCTTTCCCAGTCGATGCAAGTCTTTCCCCGCCCCGTTCCCTCACACTACTCACGTTCAGCTATCGCGTAGCTCCCTACATTAGGTTCCCACTTTGGGGTCCCTTTTATAAGGATGACGCCTTCTTTCGGGTTCCCCAAATGAGACCCAGACTTAATAAACGACTATAGGGGCCTAGTTAATTAGCCATACTATTTTGGGGGCTCCTCATTTGAGTTATAGTATAATGGGCCCCCAAAACCCTATGTTGATTATTAGTTTTTAAAGCCCCTATATTATAGAACCCTTTTGAAGATCCCTTTAAAGGGACCCATGGTCTAGTTCTAGAGGCCCTATATTCGCCATTTACAGGCTCCTGCATTTTGGCAGCCAGGACTTGGAAGGCAACCTTGTTGCGCACCACGAGTCCGAGGAGGCGGTTTAGGGCCGGGAGCTGAGGGTTTAGGGGCTTAGGGTTGAGGTTTGAGCGTTTAGGGGTTTAGGGTTGAGGGTTTGGATGCAAAAAGGGGTTTAGGGTTTATAGGGGTTGAGGGTTTGTGTCGGCATACAACCAAAGCCCGTACTGAACAAATACAGGGTTTGAGGATCAGGGTTCAGGTTTTGGGGGGTCCGAAGTCCCGAGCCCTAGGTGGTTTTCTCTTCCACCGAGCAAAGAGCCTGCGAACTCTTGTTTTGCTTGTTCTGGCTCTTATGGAAAGAAATTGACTCAAGATTATTTATTATCCATCGTTCTTTTCGCAAGTCTTTCTACGAGTTCATTGCGACTGCCATTATGTATCCGAGCAGCATCAGGAGCACCCGTCCTATGATACTGCTTGCGGGTTTCAGGGCTATTCCCAGGCCTTTCAATGACCCAGAGCTGAAAGAAGTAGCTAGAAGAATCGTGGCGCAAGAAAGGCAGCATCCAACATGGTCATGCTTATGCAGAGCAGGTGCAGAGAGTCACAAGCCTGACGACCATAAAGCCTCGAAGCCTGAAGCACTTCATCCGACACCTAGAAGCAGGATCAAAACCCCAAGAACGACATCCAAAATGCTGCGCTGGCCTCGGACTACGCCACAGGGCGCCGACCACTTCCCGATCTTCTATTGAGGGTTGAATAGGCTTTCAGTTTCGCCTTCTTGAAAGATCTTCAGGACTCAGCGTTTAGAGGTGGCTAGCCTTGGTTGTCGCATCTCTTCTTTTGAGGCAGGTTGTAAATTTGTGTGGCCAGCACGTCCGTGATTGTGCTCAACCTGTGATAGCCTTTGACTGCACGTAGTACTTGTAGTCGTATTCACTGTTGAACTTGGCAGTCGTCACGGTCAGGAAGGATGGCAGTTGTGGCTGTGCTGCTGGCAAGTAGCCGTTGTCGTCGTTATCGTCCTCGTCCATGTCGTCGTCGGAGTTGTTTATTCGTAACCGTGGCTGTTGTAGTAGCAAAGAAAGGCAGCAGCAGCAGCAGCACAAGTAGCAGCAGCAGCAGTAGCAGGAGCAGCAGGAGCAGCAGGAGCAGCAGGAGGAGCAGGAGCAGCAGGAGCAGCAGGAGGAGGAGGAGGAGGAAGTAGGAGTAGGAGCAGGAGTAGGCAGTAGTAGCCGTAGCCGTCGTAGTAGTAGTAGTCGTGGTCGTCGTGGTGGTGATGTAGCAGGTAGAAGCAGCAGCAGGACGAGTGCTAGTACAAGTGGGAGTAGGAGCGAGGGGTATGGGGGGGTGTAGGGGTGGCGGGGGAAAAGCAAGGCCTGCACTGAGTACGGGCAGGAGCAGCAGCAACAGCAGCGCGGGAGGTAGGAAGAGTAACGGTAGCTGCAGTAGTGGCGGGTCTGTGGTTTCTGAAACTGTTTGCCCTTTGTGGCAAGCGCAAGCTCCTCGCCGCCCATTGTCACGAAGGCGGGCAAAGAAGCATAATTAGAGTACTAGCGATTGGAAAAGGCACGGGGAGAAAACGAGAGGGGGGGGAGAGCGCCTATGTTCTGCCGGCCTGGTTTGTCGAGCTCGGGACGACACGATCTTTGATCAAGAGGTTTCCTCTAAGACCCGAGTTTGAATCGCTCTTGACTCTGACCTCCAGTGATTCGAAGATAGTGGCACGCCAATTCCTTCAAGAGCAGCAGTAGTATAGAATCACCACGCCCTAGTAAGTCGCGATCCTTCGGCCGACGGCTTCCCCCCGCCCCCGACCCCCCTGCATTCCACTGCTTTGAGATCAACGAGGTCGACAAGCTGCGAACCGAAGCAGCCCGGAAGGCCGAAGAAGAGGTGCGCAGGGTCAGCAGCAGTGTCGGCCCACAGTAGCCGGGGCCTTGAGGAACAGATCCTCGGCGCATTGGAACTGAGACGAGATTTCAAGCTTACCAGCCCAGCGTGCATAAGGATAAGTTGTTTGGCAATATGTAATCGCAGCTATAATGGTATTTTTGGGGTGAGCTGCAAGAAATGCAATGGTCAAGTGTGCTTCCATTGTCCTAGCTGCAAGGCACTTGTGATTGAGCAAGAGCTGACCACCTGACTTAAAGCCCGTTCCCCTCTTGACAGTGGAGAAAAGAGAAAGCCAAGAGTAGACTTCATGTGTTTTGGGCACGGGGTTCCTTCAGGTTTTGTATCGTGGTCGCAGGGCCGACTCTAGGACACTTGCATGGCGAGCTGAGCTTTGCTTCTAAGCGTGCCAGGACAGCGATGGCCCACCTAGCAACAAGGCGCCCATGTTGCTGGTGCTGCCTATTACGGTTTCTGCTGGAACTTTGCAGCATCACTCAGATGTTTATGAGATTGCAGTTTTGCCACCGACACTTTGTTTTCTGTAGAGATTTGTCCTGTACCCTACGGGATAGGGGTTTCTGAAAGAAATACTACTATCGGCCCGAACGGTAGGACGTGCGTGACAGCCACCTACATCCGATGCTCAAGGTGCAAAAGCCAGATGCTGCGGCTCGACGGAAAGGTGTGGGAATCTCAGAACATGCACGCAGGGCTGACGCAGGGTTCCGATACCGAAGCAAGCGAACAGTCATCTGGCACATTGCTAATATCACGACGACGATGAAACCTGTCCACAGCTATTGATCATATCCGTCACGGCTTTCGCCCCGCTGTGATTCCACCATTCTTTTCATTTCGGAGTTTCGCAAAAGCACGTCACCGTACCCTCGTGTCAAACTCCATGATTCATAGTGTCGGGATCCCCAGAGACCTCGCCTGGCATTGCCGAGTGTGAGCGTCAAAGAATATTTTAGCCAGCTCCGGAGTCGGCCCCTGATATAGTGAAGAACCCCCGACTTACCCTGAACCCAAAACCCTAGAAACCCCTAAAGCCCTAATGCCGTAAAAACCCTGCGAGTGTGAGCGCCGAAGCCGTGTAGTGTGGCAGCTGGAAAATCCCACGACCGAGGCAGATGGGCGCACCTCCAAAGATTCGAGGAATCCTCGGCTGAAGTTGAGGGTTCAGGGATTGTTTGCTGAGTATCACATGAAGACGTTGAGAGCCCAGCTTGCCGTCATACAACCAAAGCCCGTGCTGAAAAGGGTTTGGATCACTTGAGTCCAGTAGCAAACAGGTTTGGATATTTACTGGTGCTTCGTTCAGGTTTTTGGGGGCTCAGGGTTGCCATTAGAGCTTTAGGGTTTTGCAGACTTGTTGGTGTGTTTCCGTGTCTACTTGGTGCGCGCGCTGCGTTCACGCATGTGTGTGTGTATATTGTATGCGTGTCTCTCTTTGTATGTGAGTTTGTGCCTCTGTCCGGGTGTGTGCGAGTGCGAGGGCATGCAGTGTGTGTACATGTTTTCTACCGAGGGCTCGAGCGCTGTGGTCATTTAGACTCAGTTTTGGAGGGACTTCGCCGTGACATATGCTCAGCGTTGATGTGCACGTGTGTGTTCTTGGCTTTTGGTTGGTCTATTGTTTCGAGCACTGTTCTTGACGATCCATGTGCCTGGTCCTGTTGGGAGCTCACTACTCTCGCTAGAACATGGTTTCAAGCAGGCTGTCACAATTATGCGACCGCGCCAGTCACTGCCTCATCGTTTAGATACGAGCCTGAGCACCATGCTCATGTGATGCATATGACTTTTTCCCCACATCCTACCTATACTCTCCATTCTAGTTCCCTTTTTGGGTTAACCAAAATCTCTATTATAGGATCCCAACCATAAAACTGGTTAACCAAAAAAAGAACTACAATGGAACTACAATGGAGACTATAGCTAGAGTCTTCTAGTCCGCCTGCTGGATGCGGTGCTGTGCTGCTGCTTGCAGGAACGGCGGCTTCAGTGGGGTAATGCCGGACCCGAAGGCAGGCATGTCAGTCTTTCCTCTGGTTCTGCCAAACCAGTTACTTAAAGGATCATGGGACTTAGTAATTAGGGTTATAATTAGGGTAGCTATACTTACAACCCCAATTAAGGTACTTATAGTTGGTTTAGTTTGGTTTAGTGATAGTGTAGTACTAGTACAACGGTGACACTCCACGAGCTCGTGGACTGCATTTGCGAAGCTCTTCCCTTACTCGTGGTTACGAAAAGGTTGAGCACAGGTGCCGGGTTGGCGAGACTAGGAAGAGTGTCTTCATACCCATAGGCCCCAAAGTAGTTCCTTTTTGGGATTACCTAATAGGGTTCTAAATATGAACCCCAAAAAGGAACTACTTTAGGGCCTTAGGGTAGAGGCAGTTGCTGTGACGAGTGTCTTGCGAGTGCCAGGCCGCGAAGCTCCCCGGTGCCGTTGACTGACGTGCAAGTTTCTCAAAAGCTCCGGCTCTCTCTTTGGGGTGGTGCCCCCCCTCACTTCTAGAATTTACAACACCTGAGTCTACATTTGGGGATGTTACGTGACCGGCATTTTGAGAAATGTGCGGTTTGGCCGCGGATTGCTTTTAAGCAGGTTTCACTCTTCAATCTGGTCTTTCAAGTACCTGCTGCGCAGGTTATTTATCGGACCTACGAACGAACCGAATCAGAGGCCAAGTTGCGGGGCGTTGAGACCCACCCGATCGACAGCAGCACTCAAACTTGCATCTCGGGTATTCGTGCACAACCGTCGTCGTCATGAAACTAGTCAACATCCGAAAGTCCCAGTACAACTCCGAAAAAGAGGGCTAGCGACTCCCGATGATTCGATAGCAGAGTATACATCCGATGATTGATGCTTCCGCACACGTAGGAAGCCTTGGGTGGAGGCACTTCAGAAGCTGGTTGTTGCAATCGGTTGTGTTGGTGTTGTATGCGTGTGGCACCCCGTGTTTGGCTAAGGCTAGTTTTTGCTACAAGTCACGACTGTTGTGCGTAGAAGTGTGTTATATCTTGTGTTTTGGCCATCATCATGATCTCCTGTCTGATCCTTGTTGCGCATTGTTTCGTGTGTGTGGACAGCCCGAGCGGCCCTTAAATGTCTGTGCATCAGGACAAAGAGGATGCCTGTGGTGCTAGTTGCGTGCTGGACGTACAATGCCGGACAGCGGCATGCGTTACATTTTCAGGGGTTCAGGATCTAGTTAGGGTTTGGAGCTATTAGGAGTGTAGCATAAAGACACCGCTTCGTGTTGAACTTCTTCGGTGCAGTGTGAATTGCCTCCACCAGCAGTGGCCATCAGCCCCAAGAGCGGTGTCCAGCAAATGCAGGCTGACAAATCTCACCCAAGTTTCCGGTCCGGCCAGTTTGTGCTCACACGGACGATTGTCTGCATTTGTGGCCACTCGCGTGTGGCATTGGTGCGTGAAGCACCAAACCATGTACGCTTATCTGCGTGCTGCACCATGTGGGTGGGGCTAGCTACAACATAATGTTGTTGCAACTTCTTGTCATCTGTGCACCCAGAATGCCATTGCAACAAAGTCTAAAAGGCACACTTTTATGCACGCATGTGTTTATTCATACAGATAGATAGTATTTCATCAATAGCATTTGAGCATGACTCGATCTACTCCCACAGTTCCCGTTGCTCCGCCCTTTGTGATCCCGTTGCAGTCGAACAGTGCCGGAGTTGGAATTCGACTCCACACGACTGTTCGACAATGCTCTCAGGGATATCTCGACAACACGTTCGTGCTTTAAAAAAAGTATCTCCTTCACGTCGCCGCACCCCGAAACCCTATTACCGTCCCGGTCTGTCCTGACCCGTTAGACCACGAAGCCCTCTTGGGCAACAAAGGGTACTGGAAGTATATACTACATATATGGCAGTTTCCGAAAACACGGGACCCTAATATGGTACCCTACCAATCCTTATTAGAAGGACCCCAAGATAACATATCCCCGAATTTCGGAAACTGCCATATATGGAGGTGGACATGTTGGAGCAGCGTGCCGCCGAGAGAGAGCGGGCGTTGCAGCAGGAGGCGCGTTTGGGGACTCCGTGGTCAACAATACAGAAGCCTGAATACTGAAGGTGCCTCAATAATTGTGAATACTGTACTGTTTTGGGGGTTCCTTATTGTGAATGTAGTATATTGGGCCCCGAAACCCAATTCTAACTACTAAGCCCCCTATATTATTATTATGTAGTAGTACTGCTTCCTAAGATTAGGGTTCTCGAAGTTGGGCTAGTTGTAAGAGCACCAAGACCCGACTCACAGTTATAAGGGCTTTGGTGTTCAGGGTTTCGGGCTTAGTGCAGGCTTTCAGGCTTGTCGAGGTTTCGTGTTCTGGCTGTTTTGGAGAGGTGGGCTGCGCCTCGAAGAACACGGTTCAGGGTTTAAGATTTGATCGGAGAGTTCACGGCGTATCACGGCGCCGGGCAGCATAAGCAGTATCCCAACATCCTGGTGTAGTTCAGTTTCGTACGTCGTATGCTACACTCAACTTGCAGGTTTCGTGGAAGGGACACTAGAGCATGCTGCGTAGGAAAGCTTAAGTAAGCATGCTCCTAGTAACACTATTGACTGCTATTCGATTTCTTTCTCAACTTGCAGGTGGAGAGCCTGAAAAAGCAGAAGGACAGCCAGGCCTTGATGCAGGGAGCTCCGGTCGTGTCTATTCAGTGCAGCAGCAAGCGAGCTCCGGGCAGCCTTACTGCTAAGGGGCCTTGATAGTTCGAAGTCGAATGTACGCTCTAACTTACCCATAGGCCCCAAAGTAATTAGTTCCTTTTTGGGACTACCTTATAGGATTCTATATATGAACCCCGCAAAAGGAACTACTTTGGGGCCTAAGGGTAACCCTACACCTAAATTTCGGTAGAGGTTACCTTGGTGCCCCGGAGAGGCGCAAGTCAAGGGCCGAAAAAGGAGACGAAGCATGCGACAGGAAATATAGGCGCCTTTATAATTCAATAGTGTGTTGGGGTATATATCCCCAAATTTTGAAGGCCCCTACATTAAATCTGCCAAAAGAAGCCCAGAAGCAAGAACTCCTAACCACTAAAGCCATGGACATGAGGCCAAAGAAGCCCATAAGCCAACACCTCCTGCGGAAAAGGTGACGTCTCTGCGATCGCAGCTGGACTTCCAAACTTCAGAAGTTCGACATACAGCAGAACAAGAGGCCATTCTGCGCTGTGAGATGCATTAGATGATATATGTAGATATATGTAGAGTCGTAATCAAACACATCACATAATTCTGAAATAGATAAATAACTATAAATATATATGTATATGTAAATATCTACAAATACATATATAACTATGTATATCTGTGTGTGCATGCGCTTGCATGAGTGCAGTGCACACATGCACGCGCACACACGCACACGCGAGCAAACACACGTACATCCGTCCATCCTGTCTTTTTGGCATGCATGCCTCCATCCATGCTTCTGCTATTTCGTGTATGTGTCTGCACACAGAAAGGTTCAGCTTTGCATGGCGTAAGGCAGAAATCCTAAGCCTCATGCTGAAAGCCTCAGCCTGAGTGAGCCCGGATAGAGAATCCGACAACTACGTCGCAGTGTAAGATGCTCCTTGTTAAACTCACTGATCGAAGCAAGATCAAGCACCAGAGAGTAAACCTAAATGTGAAGCCCTACAGACCGTGAAGCCAGCCCAAACTACATCGATCAATCGAGTGCGTCTGCGAGGTGACGCTGATGAAGCAAGAGTTCGAGCGCCGGGAGCGGTCCCTCGTGCAGATGCTTGAGCAGGTCGAACTGCGATTCTTACGGCTCTCTTCCGGTGGTTTTCATCTATGCAGCAGTGGCTCTAAAGCCTCGGCGGTTTGGGTCATATAGGGGCTATTAAGCATTACCACACTACTGTAGTTTGGGGGCTCCTCATGATAATTAGAGTGTCATATACTCCAAAGCCCTATTCTAATTATCAAGGCCCCTATAGTAAACCCCCGTAACCCCCGTTAGAGCAATCCTAATAGGGCCCTATTTAAGAACCCTGTAAAGGAACCCTATTCTAACTATTAAGGCCCCTAGATGAAATTCATCAGGCTTTCGCCTGGCTGGAGACCAGGAGCAGCTTTTAAGAGCTGCGAACCCAGAGACTCCAATGGAATAGACACGTACTAATATGTAGTAGGAAGAGTCCTTAATTCAGGGATATTGGACCGGGAACAATACATGTACTAATATATAGTAGGAAGAGTCCTTAATGAAGGGATATTGGAGTCTCTGCGACCATCGTCGCAGGCTCGTCTTGGGCAAGAGGAGGAGCAAAGAACAGCAGACATGCAGATGGCCCGAAGCCCAGTACTGCCAAGCCCAGCTGACGGTTGAAGTTGAGGTCTGGATGTTTTCGGCTGGGCCACAAGCAAGACAAGTCTGAAGCTTTGCCCACTAACCTGCCAGAACATTAGGTGATATTAGGTGGCTTTGTCGGGGGTGCCCAAGCCAACTGTTTAGTTTTTTTCATGCGCATCACAGGTGACATGGGCCCGATCGAAGTCCCGACCCGAATTGAGGGCCTTATGAAGCTGATGGAGGAGCTAGTAGAAACCCTCTGACAAGACATCCCTGATTGAAGACATCCCATAAAGTAGAGACCTCAATATGATAGGCTGCAAGTATGCATGCATGAACGGTAGACGGGGTACGTGTATGTGGCAGTGTATGTTGTACGCACAGTGCGTCTCTGCATGTCTGTGCATGTGTGTGTGTGTCATGTATGTGTAAGTACGTGTATCTACGAGTGTTTATGTAGGACTTTGTCAATGTTCCTTTATGTATGTATGGATGTATGTATGTATGTATGTGTGTATATACATATATACATTGGTGCGCATGTGTGTATGTATGTGTATGCATGTGCGCATATAAGTTAGTATGTAATAGTGTATGCATGCTACAACGCTTTTGAATCTCCGTCCTACTTGTCGAACTTGCTGTTCTTTGCTATGCATTTTCCTGCGATTGTAGTTGCTTGCATTTTCGCTCAGGTTTCTGCTTCTTGTGACTGCACATCCGGCTGTATCCGAACATGATGGATGCAAGCCCACTTTGGCTCAAGTGTATTAGCTGTCTCAAAGTTTACAACCTCAGCATCAAGGCGGTGGTGTGCCCATTCCAGTTCACTTCAGTGTCATGCTTGTCCTCCGCTTGTTGCTCGTTGCCTCACTGGCCCTTTCAGCCACGGGGAAGCGGGTCGTCGATCAGGAGAAGATGCAGACCACGACGCAGACCACCACGACGAACACGCCTGGCATGGCTCCGACGAACGTGACCGCCGATCCTTTGGCACCTTTGTTCCTCCAGACAGAAGGCTTGCTTGCGTCCCCGGCCAATGGTTGTGCCTTGCACGGCTGGCACGGGGAGTACAACACCGTTACGGGCGCTGCGGCGATTACGGTGGACGTGTACCCGCGCAGCACAACCTTCAAGTTTAGCAGCGCGCGGTTCGAGACGAGCAAGGCCAAGGACCCCGAAATGCTCAACAGACTCAACAAGATGGACGGCCAGGTTCGAACAGAGAAAAACGGCGATGTGGTGTTCACACACAAGACTTCTGAGCTCGCTGAGAAATTCTGCTCGGCACCCTCGATGTACGGCGCCGCTTTTGGGGAGCTTTGCGATTTCTTCTCACCAGGCCACATCCAGAAGTTTTGCACCAAACAGGCTGGCAAGAAGATCGGAGCGGTGGCCAAGATGCCTTTCACCGCAGCCCACGCCGGATACACATCCGTCAAGAACTACCTGTTTGGATCCAAATGATTGGCCAGTGCAGCCGCCCTCGCACGAGCGGCAAGGCAACACATACATGCGGAGCTAGTTGCGACGCTGGGAGAAAAGACTTCGGCCTTGGGTGCAGTTGTGAGTGTAGTGAGACCAGTCATGGTGACGCTTTCTTTGCCTTGTGCCAGTGTGAGGGTCAAGAAAACGCCACGGCCCAATCATTAGTGCCTCAAGTGATGTATAGCAGAGTCCAGACGATTACTAAATGTCTGGAGCAGCTACAAAGCAGCCCGCATTTTGGGATTTCCCTCCAGTTCAGGGTGCGAAAGGGTTCAGGGTTCAGGGTCCCGTTAGGAGCCTCAGCAAATCCGGAAATTCCAGGCACCACTAAGTACACAAAATGAAGCGATCCCGAAAAGCACCAAAACCTTGTATCCTGTCCTTAGGCACAGCTGTCAGTGACGTTCTGGTTTCCCGTTGCGAAAGCATCGGGACGGTGCAGTAGTGTGAACGCGCACCGTCCTTTTAGGAGGTTGACCTGACATCTCATAAAGGGGCCTTCATCATTAGCTCTACTGCTCCCTTTCTACAAGTATAATGTACCCCAAAACCCTTTTCTAATTATCAAGGCCCCCTATATAGTAGGACTAGCAGCGCAGTCCTGAAGCTCCAGGCCCTGAAGGCGGTCTTCGTCTTGTCTTTGTGAGCGTTTTGTCTGGGATCCGAAAATGCTTTACGCTGTCCCTCGGGAAACGGCCCCGGGAAGGCTGCAGCTCGCATGATTCTGGCCGCAGCCTGTTTTCTCTTAGAGGCGGCTCGACGATTTGCGAGTCAGGAGCAAGAAAGCTTCACGAAGCTTGAACCGTCTGTTGTGTGCTTGAGTGCCGAGGCCTTGAAACTGAAGAGGCAAGAGGAGCTCCTCCAAGCGTCCGAAGCGAAGGTGGCAGTTTTCTTGGAGCTTTTATGTCAGGTCAAAATGCGTGGAAAGGCAACTTTAGCTTGCTTGAGCTCATCTCTAGTTACGCTGAGGCCGTCAGAATCGCATTGCGTAGATTTCTTCCATTGTAGCCTGCAGTCGGGCATCATCTTGCTAGAACAAAGTGCGAGCATCAGCAGCGGCCTGATCCGTCTTGTGATCAACGCAAAAGTAGGTACATGTCAGGGTTCCCCCCACGGAGAGAGGGAGAGAGGGAGGAGAAGAGAGAGAGGGAGCGAGGGAGGAGAAGAGAGAGAGGGGGAGAGAGGCAGAGAGGGAGAGAGGGGTGTATTCTAATTGCCTGAGGATACAGGTTCAGTTCCAGGAAAGTGAAGGCTTCTGCAGGGGTTTCTTCAGTTTGCAATCGGAAAGAATGGTCAGGTGATGGCAAGAAACAGCATTTGCCTTTCTCGTTCTGCCTGTCTCCAGTTTTTCCCACAACCATGCTCATTCTGATGTGGATTGAACGGTTCCTTCTTCACGTCGGCACGGCAGCAGGTATCGTCGCTGGAGGAAAGTGCGAAGCGCCAAGAGGAGCGGTTGTGCCAATGGTGACGATGTCGGTGCTGCCTTCGCGAGCCAGCATGACAGCTTCGGGGCGTCTCAGGAGGGGTTTCGGACCTTGGAGTTTGTAACGGATGTAGTTTTGAGACCATCTCGAACCTCAAAGCCCAAATCTGGGTCAGGGGGTGGGCTCGGTAGCCAGCAGAGCGCCCATGCCCATGACGGAGTTGAGGGCATGCAAAGAGTTCCTCACGGAACCCAACCTGGTAGGAGCGGTCAAGCTTGCACGGCCAGCTCCAGCACAGTGGATGAACCGTTCCGTGTTGCAGTGTAGTGCACATGCAGTTTGCTGCCTGGCGAATTGCCGTCTCAAGCAAGCTGGCTAGAACTTACATGCGGGCCCAGACAAAGCTTCAGTCAGCCATGGACGCTTCAATAGTCGGGAGTTGGCTGCGCATGTCGCGGATTGAGAGTCTCCTCCTGGCATGCGCGGTTTTTTGCAGCAGCTTGGCCTTGGCCTTGCAAAGATTCTTCCCGAATGCAAGTAAGACCTGTCGCCTTCTTGTACTCGGTGCCTTGGCCGTGCCTCTAAATTCAGGCTGGTGCCTTGATCCAGGTATTCGTGGAGGCGTCCTCGTTTTGTCCTGGAGCATCTATGCCTTCCAGAGCTGGCTGTTCAGTAATCTGGATCGTGAGTGCAACCAACGTCGTGCATTGGCAGCACTGGCCTTGCAATGGCACCAACTTCCTTTGCAGTCGATCCGGCCCAGAAGCCGCATGAAGCTTTGCAGGCTCTACGGCTTTGCTATGGTTTGTGCAGTTGCTCTTTGGCTGGTTCCGGAGCATCTGGGGCTGTGTCTAGCCTTTGAGCTTGATGGTGACGGTGGTGTCATGAATTGGGAAGCAGTGTGGGCTTGGCTCGTACTGCTTCGGTGGGGCTCAAGCGGTGTCTTCATCTTCCTTGCTGATGAAATGGGCGTGCATTTGGCAGTAGCTCTGGGCCGAGCGCGACGCCATCTGTTGAGGCACCTAGCCTTAGTTGCTCGTCAAAGGCTTCCGGTTGGCCTCTCCCCATGGCCCATGGAGATGGCAACTTGTCCGGTATGTTTCACAGAGCTGCCATTGGGCTTCTTTCCTGTGCTCCACGACCACGCAGAGGGGGCAGATGGCCAAAACCTTTGCGAAGACTGCCTCCGAAGCCATCTTCTTGCTCGTCTGGGTGATGGCTTCCCGCTCACTTGCCCAGTTGTTGGTTGCGGTCGATTGCTGCAGGAGGACTTGACCCACGTCTTCAAGCTATACCCCGTCGAGCTTTGGGGCATTCGTGGCGCGCAGCTTCGGCACAGTCTCAATTCGGAGACTAACATCTTGTGGTGCGACTGTGGCCAAGCTGTTGTTGGGCTGGAATGCACAGAGCGGCAGGAGTGTGGCATGCAGACGGGGTCGTTTTGGCAAGCTGCAAGTGCTTGGTGGCACTCTTCAGCATCGGAAATACCTGAAGGTAAGTTCCACATGGGCAGAAGGTACACGTGCAAGAGTTGTCACGTGGACAACTGCAGGCTTTGTGGTGCAAGATGGTCAACTCTCGGGTACAGCCATACGAACCTTTCCTGTGAGCAGTACAGGCAGGGTTTGAATGTGATCACCGGGCCGGACGGAAGTGCAGATCCATTCGGTGGTGGAGTGAGGAAGTGTCCAAACTGCCACGTGCCAATTTTGAAGAATGGTGGCTGCTCGCACATGACTTGCACCCGTTGCCGGCACGAGTTTTGCTGGCAATGCGGTGGCGCATGGTCAGGAAATCACCTTTGGAGCGCCTGCGTATCAACACGTTGGTGGGAAGCGGATGGTAGCAGTTCCATCCTCATCCCAACAGTAGACTCCAGAGAGCTCCGACATCATATGTGGAGTTGCATTTTTTGAAGGTTGACGCTCCTGGCGATAGAACGACCGCCGCCTTGAGCAAGTAAACAGACGGCAGCCTGCTCGAGAAATTCAGGGTCTGGATCATCCCTATATCATTTGGTTTGGTTAGTGTTTCGCTTTGGCCCTGATGGGTGCTGTCGCCTTGTACTTCATTTGGTCTACCGAGTGCACGCGGCCATGTGAGTTCCAGCCCTAGCGCTTCAGAAGTCAAGAGAAAAAGAAAGAGACCCACAAATCTGAAGAAGTTTGTTCGCAGGAGCTGTACGAGAGGCATGTCGGCCAGATGACTCAGCAAATCCGGACCATTCAGGCACGCTGGAGACTCGTCATAGGTTTCTTTCGCAGATGTGGAGGTTGACGGGTCCTACTTGAGTCTTCAGCGCTCTAACTTAATGGCTGCTCTGACTCCCTGCATGCTGGCGGGCAGAATATGGCACTTTCCAGGAAATGCGATTCTGCTCGGTAAAGGCTTGCGACGTTACAATGTTCTGTTCTTGTGGGGACTTGTAGCGGACAAGGCACGCCAAAACAGCAATGCGATTTTGGAGGGAGGAGAGAGACAGAGAGAGAGAGAGAGAGAGAGATAAGTTGCACGTGAAACCGTGCGCCCCGCCAACCAACGGGCTGCTCCCGCGGGGGCATGCCCTCAAGCCTGGGGAAAGAAAGAGAGGTTGCCATGGTGTCAGGAGAGCTTCCGCAAGCAGCTGGAGGTGGCGCAAGCCGAGAACGACGAGCAGCTGCAGGCCACACGAATAACGACTAAAGGGCTCTGCCCCCCTTCCGGTCCCATTGCTTCCAATGTGCAAGTTGTAACACACAAGCTCTCTCCCTCCCTCTCTCTCTCTCTCTTTCTCTCTCCATGTCTTTCTTTCGTTCTTTCTGTGTTTATAGTGTTCGTTCTCTCGCTCTACCTCTCGCTCTCGCTCTCTCCCTCCCCCTCTCTCTCTCTCTCTCTCTCTCTCTCTCGCGCATGGCTCCTTTGGTCTTCAACCCCAGTATCTCAGTCTTGAGTCTTGAGCTCCCAGTGTCGCAGGCTGCCGTGGCCAAGCTGGCAGAAGTTGATCCTTGGCTTGCGCTAGGGAGTTGATGTTCTTCGATCAGTCCACAGTTGTGCAACCTTGAAGCCACAGTATCCGCTTCAGTCCCTCCCACAAAAGCAGTTGGAGCTTGAGAATCAGGCTTCACGCAGGACTCGAAAGGACAGACTCACATCGTTTCCGTGGGTGCCGGCCGGTCCACCTCCAGAAATCGACCTCGGAGTTCCCTTCCTTGGTTAATCCCTAACCGTAGCCCTTCGACCCCTAATCAAAAGGGCGAAGACCTAAAACTCCTACACGTAAGTCTCATCACCTTCCCAAACCGTAGGCCCTGCCTTCATTTCCTCAAACCCGGTTCTTGTCTCCGCCCAGGAGAAGAACACCAAGGCCGAGAGGGAGCAGGTAAGAGCAGAGCACGATCAGGAGCTCGGAAATGGAAGCCATGAGGATTTAAATGATCTTTCAGGGGCTTGTTTCACGGCACTGCAAGGGTGTCAAAGGGTTTCAGGAAGAGTGCTGTAGAGGATCTATTGGGCTCTTGTTAAGGACTCAATTTACTCTCATAGCGGGCCATATAGTCATGGAGTATAATGGTTAGTCGTCTTTCCTTATCATGGCAACGAGCAGTAAGTTCTGAAGTTCTTTAGATAAGGACCCACGGCGCGAGAGGCTGGCTAATCTACGCCAAAAAAAAATAATCTGCAAAGGGACATTGGGATCTCCTGGTCTCCTGACCGCCTCAAAGATGTCCTTACAGAACCCTTATGGAACACGTCCGATGTCGACTGGGTTCTGACTGACTAGACGCGTTCTAGAGTTCAGTGTGGAGCTGTGGGGCATGGTTCCAACCATGGCGAATGTCTGCAGGAGAAGGAAGAGCAAGCAGCCAAACTGGCGCAGGCATTTGACAGAGAGTTGGAGCTTGACGACCCTTCCACGTGGATCCTTTGAGTTGGAGTCTCTAGCCAGGCAGATGAGTTGATCGACAAAGTCGCGGGATTGACCCGTGAGATCGAGGAGCTCCGAAAGCAGCTCCTGCAGGCGCAAAGACCCCGTTGGCACTTCGACACGCTGTGTGGAAGTAACTCCTTGCTTTTAGACTTTGTTTGGCTGTATACCAGGCCCGGATGAAGCTCCTTGACAGGCCGGAGCTATCGCTTGGATGCTTGTGAGCCCTTCGGACTCTTGGGAGCCAGAGCAGCTTTTGCCATGGCAGATGGCAGGCCAGTGGTCGCGGCCCAACCTCGTCTTGGTGCTCCTCAGCCCAAGGCCGAAAAGCTTTGAGGACACGTCGTCTTGCCTGCAGATGCCTGTGAGCCGATGTCAGGGGAGGCGCAGATTGGAGACGGATCCGCAGGACTGGCAATTCCATGTTGCGTAACACCGTCCAGAGGAATCATGCATCAAGAAAGCAGCATCATGATTGGTGGCACAGTGCCAAATGTCAAGGGGGAATTTTCAATTTAAGACACCAGGCTGCAGCTGTTGCCCGGCGCAAGTCGGTGCGGATGTCCTTGTTGCCGCCCAATCTGCTCGAAAAGAGAAGCGAGAAGGAGCTTCGACGATTCAGCGCTTGTCGGTTTTGGTCTCGAATCGTCACGGGGAGCTTATCTTGTTTCAGAACTGTGAGGAGCTTTCCCGCGAAGTTGCAAGAAGTAGGCGCGTGGGTCTGTGCCCGCGAACCTTTGACAAGTCTGCTTGGGATTCGCGTCTGCAGGCCACAGACGGATCGCAGGGCAACGCTGGCGGTGAATCGAGGTGAGAATATTGCCGATTTGGCAGAAGCTGGGCCTAATTACACGAGTCGCTGGATCACGAAAGAACCCAGAGCCCGAAAGAATTCATTGGGCCATCGTCGGTTCCGTTTTTTATTGTTGCTGCCAAGTGTCTTGCTCTCTCAGGATTTCGAGGAGCACCTCCGAATGAGCAGCTGGCTAAGTACCGTCGCGACATGGTTCAGCTGCTTGACGCGTTGTTACAGCTCCTAAGGAGTTCGCTGCAGTGTCCGTCCTGTTGCAGCAGCAGCAGCCCGGGCTTCAGTGTTGGTTCGATGCTCGCAGTCAGAAGGTTGGGAATTAATCGGAGTCCTCCTCCGAAGAATGAATGCACATATGAAGCGAGCTACATGCGCGGTGATCCTCCTGAGTAGGAGTTGCTGGCTGCAACGACACCTCAATGGACGATTTCCAACATGAGTTTTACGCGTTTTACTTGTCAGCAGCTTGTGGCCATGACTGATTTCCATGTCGAGGTTCCCAGCAAAGCGCGGCTCTTGCGGCCCACCTTGCAAGAGCATGGCCAGCAGCTGGCCTTAGTTGTCGTGGCGCGTTGTAGAATATTTTGGCGTTGGCTGAAAGGGATGAGTAGTTCAAACAACACACGAATCAAAGGAAGATTCGCATGAGCTGGTCAGGGAGGGCCGCACAAAACACAACACATGCACATCCAGTTTGTGAAAGAGGCCCAGTTCGCGAAATAGGCCCCGTCGCAGAATCAACTTCGCACACAGCGCCCTAAACCCTAAACCGGAACTTCAAGACGGAAAACAGCCTTCAAAAAGAACACCGCAACTTCACAGTGTCCCTCTCTTCGGCTGAGGACCAACACGGGCGATGTTGCGCTTTGGAGGAGAATCGAGCGAGCAGGCTGGTTCTGGAGGTCTAGAGAGTCCAGTCTACACACAAAGTATAATATTATATATATATATATATATGTATATATATACATATAGTTTTTATTCATATATGTTTTGTATATAACTATAAAACGTAACATAAGACATGTCATGTGTAACATACCATATGTAACGTCTCACACCTGCTGCAAAAGGGCCACTGCGAAGTTTCGGGTCATGCAAGAGGTGACACTGGCGTGCCCACGCTGAAGCCTTCCGATGGTGCCGTTACAGCACCTTGGAGTAGTTGATGCCACAGTCGCACCCATTCAGACCGTCGTTCGACGCTTGCCAGACTTGTCCGGTTTGAGCATCAAGCCGGTAAGACCTTCAACTTGCCTGGACGCTTTAAGGGTTCCGTAGCCCTGAAGCTAAAGCGTCCGGATGGAAGAGATGCTTAGGCAAGTTTGTGTTGCTCATGAATGAAGCACTGAGCAACTCGCCGCACAGAGGCCGCTGCTAGTCAAGCCGGAACAGCAACGGAGTTTTCATCACCCCTCCGGCAGCCCTGGCCCCAATACAAATACAGCACAACGACTACTTACGCCAATAAAGACTCGTAAGCCAAAATTGCTGCTCATGTTTCATGGCCAAAGCTCGTACCAACCCAGGCTTTCCCGATCACTGCAGGTCCTGTGCTTCCGTGAAGCGCTGAAGGAGGATACTCACGAGATCTTGGCGGTGGGCTGCAAAAACGGTCGCTGGCCCTGATTTTCTATAGGGGCCTAAACAATTACCAATTCTATTTTGGGGGTTTCTTATTATAAGTATGGGCCCCGAAACCCTATGTATTCTCAGTATTAAGGCCCAGATATCATACCTTAACCTACCCCTGTAGGCTCTTATTCAAATCCGACTACTGGCCGTATGTGGACCTTTTAAGTGGAAAGTGGGCCCCTCCGTTCCAGGACAAACGGGCTCATGGCTCCATTTTGCAGAAAGCAATCTTCAGAGGACCCTCACTCGGTTCAATGAGCTTCGAGGAAAGGAAGTTTGTTTACGTGTTCTTATGGGTGTCTCTGCATGATGTGCAGGTTCACTGATTCAGAGTCCAGGCCGGAATGGGTTAGGATGTTTAGGAGGTCCAACAAATCGCCTTGAGTCCACTTTAGCTTCAGCATCTCCGCTCAGACATGCATGTAGGTATGTAAGTATGTAATTGTCGCTGTCGCTTTGCTCGGGATGAGGTGGAGCTTTCTTGGTCTGAAGAGCTCCAGGAAGGAATGTGCTACGTTCAGGGAAGGTTGCAGCTACTGGATCCTTTTCCTTAAAGGTTGAAAATGCATGGTTCTGGCTCCGCTTCTGTTTTCTTCTCTCCATGAGGACTAGATGTCGGAGCACTGTGATTGAAGCCTAAGTGTGCCCAGGTTGTCGTCTCTTCCATGACTCTCCGACCTTGAACTCTAACATGCGCTGGAGCCTCACCCCCGAAACATCTGCGTGGGAACCTCGAGGTGCACTTTCCATATACCGCATCCGGCGGACGGCGTTGGCTGCTCGCCCGCAAACATCCGCAAACCTAAACCCCAAACCCTGAGTCAAAGCCCCTCAGAACCACCAAAGCGCGGAAACCCTTCAGCCCGGCGGGGTTCTTGAGCCTTCTCACACTAGCGAACATGAATATCGGTGCCTGAATAAGTACCGATATTGTTCCGTAGGCTGGTTGTCCTATAAGCTTCAGTCTACCTCAACACCTTATTCTAATCATTAAGGCTTCACGGCGGCATAGTAACTCTTCCCCACATTACCCTAAGCTAAACCCTAAACCCTCATTCCCCAGGCCCCTATATTACCCCAAACCCTCAGCCCTAAACCCTGAACCCTCTTCAACATTTCCAGTAGCTAGTAGCACCACAAAGACTCTTCCGAATCTCCAGTCTTGCTGCTGCTGTTCATGTTTTGATTTTTGAGATTGGGTCGAAGTCTGAAGGTGCAAAACGTACCTAGCTACAAGGGCGTCTGTACTCAATCGCCAAAATCATGCTCGTATGAAGGGTTTGGGCGCTGCTTGACGTTGCAAGCGCGCAACCCGGGCAGGCAGAGTGCTGCCGGCTATGCCCCAGCCCCCATACAAACATGCGTGGAACAGTGGCTTCGTCACAGTGTGACAGATGCCCAAGCAGAGCCACTCAACTACGACGCCAGCTCCTCCCTAGCTCATCTGTTTTGATTTTTCAACTCTCATTTCGCTAGTCTCAGTTCTTGCTCAGAGCGCTCACGCCTCGACCCCGAACCCTAAACTCAAGACCCTTAACCCTAAGCCTTGAACCTTAAGCCTCAGACCCCAGACACCACAACTTCAAGCCCTGGACCTTCAACCCTAAACATCCCTAAACCCGAAGCGGCAAAGCGCTTCTCTTCTCCGCCTTGCCCGCTCACGCCATGGAGTTCTGCACGGTGCAAGTGCAGCTGCTGTCCGGGAAGGTTTGTGCTGAGAGACGAATGCCTCGCTGTTACCGCGTTTCTTCGGTTTTGGAAGATTTGCCTACCGTCGAGGAAACGCCAGACCTTCTTGCCAAGCGCGTGCTGCTCTTGGATGGACGCATCCTGTTGGCCGAGGAGGTGCTAGGAGAGCTCGATGCGGCCGGCACGGGCAGCTTGGTGCTGCAGTTGATCTGGCAAAGAGACCGGCAGGTTGTCCGCACGGAGCAACGGGTCCCAAAGCCTTTGGTACTCAACCTCGCCATCTGGGGGGGACCAAATGTTGGAAAGACATCGCTGTTCCACCGCTACACCCACACGGAGCGATACGACATGGACACTTGCAAGTGGGTTCACCTACTCGTGAATGGTGACGTTGACGTCTGTCTCTTCCTGTTAGATAACTGGCCGAAACCCATGTGGATCAGCAGGGATGAAATAACTAGGCGAATGAACGGACTATTTGTCTTCGACCTGACTGATCGGAACTCTTTCCGCCAGGTCCAACGCTTTCTGGCTTCGGACGACCAGCGGGAGCAGCGGTTGCGAGTGCTAGTCGGCAACAAAGCCGACCTCGTCGACCGGCGTGCGGTCACGTGGGAGGAAGCGCAGGCATTTTCCGCCCAGGTGGGCGCAGCCTATTTCGAGACGTCGGCCACCGAGGGCACTGGCATCGAGGAGGCGGTCCACCATGCCGTGCTGCAGGCTTTCGACATGCGCCGGGAACAGAAGCTGCCGGCACTCTTCGGAAACCTTCTTGAAGCTCAACCTGAGCTCGCCCGTGAAGAAGCTCAACCTTGGGTCGCCTCTCCGGCGTCCCTGTCGGGGCGAGTACTCCGAGCTGTGCGAAAAGGATGCCCACTGTTGTTAGTATTGTCACTGTTCATTCTTGCAATTATTGTGATGAATTATGAACCCTAAACCCTGCAGCCCAAACCCTAAACCCTGTAAGGCTTAAACCATAAAACTCTACACCTTAAACCCCCTTTTCCCTCCAATGCGGGCTTCGTCCGTGCTAGGCAGGAGGGAAAAAACCCTTTTCCCTACACCTTAACAATTGGAGTGAGGGCATTTTTCTAGGCAGCCTCAGTGGTGGAAATTGAGTCATACGATGTATGTCTCTGTGCCTATTCTACTTCTGGAGATCCACACCCGTTTATTAAAATTGGCATTCATTGCCGGTGCAAGCGGCTGGGCAAAGCCAAAAAAGAGGGGAAGCTGCCGGGAAAGTCCGGCCAGCTGTACCTGCTGTACAGATCGCACCTCGCAGAGTCAAGGGCCGTGCTTTCAGTATGTTTTACGCCGGTCGATCCGATCGTCGGCCTAGAAATCGATATGCCTTGGGGCGACTGGGACCAGGACAGCCTTGCAGATTGCTCACCACGGCGGCAACAAAAAGAACCTCGGACCACATGCCTCGCCTGGATTGTCCGAGTGCGAGCGCCGAAACCCTAAACCCAAGAAGAATTTCCTTGCAAGGAGCGCGGGGCATCAGACGCCGAGAAGGATGGAGAAGATATAGAGGCCTTTTCCCCCCTGTGCCGGTGAAGGGGTACCTTACGTGTAAGGGTTAAGGGCTAAACTAGGACAACCTATTTTGTCGCAGGTTCTTATTGTGAACCCAAGCCGAGCCAAAAACATAGTTTGTAGGGGTATTACAGAGAGTAGGTTTTGGTGGGTTAAGGTGGGGTTTGGGGAAGTTTAGGGGTAATGCCCCCTTTTGGAAACCCTAAACCAGTTGAGTGGGACTGAAGGGTCTCCACGGAGTGTTGTTGTGCAGGGTCTGCAGCCTTCTCGCTTTGTTGAGAAGATGACGATCGATTGGAGCAGCTCCCGTGACATCTGCCTTCTAAGGGATTTAAGCCCAATAGCCCTTAATTAAGCTCCTGTAAGGGATCTATAAGGAATCTGTAAGGGATCTATAGGGTTTAGGGTTTAGTGCACCAACTGAAACCTGAAGCCCGAGGGCAAGACTCTGCAGCCAAGCAACTAGAATCCGAGCCCTTCTGTAAGGTTCCAGGCTGAGCCACAACAACAGATATGGGGGTTTCCGACAATGGGGATCCTAGTATAGCACCCTAAATAGTGGGATCCTTGTTATAAGGATCCCAAAACGGGTACCCCTCATGATCGGAAACTGCCTTTAAAGCAGACCTATTTAAAGGAACCCGAAGGCACGCCTTCATTTTCTACCCCGAAGTTCCTGCAGTCCAGGTGGTGGCGCAGCGCCCAGCCCACGCCAAAGCGATCATGCCCGGGCCACAAGGGTTCATGTCCAGCCTCAGAACGACATGGTACTATAGGGGCCTTGAACCATTAGTATAGGGTTTTGGGGGTTCCTTATAATGTAGATGATAGGTAGGCCCTTAGATTAGACACTTTCAATTGGGAGGTCAGTGCTTAGAATCAGGGCTTCGCACCGGGTATTAGTCGAGCCGCTGAGAGCCGATAAGCAGAACGAATCGTGGCAAGCCATCGTCATCGCACGAGGCGGTTCGGAGTGACATGATGATGCATCATCATCACCATCATCATCACCACCATATCAGTACAGTCGAAACATGCAGGATTGATTGCCATTTACCGGCAGCATTTGCTGACGTCGGTTTCCGACGGTTCCCAGGTCCATGTGCTTTGGAGCCGGTGGCGATCACGTTGTCACGAGCTCCTCCGCGCCTTTCCTGCAAACGAGGCAGCACCGCCTCGCTAACCACATGGCAGGTTTGAGGGCATGCTCTGTATGGGAGTTTCCGAATATGAGGGGGGTACCTTATTTTGGGGGGTGCTTGTAAGAAGGATCCTATTTAGGGTTCTGTATGAGGCTCCCCGACTTCGGAAACTCCCAGATGACGCCGTAGTTGAGGGGTAGCTCCAAGGACCGCACCGTCCGGGTTTTCAGCATCCAGCAGAGGGAGTTCTTGGAGAACATGACCATCGAAGACACGGCTTGGGTGGCTTTGCTCAGATGAGTGATTTCCTGCATTTTTCTAGACCCCCTGCCCCCGCCAAAGAAAGAAACAAGCCGCCACCTGGGATTTCAACTGAAGTCAAGCTGCGCATGCGTCTCTATTCCTCCGCAGTATGCAATATATGGCTCCGGAATCTGCAAGTCAGCGTAGCTTCCGTGTCGAAGACGGCTCGGGGGTGAACAACGACACCGCCCGCTTTGATTTGCTAATCATGCAATAGCAGTCCGACAAGACTCGTTGTTTGAGGGGGGGGGCAGGGCGACCCTAAATCGTGAATCAAAGGTTGAGTCTTTCTATTTTGACTTTTCCACTGCCCCTGCTCTCAATTCTTTCTATACTCGGTTTCCAGGTCGTTTGCGTGGTGAGCTTGCCGAAGCCTGCCGGCGCATTCATCACGGCCAATGCCAACGCTGTGCTCCAGCCCTTCGTTCTACATAACATGCATTAGAGTTTTGTTGCGGGGCTGCTGGGAGGCTCGGAGGTGCGAAACCGTGCAGGGCAATCATATATCCTATGTTTATTGCTGAGTAGGCTTTCAAACAACAGAGACACACTTCGGCCGGAGGTACTGTATGAAAGGCTGAGCTAAGTTGGTTTTCAGAACCCAAATCTAAACACTTCTTCGACCCAATCTCTTTATGTAGCATCCGAGGCTGCGTGGTTCCAGCGTGAAGCAGCAGAAGGCTCTTCCGTTGTCCTCTTCTGGATTTCGAGATTGTCTTTTGGGGGATGCAGGGGGTTTATGAGGGTGTGAAGCAGACGCCAGAATTCTGGGAGCATCATTATCCGCATGCTCTTGAAGGAAGTACAGGGGGTCCCAGTCCCAATAATCGTTATCCCATGTTCCAACTTTTTATGTTTCACTGTAGGGTTCTCTGAATTGGGGAGTTTTTGAATTTACGGTTTTTTGGGTTTCGGTTGGAGAACGGCCTCCGGGGTTTGCAGGGTCTAGTTTGCATGAGTTTTGGGTTCCGGAACTTGGTGAGTTTCGGGGTTGGAGGAACTCGCGGATTGATTGGAGTTTCGGGTTCCGGGTTATGCAGTTGCGGGCTTGGTGTTGAAATTTGGAGTTCAGGGTTTAGTTACCAACATTGTTCTTTGGGGGTCTTTGAGCAAGAGCAATACCCCAAAACCTTTTAATAGCTATCAAGCTGGGCAGGGCCCCTTTATCAAGGACCCAGGGTAGGGACCTGATCGTCACGACCTGCTGCAAGAGATGGCTCTCAATGTTTCTTTCAGTTTGAAGCTTCCTCTTGAGGGTTTAGAGTTTAATCGGGGTTTCGGGTTTTAGGTTTACGGTTTCAGGACCCCGAAGGGTCCCAAATGAATTTGATTGTCAGCAATCAAAAAGCGGTGCGCTAGCCTCGAGGTTGTGGAGTTCAGGGCGTTATGGACATGCCCAAAACCTCAAGGATCATTTGGAGCGGGTTTTTGGTTGAACGGTTGCACCATTCGTAAAATTTTCAGGTTTCGCGCTAAACTTGAGACGGTAAGGTATGAAGTGGAGATGCGCGGAAACCGGATAGTACCAGGGCCTTGCCGAGTTTTGTCAACCGTTTAGTCTCAGTGCGAAGCACTTGGTCCCATGACGGTATGGATCGCAAACCCTCAAAAACAAAAGCAAGGCCAAAATGTCCTTGACTCAAACTGGGGCGAACTTGAGTGCAGGTCAGGCTTGACCACTATGCACGGTCGATGGTGCTTGTGAGCGATGGTGTCTCGCTCACCTTACAGGGAGGGCTGTCATCGGGGCATGGGGGCTTTTGAGGTTCCGTTTACGACTTGAGCATTTACCACTTGGCCATGTTAACTTCGGGTGTGACAGCCGTGCATCGCCAACATGCAGAGATGTAGACGCGACTTTGCCGAACGTGCATCAGAATTGAGCCCTTGGCGTTTAGATGCCATGAAGGCGTCAGGCTTTGTGGATTGGTTTGAGGCAGAGTGCCAGCCATGGCTCAGAGAAGTTTCGGCAGTTGACGTTTGCATCGCAGGAGTGTGTCGCTTTGCCCGAACACCCTTCGAACCCAAGACCCCGAAGGGTCCTTGAGATGCCAACTCACGTCAGAGAGGGTCAGAGAAATTCCGCGATGTTCAGGTCATGGGCTAATGCAACAAGTTTTGTAAGTATTTCAATGTTCCTGGCAAGCCATGGGCCAATGACCAACAACAGAAGCATAGGCGGCTCAAACAGATCGATTTGAGCATCTCTACATTTGTGTCTCGATGTAACATTATATGCCGGCACAAGATGGCTCATAAAGGAGCTCATCGCCAGAAGGGTCTGGCATTTGGACAATGCGGAGCAGCAGGCGCTTCTAGCAGAAGATAGCAGAAGTTCTTGCATCCGTCACGATACTTGTAGGAGAGTTTCTACAGACCCCAACAACTTCGTGAACCCTAAACCCCAAACCCCAACACAACTTCGACGCCAACCTCAAGCCGTGTGGCTCAGGCAAGCGCCTGCTAGTGGGAACGAGCCGTGGTCGCATCCACGCCTTCGATGTGACCCCACAGGGGCTCGAAAGGCCGGCTATAGGAGATTTTTCGGGGAACCTTTTTTTGCGTCGTTCCTTCAAAGGGATCCATAAGGGTTCCTGAAAAGGATTTGTAAGGGTTTTGGGCATAGGCTTGATGGACCCTTTTTTGGGCCCAAAAATCCCACACACCTTAGAGCACGCAACCCCAAACTCACCATATTGAAGCCCGAAGCCCTGACAGAGATTATTGATTATAGTGTTTGAGAACCCTCTCATCCCATATCGGCCCCAACACCCTGTAGACATAGACATCATACAGAGCACCCCTTCGGCAGGCTCGAGAGCCAACAGATTGGGAACACCGCCCTGACCTGTTTGACGCTGGCGCCCTGTGCGGATGCCCCGCCGTTGCTGGCGGCCAACTGCATGGCCCAAAACAATGCCATGGACCCGACGCCGGCGAGCTGTGCATTTTCGGGATTAGGATAGTGGTTGTGGGGTTTGAGGTTGAGCTGCTGCTTTTATGTAATTACAGTGTTCAGTGTTTCAGGGTTGTTTTCGGAAGTTTCCGCTTCTCGTTTGAGGGAAGCCTCGGTTCGCGAAAGGCTTTAACTATGCAGGCTGAGTAGTCAACCCTGAACCATAAACCCGAGTGTGAGCGCCGAAACCCCCTAAACCCTATAGAGGATTTGTTCGGAAGGCATTTTGTGCCAATCCTTGGTGTTAGGGGTTCGGGGACACGGCTTTGCCGCACTGTGTTTGGGAGCTCTCTCCCGTAAGATTCCGGGTTTCCGGCCCGGATCCCAGCAAGGAGCCTCCATAGTCCCGAAGCCACTGCCTGAGTCATCATGACCTTCAGCAGGACAACACAGTCTGCATCCTCCAGGCAAACAAGAACCTCGGCTGCTTTGGGTGAGCCGCGCGTGACGACGAAGACAGTGGACGAAGGCATAGGCAATGATGAGACTTGCCCACATGCATGCATAGCCTCCACTCAGGACCATCACGAACTTCACGGTGCTCAAGCGCTTCGCCAACCCTCACAGGCCTTCATTTCTTGCTTTCCGGCTGTGGTGCGGCGCGGTTCTGGCTTCAGGGCAGGGTTCTCGAACTTGTCACCGGCACCGCTGCTAGCAGTCGTTGTTGCTAATCTTGGGGTGATGATCTTGTAAGTTAGACTCCGTTTCAAGGAAAACGTGTACACACTTCTCGATGTACTTGTGCTGAAGATGGAGTTTTCCTTGCCCGTGCTTCAGCACGATTGCAAGGCATTAGGCGGTCTCCCCGCTGCCGTTGGCTCTAGAGGTTTGGGGTGCTGGGGTATAGTTTAGTGGCTTTCCGTTGTGAGGCCACTCCCAGCTCAGCGCTGGAGACCCCCAAGGCCTGAAGCTTCGCAGCCCCAGCTGCCAAGTTCGACAAAAAAGCCAGATACGTGGCTGAACCCTGAACAGTCTTTACCCGGAAACCCCTAAATCCTAGACCCTTAAACCCTCATAAAGCCAGGATTGTCCGAGTGTCAGCACCGAAACCCTTACCTGGACCCCAAAAGTATGTAGAATAATAGCCTTTTATAGGTTTTGGGCCCTTATTTTACCTACTTTGGGGGGTATATATTATAAACAAAAAAATAAGCAGAGCCCGTTGAAGCGGTCAGGCTGCTACCACTTCGGCCCCTTCCTCGGTTTCCGGTCCCGGAAGGGTGTGAAAAGCCTTTGCGCTCACATCGGGACAGGGCTTAGAGTTCAGGGTGTAGGGCTTAGGGGTTGGAGTTCAGGGTTTAGGGTTTAGGGGTTAGAGTTCAAGGTGTAAGGTTTAGGGGTGCAGGGTTTAGGGTTTCGAGTTCAGGGTTTAGGGGTGGTGCGCTCTCGTTTGGAGTGTGGGGTGTTGTGGACTTGTACAGGCTCGAAGAGCTCTAAAGCCCCCGGTAAGCCCAAAACCGTGAGCCTTCAGTAATCAAGGTCATGCCACGTCCCTGGTTGCGCCGAAACGGGCGAGGACCGCTCTCATCTCATTGAGGCTTCCGGAAAAGATGGGGCTTCCGGGGCAGCTGCTCAGTTTGAGAAGCGTTGGTTTCATACACATTGGGTGCGGATGCCCGATCGTACATAGTTCGATTGTTCTTTTGGTTGCTTCTTGGTTAGGATGTTTTGGCGATGTTGTTGTTAGTGTTTGCTATGTGATTCAGATACACATACTATTCCTGCGAATGTAGTTGTGCGATATGATTCCTCTTCTTGTGACTGTACACCATCCCGAAAAACAACCAAAACCACGTAAAAGAGGTTGGCGTTTGCTAGGTTCACTCCTTTGCGGCATGCGTTTGCAGGGGATTCTTGGGACTCATCAAAACAAATATGTGTATGTGTGTGTATATATATATATATATATTTGTCTTTGCTGAAGTACATCCATCTCAAAGCCCTCGCGATCGCGAAGGCGGCAAGGCAGCACATACCTGCGACACTTGCATCCTGCCGGGAGCGTAGTTGTCAGCGTAATTGGACCAACCACATAAACCCTAAAGCCTAAAGCCACGGCCCAATAGTGCCTTAGGCGCGGCTGTGAGTCTACAGCGAGGGGCCAGAGGATTCCTGAGTCTGCTTTGGGTTTGGTGTTCAGGGTTCAGGGTCCTGTTCGAGGCCTCAACAAATCCGGAGTCTTAATGCACCGACCCCACGAAGCCTTAATCCCTGGCACTTCCCCTGCGAATCATAGACCTGACCTCGGAACCTGAGCCCGGTGCCCCAAAGGCGCCAGCCATAATCCCCTCAGAACTCTGTCGGCGAAGGACGTCCTGAGCGCGGGCTTCCTGGCCACGGGGGCAGAAGATGGTTTCGCCGCTTCGCTCACTTGGGGTTTACTGCAGAAACGGCCAGGACTGCGGGATTCAGGTAGGGTTCCTTTAAGGGGTCTACCGGGATTGCTGCAAGGGATTATTTGTAAGGGTACTATAACATCGGGGCCTCAATGATTGCCTGTACTATTTTGGTGGTTCCTTAGGATAGTTAAAGTCTAATGGACCCCCAAACCCTATTCCAATTTTTCAGATTACAAGACATCTGAGGGAGCTGGCAGTCTGCCTAAGAAGAGCTTGCAAGCCATACCAAGGAGAGGGGCGGGGGGGGGGCGGGGCGGCCCAAAAACGCGTCAAATAGACTTGAATTGATTGGGGCAGGCCCTTGGTAAGGATATCGGTGCAGCAGCTTCAAGCATACCGGCTGCGATAGCCAAGCATGTACGGCCATTATCACTGCGATAGGGAGGCGATGTATCGCATTTGTCAGACCCGCCAAGCATCCCGAAGCGTTGGAAATTCTCCAAATGCGAAACAACGAAAAATTAGACTCTAGACTCTAAGCCCACATCTTCCACCAAACAGCCCCAAAGAACCCACGAAACCTCTAACCTCAACTCCCACACTTTGCAGACCAAACCCGGCTGCCAAGGTGCGCGTGTTCGATTTAGAGGGTCCCTTCGGCAGCATGATACTGATGATATGTGATAGAAAGCAGCGTTGCAACTGACAAGAGCAACTATCGGGACAGCTGTTGCAGCAGTGGTCATGGCAACGGTTGATGATTGGCGGAGTACTGCTGAGTTTATGAGATAGCATCTCAAAAATATGCAATCGCCTCACTGCCATCACGTTGGCGTTTCGTTGTGTTGCCAGCATCATGAAGTTTTGCCAGAGACTTGCATCAACCGCCGAAACAGGCAGCCGCCGTGGTCGTGGTAGTCGTAGTCGCCGTAGTAAGTAGTAGTGGAGGTACTGGTGGTGATGGTGATGGTGATGTTGGTGACCTGTCGTCTTTCATGACAGTAACGCCTCCTGTTGGGGTTTCGGTGTCAGTTTGGATTACGAGAGCTGGCTCTATAGAGTTTTGCAGTTCTGGACGAGGCTCTAGATGTTACAAGCACATTTGTCGCGTTTCCTTTTTTTGGTGACGTCTTCAGCAGCTGTCATCATCCTTGATATTCAAGCATGCAGTAACGTGTACTGACCGCACGATTGACAGTTCCACTGCAAGCATCGTTCTTGCAGAGGTGCTGTATAGGTATCGTAGACGATGCCAGCAAACCTCGGTTATTGCTTCCTCGGCTATGGCAGCCCTCAACACTCTAAAGTTCGCTGAAGGTGTAAGGAGAAGAAGCGCTTGGTATGCTTTCAAACGCAACAGCAACCGCAGATGCGCTCTCCCTCCCCTCTCCTTCCCTCCCCACGCAGCCCGGCCCTAAACCATAGACCTTGCATCCTACACCCAAGACCCAATCTTGGAACTCCACTACTCAAACCCCAAGCGAGATATCGTAAACCCTAAAGCCTTCCCATAAAGCGCCCTGAACCCACCACCCTAGTTTAGATCCCCAAACCCATTCAGTTAGCTCAGGCTTCACAGAGCAGACGCTTCAAGGGCACAGCGTCCCGGTGGTGGACGTCGCCGTTTCCCGAGGCCCTTTAAGGCTCTTTACTCGGGGCTGAAGAATTTACGGTTTTGGGTTTGTTTGTTCCTTAGGCTTCCGTGTAAAGGAAAATCCGTAGTGTAATCTACCCGAAGCTGTTGTAACATTCCAGCTCCTGTATTACTCCGAAGCCTATTAATCAAATGAGCATCCTTTAAAGTTTTGCATATCGCGCCGAAGTCTCGACACTCTTTGTTACGGGGATGCCCGACACAACAAATTTCATGATCCCTAAACCCCTAAACCCTAAACCTTATATAAACCTTGAACGACGGAAAAGTGACGTCAAACAAAGAGCTTAAATGACTAAAGCTGACCAATACCTTTGAAACTTTATCCTAAAGTCCCCGCATGTGGGGAGACCCCGCAGCGCAAGCTCCCCCAGGATGATGTCCGTAATGTAGGGGACATTTTTAAGAGGAAACTTGAATCAAAATTCTGGTCCTGAGGGTTCCATGTCGTAATCATCGGAAGCATACATGTGTTTTTATGTATATGCACGCATGCATGCAAGCATGTGCATATATGTTTATATTCACACATATGTCAAGAACACGTCTTTCTTCGGCGCCCACGTAATAGAAGCACCACATATCAACCCGGAAAGGCTTAGGCTTCCGTCTCTCATGGCTCCAACTGGGGAGTTCCTGCGTGTCGAAGCTTTGGTATGGAAGGCCTGTCGAGTCTTCGCGAAAGTCTCGTGCTAAAGGACTCTGCCCCAAACCCTGTAGGCCTGTTCAGCCCTAGAGTCTTGAACCTATAAACCCGCTTGTCTTAGCCTTCGGCCTTATGTCAGCGACGACCAGCCGAGCAGACATAAAAAGGAGCTCCCAAAAAAAACTATAAACCCTCTTGTCTTAGCCCTTAGACCGACATCTAATCTTGGAGTTTGCCCAAATCATCCACGTAGTTGTGGGCAGGCGTTGGGCTTTTGGCCTCTGGGGACGTGCACGGGAAGATCAACCTGCCTGCCTCTGAGATTTTGCAGTGAAGAGTTGTCGTTTGGGGCTCAAGGGGGTTTCAGGTTAGGTTCTAGACCTGGGTTGGGATTCAAGAATATTGAAGGTTTCAGTTAGCAAGAACTGTTGGGTATGGGGTTGGGTCTGACGAGGCCTTGTAGCGGGTGGTCCCATGTTTCGAGTCTCACTTGTCCCGACATGTATACCGTGTTTTCAACAGCCACCAGGCTTGTTAAGACCGTCAGAGTTTGAAGATACAACAGAAATATGAGGACGAAGAGAGGTAACAATAGCAGAAGTGTTCAGAGTAATTACGATAGCTGTAGCTAGAGCCATGATAGCAAGAAAGCCAGCGACACAACACCCGAAATTTACAAGGCATCTATGGGCCTGTGCACACAAACATCCCTCCGACCAGCAGTAGAAAAGGTAAGCAGGAATGGTGGGACGTTTGGCAGGCTCAGTGGCGAGAGGATTGTCCTTAAGAACGGGCAGTAAGGTGAAGACTCAGATTGCAAGATGAGGTCGACCCAAAACTCGCAGTCTCCATTTAATTAGTCAAAAAGCCCCAACCCCCGACGGGTTTGGAGTTGGGTAGGGTTGAGTGACCCGAATCTGTAGGATGCAACATGGGCGCCGAGGTGGCGACGTGGCGGACGGTTCAGCATCCATACTTCCAACGGTTTGCACTAGACGACGAACAAGGCGTGACCAGCACTGCTCGTGGGCTGTGCGGCTACCCAAAGTGCATTTCCTATCCCGGAACAGCTGATACATAACCCCTAAGTCTCAGATCTAGGCACTGCCACTCCGGCCCTGGATTCCAGCCCTTCCATCGTCAATCGCATTGCTTCAGTCCTGGCGTTGCGCGGTGCTCTGCTCTAAATCATGCTAGGAGTATTATAGGGGCCTTAATAATTGCCTATACTGTTTCGGGGGTTCTTTATTATAACTGTAGTATAATGGGCCCCGGAACCCTATTCTACTTATTAAGGCCCGTATATCATAGAACCCTATTATGAATCCCTCATACAACCCCTTTAAGGATCCCTTAAAGGGACCCCTAGTCTAATTATTAAGGCCCCTATATCATAGAGCCCTTCTCGTATCCCTCATAGTAACCCTTTAAAGGAACCCTCATAGTACCCCAAGGGAACCCTAGTCTAATTATGAAGGCCGCCACAATAACCAGATCTGAAGTCATTCTAAGCCACAGCGGCAGAAACGGCGAAGAGAAAGCCGTGTTCTTTAGCCCCAAAGGCGAAGCGTTCAGGAGGAGATCGAATGCTTATGTTTTGATTTACACATATATAGATGTATACATATATACATCTATATATATATACACATAATAAATAGATAAAAGATATGTGTATATATATATATATGTACACTTCCTGGCGTTCTTCATTGACCCTGGACACGACTTTTATTTTGCAAGCAATGCGTCGATTCGTTACATGGTTTTCAGGACACAAAGCCAAAACGCTCTGACATTTCTGAAACTATACCGGTGCACCCACCTTCCCGCAAAAACTCAAAGCGCAACCCAGCCAACCTTGAAACTCTGCCCAAGCAGGGCGGTGGCATCAGTCCTCGGACGACGCTGCGCCATGCGAGCTTGGTTTCGGTGAACCTACTCCGGAACATGGGGTTAACATGTGTAAATGATAAATGAAACCATGATGGTACTTTCTCTTCAGACATACCAAATTCAGGTTTTTAGGGTTTGAAGGGTATTCGAGGTTGATAACTTTCAGCGGGGTCGACGGTTTAAGGCAAGTTTAAGGCAAGGAAGGACTCCACGAAACAACCCTTAAACCTTAAACCCTTATCCCCTACAAACCCGAAATGAACCCTACACTTCAAACCCTGAAACCTGAACCCTAAACCTGTCACCCCTATAAGCCCAAAATAAACCCTACACTTTTAACCCTAAACCCTTAACCCCTACAAACCCCAAACGTTAAGCCCTAAATCCTAAACCCTACCCCAAACACTACACCCTAAAACCTACACTCTTGGCATCTTCGAAGTTTCGCAGTTCCGGGGTCAGAGGCTAATGCAGCTGAAATTTGGGAGGAGCTCTGCCAGGCCTTTTGTGCGTTGTCCACAGCCTTTAAATGGGTAGCTGTCAAAATTGTGGCGCCTTGTTGGGTACCCTAAATATTAGGTGCCTTATTATAATAAGGACCCAAAAAGGGACCATAATTTTGACAACCGCCCGAATACAGAGTAGGGGTTCTTTAAATTGGTGCTTGCAGTGTTGTGCTTAAAGCTGTACAAACCCATAAGGTACAGTATATGGGTTGCGACATGAGCAAAGGGCCCGGCAGCAACTTTTCACCTGTATCGTTTATGACAAACGCAATGCACTCAAGTTAGCGTCAAGGGGTTAAAGGAGGGGCTTCAATCGGGCACGCCGATTCATAGGATCGAGTTTTCTTCACACCTGCTGTCCATCAGCTATTCCACAGCTTTGTTTCCACCGGTTCTTATGTATGCAGTGCCCAGATTGAGGGCCCGTCCTTGTTTCCCTTGCTCTCCTGGGCTACCAGAGCGGTCCAGGTCCTTCCTTGCGGTTGCGCGAGGTGCCCTGAATAGGCTCTTGAACGTACCGTCACCTATCGTTTCCACATCGAACGCCACGCTGCACATGTGATCATGCGCAGCAGATAAAGGAATTGTGTAATTCTGCCGTTTTGGTTTGGCCGCACTTCCGCACGACAGCACCAAGTCGATTGCGTGTGAGCTGCCCTGTAGAGAGCTGACTGAGGAAGCGCATTCCTCCGGAGGACATGTGGAAGGGTTCGGCCTTTTTGCAAAAATATGCCCGCTGCTCGCCCAATGCAGGAGCAAGCGGTCGACGCAGCCCGGCTGCAAGTCAAGCAGGCAGAGCAGGCCGGCACCTTGCCACAGGCGTCACGATGCCCGGAAGCCTGAAAACTGAAACCTAATTTCCTTGCACCTCCGGTCAGGTCACAACGCCATAGCTCAAACCTTTATCAGCCCTATGAGCCCGGAAGATCCCTAAACCGGCCGGGGCCTGCAGTGCAGGCCGCAGAGTCGGCGCGAGAGGAAGCCCGCGTTGCAGAAGGCCACCGGGTTTTCAGCACGAGACAACCCAGACATCACAAATGAACTGAAAGTGATGCGAGGGTATTATAAGGAGCGGTCAGAGGGGCACCGATGCGTCCAACAAGTTTGCTGGATGTGTGAAATCTTTGGATCCAGCCAACATGCATGTGTTGGGAAGAGATGTTGAATTGGATTGTAATTCTGATGCAAATCCGTCGGTGTAGGCAGGGAGTCTCCGTGATCCGTAAATATATATGTGTATATATATATATATATATATGTGCCTTCGGCTGACATGAGCCACTGCGAGGGGAGACGATGATAAACCACCTACATTTTCGCGTAATGTAGAAGGCCTCTGTGGGGTTGCTACCGATGACTCAGCTCTCTACTCTTAGCAGCATCCTTCACTGCATCCGCAGCTGGGACAGAACACAAGGCGCCATCATCAGGGATCCTGAATCGAAGAACCCGTAGATAAAATGCCCGTTACGATGCCTTGATATTCCGAAACTCTCAATCGATCTCCGGAGGTGACCTCAAGGCCTTCTTGGCGAGCTATGAGGCTGATCCCGAAAGGCCCAGACGTGGTCTCAGACTCGTCGTTTCTTGGGGCCTCATGGCTTGAATAAATACTATTGGTGCCTAACTAGTTAAGTAGATAGGTAGGTAAACAAGTAGGTACATACATATAACAGGGTTTGCTGGTAGTGGGCAGCGAAGTTGATGGAAACTGGCTTCTCTTCTCTTGCCCATACCGAAGCTCAACGCCGGAATCCATGATTCACGTCACGTATCGTTTGGCAACCCCAAGCCCCAGAATCCGAAGCCTTCAGAACATGCAGTTCCTCGGTATGCGATTCAAAGTTCGAGTTCAGTCTGAATGCATGTAGACTACTATAGAACCCAGAACTTTAAACCGTAAACCTGAAAGCTTCAGACGATTGGGCAGACATAGACAGGAGCTCAAAAGAAAACCTGGCAGCTTCTGCAGCAGGCATCGGCATTTGCAGGCGGTCGCTGGATGGAAGACGTCTGCTTCAGTCGTGGCCTCGGAGGGTACATTTAATTTGGGCTTCGGAATTAGTGTTTAAGGATTCCTGTGAGAGTTACTATGGGGGTTAGGGTACGTTTAGGTTTGGGGTTTAGGGTTAGGTTTCGGGTTGATGGTTTAGGGGTTCTTGTGAAGGTTGCTGCATGTTGCTAGGGGTCCGTCAGGGTTTAGGGTGTATGGTTTTGAGATGTTTTGAGGGTCTAGAGCGTTCGTCCCTGTGGTTGTTCTCTGATCGCACGTGTTGTGAGTGTCAGTACATTCCAGCGCGCATCTCACGTTGTGCATTCCGGCTTACTAGCATTGCCATGCGAAGTATAACACCGACAAGTCTCTCGCGCTGCTGTACTTATTCTTAGACCCAGGGGCCTGTTTTGGTGAATTCGCAATATGCTTTGAAGTTCCCGGTTGCTGCCCTTGTCTATAACGTTTGCTACCGGAATCACTCCAGTCATTAGGATAGCCAGTGGGCTTTCGAGCCAGTGTGCCCCCATCATCTAGTAGCCGCTAGTAAGGCTGGCGCTGCCGCAGCTAGTGTTCTGAATCCCGGCGCGTCCTTCAGATGTCGTGTCCGAGGAACACACTCTCACGAGCCGGCTAGTACCAGTATTCATACTAATACTACTAATACTAATACGAATACCAATAAATACTAATACTAATACTAATACGCTGCTGTGTTGCGAAGCGAGGAGCAGTCCGAGACGGAACTGCAAGAGGCCCGATGTGGATGCCGACCTCTAGGCCCCAAACTCTAAACTCCAACCTCAACCTAGCTGGGAAAGGAGAGGTCACAAACAAGCAGAACCCTAGCACCCTGAGCTCTAGAAGCCCTGCACTCAAGATGCAGACAGATGCTACATACAATCCCAAGCCTTGTGCTGTCCCTGAAGCCCCGAACAGTAGAATTTGGCTCAGGTTTGCAAGATGCACGTTTGACGGATTGCAAATTAATTTGACATGTCTATCTATGCATGCATATGGTAACCCAAGATACAACAAACATATGTGTGCATGCACTACTCGGGCTTCGTCACACTTCAGGCGAAGATTGTTGTTGTTTTGCGGCTTTCAACTGCCTGGAGCGAACGGGGATCGCCACTCTTAGTGGTTTAGCAATTGTTAATGACCAGTGTCATTAACTCTGGCTTGTCGCAAGGGTTGCAACAGTGTACAAGTTTCCGCAGGGTTTGGTATTTAGGCGTCACAGTTCTGATTCATGCTTGCTCAAGAGCCCTGCCGACGCCGCTGCTATCAACAGGGATCTGTGAAGGCATGCAGCGGAGGCAAGGATTGGACAATCTGTTGGAATCCAGGCCTACATCCTATAGCCTGAATCCCAAACCCTGTCAATGGAAACAAGCCAGAAAAAGATGAATTTAGTTTAAACCCTAGGCTACCCGTGCACTCAGGGTTGGGGTTGAAGATGCTTCGCAACGTTTCGTGGCAAGAGCCAAAGCCTGAAAACCCCCCGAACCCAGGACACCCAAATCCTAATCTCTCACCTGCAAATCCCCCCCCCCCCACCCCCCCGAAAGCCCCAAAAGCTTGAACCCTCAAGATCGGCTGTCCCATGGGATTTCTCTGTGTTGGCACTCCGTCCGTGGTGCGGCCGCTGGCTGTTGCACGTCTACGCCCAATCGTGCCGCCGTGCCTTGCGAAAATAGCTGGGATAGGGCTTGTAGGATTCAGACATCAACGCTTGGGCGTCCGGTTTGCAATGTGGGGATCTGACTTTGGGTTTGGGGGTCTTGGTTTTGAGGGGAGAGTTTCGCAAAGACCCCGACGTTCGAAACCCAGAATACCTTGAGACTTGGACCAACGGGGGCGCGGGGCAACCAAACTAACATTCTAAGCTGACCGTAGCCACTAACGACCTACCTTGTTTAGATTTGTTACGTAGACATAGAAGGAGATGATAATCGGCAACCGTCGAAAAGTTCTTTGGGATATCGGGAGGCTCCCTATCTAAATTGCTACCAAGTAGGGTTGTTCTTGTCCTTGGGCGTGCGGCATGTTACAGTCAAATCACCGCATAGCCCGATCGAGGCCTTGTATTCTCCCTTGTTGCGTCTTGCTTCGCGGACAATGTCCTGCTTATCGCATTCAAGAAGCGGAAGTCAAGATGATTTCAATACAGCTTTCAATACATGTCAAAGTTACATCCCCAAGTTGTGGTATTCATCCCGTCAAGCACAGCGTGGTCGTGGCTTTCATGTTGCTTGCCTTTGAGAAGGTCCTCGAGACTGTAGAATGCAGTCGTTTCTACTGGACATAAGAATGCCGCGATGCAAGGGAATTGGTACGAACCAACCGATACCACTGACGGGAGACGCTTGAAAGCGAATAACAAGACCAGAACAAGCGGTGACAACGTCCTGTAAACTTCCGCAGCATGAACAGTACCCAAAGTTCCAAAATAGCAGGATCCGCAACATGAGGACCCGCCGATTTGGAACCCCAATTTTCAGAAGCTCTGAAGAGCCCAGTGGAGGTTGGCGAAGAAGCCCAGATTGCGGAGTGTGTGGTGGACAAGGCCCTCGCTTGCGACCAGGTCGAAGCCAGAGCAGGAGAGAGGGGAGACTGAGACGGTGCCCTGGCTCCCAGTGCTTCTCGGATGCACTTGACTTCAAGGGCAACATGAGCAGGGATATGATGCGTGGTCTTGAGTTGGCTCTACATGCAAAGGGGGAGAATAAAAAGCCAGAAAGTTTAGAGATGCGCTCTACGTGAGGGTGCCTGTCTTGGACCCGGTTCTTCTGGTTTCATGCGGCAACACTTTGGAGGGAACGCACACCCAAACAGTGGAAGGCCTACCGAAGGCGTTGTTTTTTCGAACCGTCCGGAGGTTGCTACGGCATTCTTTGTAGGAGATGCTTGATTACAGCTTGGTGCAGCGACTTGTTTGCTTGACAAGGCTGGTAGCTCTCCTTCTGCTGGGATGGAAATGGCTCGATGACAGCACCTACTTCTATGCGGCCCGAACAACCGCTGCTTCAAGGAAAGATGCCGATCAGGTCTACATCCAGGAGCCCTGGTTGCTTCATAGATCATGGTGTGCAACTAGAAGACTTTAACTGAACGAAAGATTGTTCTACCCAGTGGACCAGCCAAGGAATCGCGAGATGCCGCTCCCTCAGCAGGGTCTCGGCCAGTGGGCGAGGAAGGCATGATTTTGGGCCGTGTGTGTTGCAGCATGTCTACCCGGCCCAGGTGATAACCAACGTTCCGCGGCGCTGCTTGGTAGCAGTCTGGCGCACTTTCTCGTTTTCCCATCGTTCCCCCGAAGTCATTGGCAACAGGCTCCACTCATGTAGTGTGGCAGTATGTAATCACAAAATGATTAAGCAACTCACGAGCAAAAGGGGCGAACCAATAACACATGCACATACATACATACATACATACATACACGCATACATACACATACACATACATACATGCATGCATGCATGCATACATAACAAATATGTACAGATATATAGATATATAGATGTCTATATATCACGCCTACATGCCAGCATTCCTACAGACTCAAGCCCACCTTTAGGTTTTCTCCGGCTCCAATCGGAGGGCGCTCCGGACCTTCCCCTGCCCTACCCGGACGCGCCAGATCGGCCCACCGTTTTCGAGGCGAGCGTGGCTTCCTGGCGAGAAGAGCACACGTTCCTGAAATAGACCAGAATGATATACTATATTATACCATAATGATATTGTGATTAATATAATATAAGATAGTGTAGTATACGAAGGTTGGGGTTGTGAGTTTAGGGGGTTTTCTGTTTAGAGGGATTTTGGACTAGTTTGAACCGAATTTCACGGCAGTTGCTACATTCGAGTTGTTTCTTTAGAGGGGCGGGTCTATGGCTACTAGGGTTGACCACATACCTGCCTTCCTACCTATCTACGTACTTATCGACTTGTCGATTTGTATTTCGCCTGCAGGAGTCATAAGATACGTACATCAGGGAAACATAATGCGAGCACTCATAGTAAGAAATCGTCATCAGCACCAGCATCAGCATCAGCACCATCAGCATCATCATGTTTAGTTCAGTGTTAATATCACACTCGTCAGTGATACTTCGACATGTAATAGTACATCCTGGATGCCAGCTGATCGTCACAACCACAGCCGTCATCAAGATAAGCATTCATCCTTCTAGTCAGAATTGCAACTAGTATCAGGGGAAGATGCAGACAAGTCATGAGGCAAGCAGCGCGATGTGGTTGTCTACCCCGTGTCTTCAGGCAGCCTTCGGGCGCCGAACCTCCGTTGTCAATGAAGACTCGTCGCCAGAGGGCCTACCGATGCCAAGGAAAAAGCTCAAAAAGCAACCCTCATTCCGACTTCCCTAGACCTTAAACCCTAATTCCCGAATTCCCTAACTTCCTAAGCCCTAAACCCCCATTCACAACTTTAAAACAAAGCTCTGGTTTTACAGCCACCCTCCGAGGATTTCGACATGTCGCGGATCCTCGACCCCATCATCGACTCGAATCTTCTCGGCACTTGGGGGGTTTCGGGTTTATGTGCTTTCTTCTTCGAGAGAGGGTTTATAGAAGGTTTTTGTTGAGAAGAAGAGGGGGTAGGGTCTGGGAATTTTTGGTTTTCGGGTTTAGAGTTTTGTGGGGTATAGGTTGTGGAGCTTTGGGGGTTTAGGGGTTTGATTTCAGTTGAGCTTGTGAAGGTGTCAGGGCTGTTGGAGGCGCTCAAACGGCCTCTAAAGGCAGGCCCAGGCATGCAAGTTCGGATTGCAGTGCTTGGTATCATGTCGGGTTTTCCTTGCTACGGCCCTACATCACAATATACAGAGTGGTTTTGTCCTTGTCTGCCTCTTCCCTACTCTGTGATGGTGCGGGGTAGGGAGTGCTTGGCACGTGTTCGTACTGATTCAGCCTGTGTTAATGTATCCACGGCAGCTCAATGGCCCAAACCAGCTTTGAAACCCTCGTGCCCTTCTACTTCCCGACAGCCAAGGAAGTGGTTCGATGCTGTCTTGGATTCCGGGCTTCTGGACTTCATGCTCCACAAGAAGTGAGGAATAATGTAGGGGGCTTAATAATTAGAATAGGGTTTGTTGGGTATATTGTACTATACATCGAAGAAGGAGCCCCCAAAACCCTACTCTAATGATTTTTTCCCTACATTCAAAGGAGCCAGAGTCCCTTGTCACCTGCCTGCTGCCAAGCTGCGTAAGTTCGTGTTCTAAGTAGACCGAGTATACTTTGGCGGCCTCAATAATGACCAATACTATTTGGGGGGGTTTCCATATGTTAGTTATAGTATAATGAGCCCCAAAACCCTATTCTAATTATTAAGGCCCTTATATCATAGAACCCTACTATAGATCCCTCATAGAACCCTTCTAAGGATCCCTTTAAAGGGACTGCTAGTCTAATTATTAAGGCCCCTGCATTACTCTGTTCGGGCCCCTGCTTCGTTCATTTAGCTGCCATCGGACAAAGCACCGGTGGTTCTGAGAAGGCGCGTCTCGGTGCGAAAGGCTGTCCGACTGCAGATCAACCCTATCAAGGATCCTTGCAACACCCTATCTAAAACTCTATATATCGTATTAGATAGGGTGTTATAAGGGTCCTGTTTAGGGTTGATCTGCAGATATAGAACCCTAGACCCTAAACTCCAGACCTGAGCCCGAAACACCTAAACCCAGACGCAAACTCCCGAAGTTGTTGAAACCATGGACGGGTGACCGCAGCCACCGACGGCGGCTCGACTCCGTAGGGAGCAGCCGCCGAAGGCGAGCAACCAGGACAGATACCACATGCAGTAACGGTGTTTTTAGGGCCCAGGGTGTACGGTTTATAATCCTCAAACAGGTCGGAAATCGGATTAAAGACAATTAGTGCCGGGATGCCTATATACATGACTTTTCAGGATTGAGGCCGTTGAGTTTCCAATTTTTGGGCTTCTACTGTAGGGCTTAGGGATTAGTTATGCATTGTGGGCTTGGTCGGGAGTGAAATTGGTTTACCAGAGCGGAGCACGCTACTGAACAAGTCGGGGATGCGTGACTTGCAATATGCGTCGGCTGGGGTTACGGTTGCAACTGCGTCGTTACCTTCAGCTTTGCTCTGTCTTTGTGGTTTGACCCAGAATCGCAAGCATAATTAGCCATGACGGTCATCACCCTCAGCGAAACAAGATCCCGACATTCGCGGAGCTTATCGCTGCGACCACGATTGTTGCTATTTCCTCTACTTCATGGGTGGTTGTCAATATCAGGGTCCCTTTTTTGAGTCCTTACTATACTACGGCACCTAATATTTAGGGTCCCCACAATGGAACCCTAATTTTGACAACCACCCTCATGGCTACTATAGCAGCACTCGTCGCAGTTCTGCTGCCGCTACCTGAGCCAGTTCTCAGCCCTTCCGAACGCAGATAATTTGAGATTCCCTAGACCCCCAGTTACTTAAACAGTAGGTTACTAGCCATATATTGTATACCCCAGTAGCCCATTATTTAGGTAGCTGAAGCCTTAAGGATTGCTATCTCTGAGTCTCTGAATCATCCTGAAGGAGATGCGGAGGCGATCCGCAAGAATGAAGTTCTTGGGCTTTCTGCTGCATGCTGCTGTGGCATGGGGAGCCAAGCGGCTTCGCTGCAACTACGAAATGGGTTTAAGCACTTACCACTGCTATTGTGGGGGGGGGGGGTCCTTGTTATGATTATAGTATTATTGCTGCAGTGCAGTGTCAGCTTTCCAAATGCCCGGCAAGAAACGCCGATGAGACACATCTTTACGACATGCGCTGATTCACGAAACTGGTCGCTGCCACTGCATGTTAGATTCCCTACTGCCAAGAGGGAAGAATCAGACAATTAAATTAGTGGGTCTCGCAGAGTGTTTTGGCTCTCGTTCGACGTCTGGTGCAGGATAACGTAGACGATCACGCTGACCTGACCCAGCGGAATGACTGAGGATTCGACATGGAGATTATGCAAAGACGACCCCGGCATACTTGGAGATTGAGCTGAAAGCGGATTCTTGACGATGTTCTTCCCCATTCCTGCACTTTAGGAGAGGATCCTTCGGGTGTAGCCGTTTGAGATTTGTATTCGTCCTTGGTTGAAGGCCTAGGCTTCGGGGGTTCGTTGTGCTTCGCTTGTGGAAGATACACTCTTTTCCACGACGCATACATCTTGAGATTTCCCCACCCTTATGAATAATAATACTACTGGTAATAATAAAATAACAAACACTAATAGTAATAACAATTCGAATAGTCATAAACGTAATAATAGTAATAATCGCCAAGGAGACTTTCGTGAACCCCCTGACGACAGTCGGTGAGCTCGGCGCCGCAAAGCTGTTCGACTCGACGGGCGCATGTCTGATCCTCAAACATGTGGGTCGTCCATGGCGTAGGGTGTAGTATAGTATCATTGTAGTATAGTATTGCAGTAGAGTATTATTGCAGTATAGTATTGTTATAGGTCGTAGGGTGTAGGGTTACATGTCCACTGTGGAGATGATGATGCATAATCGAGCAGGTCATTGCAAAATGATCTGCTGCTGTAGCGGAAATATATTTAAAGCAGTTAAAGCAGTTTCGCCGACATTTCAAGAGTCCGGATAGTGGGATATTCCGAAACATGGAACCGGTAAGAAAACGTAGACAACGGTTTCCTCAGGTTTCGAAGAGTCTGAAAGCAGTTGCTCCAGTTTGATTCTTGGCGCAGATCCCACATCGGGGCCCACACACAACACCCTAAACCCCATCTCTTAAAGCATTAATTAACCCCAGACCTTCAACCGCCCCCCATGCCCGAAACCAGCAGCCCAAATCGTAATCGCTGAACGCTAATTCTACTTGGAGGTTCATGGGTAGTTATAAGTGGGGCTATAAGTCCCCTAATATGGTTAGAATTATAGTTACGCTACTTATACCTCCTCTTATAACTACCCATGAACTGGCCCATGAACCTCCAAGTAACAGCGAGCGGCATAAGCCCGTGCCCCAGGCATTAGCTGCAAGATGCCGATGCTTTGGACGCTGCAAGCGGACAAGACCAAGAAGGACTTGTAGGGACCTGAATAATTACCTGTACGGGGGTTCCCAACTATGATTATACAGAATAACAGTACTGTCAGTTTGAGGGGAACGCCACCGACATCGCACCGAAAGACCCACTGTATACGGACCATAGGGCTTGCATTGTATATCTTGTATATATATATATACACACACACGTACATACATACATACATACATACATACACGTTATATTTTGCATTTAAACCTGGCCTAATCACACCGTCCGCAGGGCATCGTCAATTCCGAAGTCGTCCCGGGCCAGAACATCAGTGCGGCGCTCATGCTTTGTGTTCTTTAGGGATCCGAGGGTTCCTTTAAAGGGGTCTGTAAGGATTCTATAGGGTTCCTAGGGTTCTACAAGGGTTACTATGGGGGATCTACAAGGGTAATTTTATATAGGGGCCTAATAGTTACCTACTGTATACTGTTTGGGGGCTCCTCACTTTCAGTATGGTATAATGGGCCCCAAAACTCTCTTCTAACCATGAAGGCACCACCTTTCGTGGCACGGTCCCAGGTTGCAGGGCTCAGTGTGAAAATGCGGGAACAGGGTTTCATGTTTCGCGTGGTGCAGTACGTCTGCCATGAGCAGCTCAAAAACCCAGAGCTTGGATCTGACAATCTGATCCCCAGCTCCTCAGCTTCAAAAAAACCAAAACTGATCTGGTAAACAAAACCGAACAATCGCAGCAGTCTAAACCCGCCCGAAGAACGTGATGATTTGTATGAATGCTAGTAGAAGGAATCATCATCTTCGTCTGACAAAAGTGGAATGGTACCCTAAACCCTAAACCCTAAGATTGGTACTTAGAACCAAGGCTTTCCAGTGAATCCACTGTCGCCCTACGATGTTCTGAGCCTCGGCGGCATCGGTTGCTGGGGTTCAGGGTTTAGGGTTGGAGTCTAGGGTTTAGGGCGTATCGCGTCGGGTTTAGGGTTTAGAGCGTATAGGGTTTAGGGATTGGAGTCAATGTCAATGGTGTTCATAAATCTGGAACCCCTAACTTATTGCTGTGTCGTGTTCAATCCTGGTGCTCCCGAACCCCCACATCACCAGGTCCTCCTCACCACCGAAGCCTGCACACCAAACAGCCCCCAAGGACTGATCCACACCCACCTTGATATGACGCTCCTTTGAGCTCAGCTACAGCCTTCTCTAGCCCGAATCCGACTTAAAGAACCTTAAACCCTAAAGCCTGGCGCCCTCCTCTGCAGGCTGACCTATCCTGTCAGCGTGCCTCACGACAAGATGGACTTCAAGCTCCAGATTCTCTCCTCGGTCGCCGCCGATGGCCGGGTCCTTGTATTCTGGGGTCCTTATAATAAGGGTCCCACTATTTACCGAAAAATATTAAAGTCCCCTATTTTCGGAAACTCCCAAATGCCTGCTTTACAAAGTGGTGTGTCTGGCTTCGGGCTTTCGGCCTGGTTTCGGGTTTAGGGGGTTCAGGGCTTAGCTGAGCGCTTGCGGGGTTTAGGTCGGGCGTGTGTTGTTTTTTTTTTTTTTTTGGGGGGGGGGGGGGGGGGGGGGGTTGGGTTTAGGCGTCTGAGGTTTTGATCTTATGCCGAGATTGACAAGAGATCCGCAGGATTGTCGGCCATGGGGCTTTTGAAGGCGTCTTACTGAAGCAGATCTGAAATCGGAGTCTTACGCGGGATCCTACGATTCAGGGTGCTAGGGTTTAGAGTTTGGGTTTAGGGCTTAAGGTTTAGGGTTAGTTTAGAGGATTCTATGGCCTATATTCTAGGTTCAGTGGCATGTCTAAGGTTTTGAACAGTAGGTTCTTCAGCTTTTGTGCGGGAGGCTGCTGGCGGCCCGTAAAACCAAAAACGCGCAAGAGATTAAAACCTTCGAACCCTGAATCTCTCCAACTTCTCCCCAACCCTGAACCCTAAACCCCAAACCCTAACCCTTCCTTCAGAAATCCGGTGCATGCCGAGCAGGGCAGTAGGATGGTATTTTTTGTTCTGCCACGACCTGCTGGCCAAATAGCATGGGGGGGTTCTCTCTTCAGGCTCCCCACATCGCCCCTGGGCACCACTCCCGAAACCCCGAGATCCTAAGCCCTATATCAACCCCAACCCTAAACCCTATGAGCTACGAAGCCTAAACCCTAAATCCCTGGACCCCGAAATGGGCGTGGCCTTGGCCCCTGCACAGGCGCCAACGCGAAGGAGGAGAGAGACCGGCAAGTGATCAGCACCTGGCCTGAAGCTGTGCGCCATCGAGTCGTTAATATAGGGGCCTTAACAATTAACAATACTATTTTGGCGGTCCTCGATATAATTATAGTATAATGGGCACCAAAACCCTATTCTAATCATTACGGCCCCTATATTAATGCACCTCCACTCTTGCTCCAAGCATGGTACACGGGTACAGTCAGTATTCTTCTCGTACTTTCAATCGGTAATCCCAGCTTCCAAAGTTGCTACCATTTTGCAGACCCGAGCCCCGCTCCCTGCCAAACTTAGTAGCTGAGTGGATACACTTTACACTTTTTGGGGAAATGTTACCCACTATAGAACTAAAAGTGTACACTTTCGGGGGGCTTATGAACTCAGCTACTAAGCAAATGATGTGCCCTACAAGTCCCAGGAGGCCGGCAGGATTTGTGGGCTCGGCAGCCTCTCCGATTCGAAGACTGCTAAGACCCACCGCCTAAGCCCTGAACCCCTAATCTAAGGGCCTTAATAATTAGAATAGGGTTTTGGTATACTATAATTATAAGAAGGAGCCCCCAGAATAGTATAGGTAATTTTTAAGGCTCGTGTAGTAGACTCTAGAGCTGGAAGTTCGTCACGCCTAGATTGGAAACTGGCCATGCTCCTGCACTCCACGACCAGGACTCTTGGACGCAGATGAAGCCTTCAGCGCTTGCAGGCCCTGAAGCCTACGCCCCGAAGCCTTGCAACCTCTAAGCATGTGAGCCCGAAGTGAGAAGAAAAGCCAGTGAAATCGCACATCCATCGTTTCTGAGTGCCGAGGAAGGCCTACATCAAGACGGCCCGGATCCTACAGATGCCTTTGGTATGTGAAGCTTGAGGGTCCAGTGGGCTTGGGTTTCTTTATGCGGTGGTGCTCAGTCGTTCGAGGCTTGAGGGTTTGCGGGGCTCGGGTTTAGGGCACCATCCTGTAGATTGTAAGTTTGAGGGCTTTTTGTTGCTGTTGTTCTTGATTCACAGCGGGGAGGGATCGATCTCTGGCACTCCGGCAGCGGGGGCTAGGAGCTTAGGGCGAATGGTTCAGTGTAGAGATCTCGTTACTGTGCGAATACTGAGCAAGAGTGTAGAGAGTCTTCGTGATGAGCAATCGTATAATACCCCCATACCCTACTCTAATTTGTTTGGGTCTCAAGCTTCTTGTCCCCGTCACCATCAGAAGGTAGTCTTAAGCGCAGAGGCCAGGAGCATCCAACCTCCAGAGCCCAGAACTCCAAGCCCAAAGCCTTGCCCATAGGATCTCGACATGAACCCCAAACTCCCTAAACCCAAAGCCCTAAACCTACACCTTTAAAAAACCCGAAAACCAATAACCCTAAATCTTAAACCTTAACCGTCGAGGATCTCGACATGAGGGTGAACTTCACGGGCGTGGTGGCGGGCGAGGCCAGCGCTGGGATCCCGAAGAGAGCCGAGGACCGCCAGTCGGCGTTTGTACGGTTGATGATATAAATCCTGCATCACCCATAATAAGGAATATACCATACCTCCCATAGTTTCGGGGCCTTATAAGGTAATGCAGGATTTATATCATCAACAGTTAAGTTCGTAGGCACCATCCGACGGAGTAGCCCTCTTGTAGCATCACCAGTACATCCTCATCATAAGCATCATCAGCAGCATCATCCTCATCCTAATCAGCATCATCAGCATCATGTATCACAACGATCATTCGTAAGTGTGGAGGGGGTTTCGGGCTCCGGGGTCCTTCAGGGAATTGAACGGAGCTGCTTAGCGTCTTACACCTGGAAACCCTGGACCACATCCAAACCACTACCAATAGGCCCCAAAGTAGTTCCTTTTGGGGGTTCATATATAGAATTCTATAAGGTAATCCCAAAAAGGAACTACTTTGGGGCCTTTGGGTAGACTTCCCCTCCCCTTCACTCCTTGTCACAACAGGACGTCCGATCCGATGTCGGGCTCCAAGCTGCCGATGCAAAGAACCCTATTATTATCATTATTATCACTATTATTATCATTATTATCATTATTATCATTATTATTATCATTATTATTATTACCCCAAGAAGCCGCTTTCAGAAGCTCAGGTCTGCCTCCGTCCAGATGTGACGAACTACTCGGTCACGGAGGTCCGGATTTCGATCCAGCAGCATTCAACAGTCGAAAGGTGTTGAGGGTCTAGGGCGTTTTGGGGTTTAAGGTGGTTTTGGTTTAGGGCGTTTTGGGGTTCAGGGTTTGTGTTCTAGGTTTCAGGGTTTGTGGTTTAGCTGTTTGAGGGTTTATGGATGATGTTTGCAGTTGTAGAGTTTTTTATCCAAAATTCCCAACCTCTGAACACTGAACCCTTCCACAGGTCAGTATCATCAAGAGCCACTTCGCCGTCACGGTCAACTGTGCTCCAGGATACAAGGGCAAGCCAGTCGTCAGTATTTGTCCTGAGGCGAGTCGCCAGACTGAATTTGGCCTTAAGGCAGAAAAGAGTGAGGTGGTATTTTAGAGCTATGTTAAGGGTTTAGGGTTTAGAGTTGCGTTTGCCTAAGCTACCCTGAACCCTAAACCTCTAAGCTCTCGGTGTCATTGGGTGTAGAGATAGAGCTTTTTCGGGTTTTTAAGTTTTGGGGGCCCCTTTTCCGCGGGTTTCCGTCGGATCAAGACCTTGAAGTCGCTACTGGAAGGGATCCTTCATAGAGTAGGTTGTGGGGGCATGAACTATCGTACGGTTATATAAGGGATACAAGGGTATCATAAGGGATACAAGGGCATCTCATGCCGATGTAGTCGGTGTTGGAACAGCTTTTTTTGGATTTCGTGTTTCAGGCATTGTCGTCTGGACAGTTTTGGCATGATCCGGAGTTGATGTGATCCCCGGATTCGAAGGTAAGCCATACGGCCTGGACGGATGTGAGTCGGAGATGTGCGTCGCGCCCTCCGTGTCCACCGGCTACAAGGTCTCGAAGGTGTGCAGCGGGGGCTCAGGGCGTTTGGTGGAAGTTCTCTGTTTAGTAAAAGGGCCCAAATCACCAATACTACTTGGGGGGCGCCTTATAATTATAGTATACTGACGCCCCAAAACCCTATTCTGAGTATAAAGGCCCCTATATTGAGGGTTTTGGGGGGTTGTGAGTAGCTCTGCACCTTTCGACTGGGCAGGTGAGCCTGGAGAAGGCGAGCTTCAGCGCGACAGTTGAATGCGATGCAGGCTTCGTAGGCAAGGCTGTGGTGGCAGCGTGTGGAAAAGATGGCGAAGCATTCATGTTGTCTGGCTGTGATGGCACAACCACGACAACGACGACTTCGACAATCACCAGCACCAAAACCACCACCTCGACAACTACGAAGACTTCAACGACTACGACCTCCACAGTGACAACCACGTCCACGACTTCTACGTCTACCACCACATCTACGAAGACGACCACCTCCACTACAACCAAGACCACGACAACGACAACGACCACCTCGACAACGACTGTGACCTCGACAACGACCAGCACTGTCACCACAACCACGTCTACATCCACGACCACAAAAACATCAACAACCACCACAACAACTAGCACATCAACAACAACCACGACAGTGACGTCAACAACCATCACCTCCACAACTACCTCAACTTCAACCACAACCACCTCCACCACAACTGTCACCACCACAACACAGACATCTACTACCACGTCAACTTCCACCACTTCAACATCTACCACCACCGTCACCACGGTCACCAGCACGAGCACCGTGACCACCACATCGACTTCCACGTCTACGTTGACTACAACAACTACGACGACAGAGACAACTACCAGCACATCCACAGTGACAACAACGACCTCCACGTCAACGGTGACGACTACTACAGAGACATCGACAACCACGGTGACATCCACGACCACAATCACCTCTACTACTTCTACTTCAACCGAGACGAGCACGAGCACGAGCACAACAACTGAGACTGAGACAAGCACGACAACCAGCACAAGTACAACCACAACAACAGAGACGTCTACGACGACCCATACCACGACCACAACCTCCACTGTCACTGAAACAAGTACTTCAACCACAACGAGCACGACTACAGTCACTTCAACTTCAACTTTGACGACCACAGCTACGACAACAACCGTCACGGAGACGACTACATCGACGACGACTGCAACCACCACAACCACCACGAGCACTACAACAACTGAGACCTCTACAACAACTGTGACATCTACGACCTCCACCTCAACGACGACAACAACATCAACTACAACTACAACCACAAGCACCACTACTGTTACCTCCACCAGCACGACCACATCCACAGCCACCACAACCTCAACGACTACCTCAACGAAGACCACGACAACCACGACATCGACTTCCACGTCTACTACCGTGACATCAACTTCGACAAGCACTGCCACCACTACCACAACCACGTCGACGACCACGACAACGGCGACAACCACTACCACCACCAGTACCGTGACTACCACTACAGTCACATCCACAAGCACCTCAACATCGACAACCACCACAACTACTTCGACGGTTACAACGACGACCTCCACAAGTACGACAACCACCACGAAAACGACAACCACAACGACCTCGACCACAACGACCACGACAACTGTTACAACGTTTCAGTCTACTTCCACCAGCACATCGACAGAGACATCAACAACTACCATCACCACTACCACCACTTCTACCGAAACCACTACCACCACATCCACGTCCACCTCGACGACCACAAAAACCTCCACGGTGACAAGCACCACTACAACAACGACCACTGTGACAAGCACGTCCACGACAACCACGACTACGACAAGCACGACTACGACCACTTCGACGGTTACTTCAACGACAACTACAACATCGACAACCACATCGACCTCCACGACGACAGAAACGTCCACGACCACATCCACAACAACATCTACAATCACATCGACCACCACAACAACGACGACCTCCACCACCACAGTTACCACAACCACAATCACCACGACAAGCACGATTACTTCGACCACCACCACAACATCGACCTCTACCACCACGTCCACCACCACCTCAACCACGACGACTACCTCCACCTCCACCGCCACCTCGACTACTACGACGTCGACAACCACGACAACGTCAACGTCCACGTCCACAACCACTTCCACCTCTACCCTCACCACTACTACTGTCACGAGCACCTCGACGACAAGCACTTCCACGACAACGACGACCTCCACCACCACATCCACATCCACAAGCACAACAACTACCACCATCAATTATCCCGATACAGTTCTTTGCGTTTCCCCTTCGGTGCCTCCGCTGCATGTTATGTATGCCTCTGCTGCAGAGTTTTTGTTCGATTTCAGCCGAGCATGCATTGCCTCAGGACACAACCGGGTATGTCATCTCGGAATTCGTTCTCCGAGCGAACTCCTTCGATGTGGCTGTCGCCTGCGCGTCCGGGTACACAGGCTTCTCGGCCAAATGAAATAACCAGCATTAAGATTGTAAGAGTTTTGTTAATATGGTATTCGTAGATTCGTAGACTAGTATCATGACATCATAAGCCATTCGTGTAGAAGCCCTCATCCCCTGAACCCACCGCCAGCCAGAGCAAGTGCCCGAAGATCAGACTTATTTTTTTCTGAATACCACAGCCCCAAGCACAGACGGTGCATGAATAGACTTAGCCATCCGGTTCCGGTGGGGTATGTAAAGATGCTGCTAGCCAAGATGGCCGACCTCCACGCCCCCAGAACCTACATCCTAAACCCTAAACCCAGGGTTAGGGCTTGAGGGTTCTGACTTCAGTTTTCAGAGCGGGTGCCAGCCCCTTTTCACGGCCACGCGCCCGAAAGCCCTTGCCAGTTCAGGTAAGGCCTCCGTGAGAGTCTGCGAGAATCCCACCGAGGAGGCCATCCGGGCTGCTCACTCCCTAAATATAGGGGCGTCAATAATTGGGAGTTTCCGAAATTAGGGATACCTTGTTTCGGGGCCCTGAAAAATAAGGATCCTACTATTTAGGGTACTTTTTTGGTGGTCCCCTATTTTCGGAAACTCCCTAATTACCCATACCACTTTGGGGGGTTCCGTATTCTAATTATAGTAGAATGGGCCCCAAAACCCTGTTCCGTATTCTAATTATAGTATAATGGGCCCCCAAAACCCTATTCTAAATAGAGGCCCCTATATTTGGCCCCACGCCCTCAACCCTGTAAGCCCTAAACCCTAGAACCCAAAGTTGAGCATGCACCCTACCGGGCTATGCAATGTTTTGGTATCCCCAAGACTCCTTGTTCTTGGCAGGCTCCCACTTCCTACATCCTCAGCGGCTGCAAGTAGAGGCCAAGCCGGTGGGGGAATTGGGGTCTTGGGATTCAGGGTTTAGGGAATCAGGGTGAAGGGGTCAGAGAGGCCTGGATGCCAAAAAGGGTGAAGGAGTCGTGCTTGTTTTGTGGTTGCATAAGAAATATGTATGCAAAAATGAATAAGTTTTTACATGTATGTATAGGTGTATATATATATATACATACATATATATATATATATATGTTCAGAGCTTACACTCAACAGGAGTGTTGCAACGTGTGGTCTCAAGCTCAGGTGCTACATCGATGTTGACTCGGTTCTTTGGCATTCGTATTGCTTCTGGTCTGATTTTGGTTTATTATTGATATCCTAAAGGGTCCAAGTATCATTGTGGTATATACTTAGACCCCGAAAATACCCTATAAGTATTACCAAAATGATACTTGGACCCTTTGGGTCTTGTTCACATTGATTGTGAGGTGTTGTGCCGGGTTTTTATTTTTACTGTTGCAGTTGCTGGCACTGGCCGTGTTAACAACACAGATCAGGCATGCTGGTTCTGTTGTTCCTATAGCAGATAACCGATGATGATTCTTGGCACCTTAGGCAGTGCTAATTATGAAAAGAAATATCTGTGCTTGTTGGGATTTTAAATATTGGTTCGATTCAGGGGCCGGAATTGCAGAAAGTTTCCCAAGTTGCGCGACTCCTCCAAACGGTAAGCAAGCCTGTGCATGCGTTTTTGCTACCAGGCGTGCGGCTTCAACAAGTGAGCCTAGCTGGCCAACGGTGCCTTTGTACATAGCATGTGAGAGGTGCCAGCCAGATGTGAAAAAGCAGGGCTACTCCAGTCAGCGTCTCTTTCCCGCTTGTTATGTCATGTCATCAATCCAGCTGCTGTCCTGCCAGACCCGCTGCTTCGGTACCTAGTCAAGCCGCACCTGCACATGGTCAGTTTTCTAGAGTAGGATTTCTGCTGCGGGACCCTAATGGAAGGCGTCGCTGTTAACAGTCAGGACACCCACCCAAAAAAAAACAGGTCCAACTTTACACAATCGCCGCCTAACTGCACATGCAGGCACGCAAGCTCTTGCGAGCAGCTGAAGCTGCCCGAGCAGCTGCCTTGTCTTTTGACGGTTGTGCAGTTGTCGGTCTATGGTTGCCAATGATGGGCTCTGTGAAAACATGACAGCTACTATGAAGGCCGCGGAGTTGATAGCGCTTAGTGATGAGAGTGCTGATGCCGGTGAGGATGCGGGTCGTAGGCGTGTGTTCGGTGGATTCGGCATTCGCCTTCTCGTGTGCATATTTGTGTGGGCATCAGGCACAAGCGGCCGCTGCGGGCATCAAGCACATGCTGGGCGTCCCAGCTTTGGTTCTGCCTGTCATCAGCATCATTATCAATGACGAAGATAAAGATACCTCAGCACCATCATGGGGAGTTTTCGCTCTGAAGGAGAAAGAAAGCCCATGCTTAGTGTTAGTAACATTAAAGCAATACATATATGCATATATATATATATATATATGTATATACATATCCTGTTGCAGCCATGACACCACTAGTACTTGCTAGCAGTCGTAATGACAGTCATCGCGTAGAAGTAGAAGTAGTAGTGGTAGTGGTAGTAGTAGTAGTAGTAGTAGTAGTAGTAGTAGTAGTAGTAGTAGTAGTAGTAGTAGTAGTAGTAGTAGTAGTAGTAGTAGTAGTAGTAGTAGGTAGTAGTAGTAGCAGTAGTAGTAGTAGTAGTAGTAGTGTAGTAGTAGTAGTAGTAGTAGTAGTAGTAGTAGTAGTAGTAGTAGTAGTAGTAGTAGTAGTAGTAGTAGTAGTAGTAGTAGTAGTAGTAGTAGTAGTAGTAGTAGTAGTAGTAGTAGTAGTAGTAGTAGTAGTAGTAGTAGTAGTAGTAGTAGTAAGAAGCGTATCGATGACAGCAGGAATAATGCCATTTGCGATGGTTCTCATCATGCCACCCATCTGTGCAGACTAGTGACTAGTAGTAAGCCTAACAATGACGTACTTAATATGGCAAAACAGCCGTACTAGTAGCAAGGACAATGTCATGGCACTACCCTGTTTGCAAGCTGGCCTCAAAGTGTAGGGCGGCTCTCTGGACCCGGGCTTGCCTGGCAGAGAAGCATAGAAGTTGCAAAGTCCAAGGCTTTGGTTTTGGGGTTTAGGGTCTTGGGTTTTAGCCAGAGACAAGCAGAATAAAAAGTCTTGCTGCTGAAATTCTGAGTCCTTGGAGCCAAAAATGGTCGACCTTGGTGCCAGTCGAGGCGATCTCCGAACTGAAAGTTCCGGAAAAGGTTTACGACTTAGTGGTGTAAGGTTTTGCGGTTTCCGGGTTCAGGTTTTGGGGCTTAGGGGCTTTAGGTGTTCAAGGTTGAGGGCTTAAGATTCAAGCCTCCGAAAAGGCTCCAGGCTTAAGTGTCCATGGCTTGTACCTGAGTCAAGTTGATCGGAGGTTCTTACCTGTGCCCTTCATGTCGAGTGAGATTGAAACCAAAGGCGCGTTCATACTGATGGTAAGGTTGCCACCAACTGTGATAACTGTGCTGGTACTAGCGTGGTACTGTTGTTGACGATGATTCTGACCGTGACTCTGATGGTCATACGTATGACGATGATGATCAAGACGATGTTAATGTTGTTGGTGATGATGGCGATGGTCACGGCCATCCAGACTCTTTTATCCTGATGATGCTTGCTGCCTCGGCCCCCTTCCTACATTGAACCCTGGTGATTGGCAACTTGCCTCATCTACTTGAAGGAGCTATACGCACTACAACACGGTGAGAGCTAGCCACGGAGCAGTGACCAAGTGACTAGAATGTGCTTCGTGTTGGATTTGAATAAACCTAGCCTACGGGCTGCCGACCCTAAACCCGAGCCTTGAAACGCCTGAAGCCCGGAGTCAGGCCGGCCGAAGAGAGGTCTTCGCCGTAAGATTGGCTGAGTGCCGATCCCAGCTGTCTCAGGTTTAATGTGTCCTTGGTGGCTTTGAGGCGTGATCTTTTCAATTTGTTCTGCCATATGGTGCATCGTGCTTGCATTCCTTGGGTTTCCCATAGCCCGAAAAGCCAAAACTGAGATGTCAACCCATGGGTTAGGTTCGAGCAGTCTTACAACGTCGGTTCCTCGTTGCAGAAGCGTAGAAGCTCATCTGAATCTCCGGCACTTCGGATCAAGCTTACTCAAGCTCTCACGCCTCGATACTGCGAATAATTTTCGTCTGTGCCGAAGGAACGGCCAGCTGCTGTACACTCTTTGGGAGTTTGTGGACGCCATGCAGTCTGCGCCTCACCAGGGCATTTGAACCGAAGTGGTGGTAGGACTGTACGACATTGCTCAACGTTGTTTGCCATCAGGCACGGACTTGTCGATCGCACTCGTGGCAGCTACGACAGCACCTTAGTTCCCATCCGTGCTGCATTGAATCATGGGTTTGCTTGAACGCGTGTTTTACAATATGATACAACATGGCAATAGTTGTATTGAGATGTGTTGTGTCCTAAGCCCTAGACCCTAAACCCTAGTACCCTGCGATGATGCCAATGGACACTGATGCTGCCAGGGATCATGATCTGGACGTAATGAGCAGGGTATGATGAGCAAAGGGTTGTAATGCCCAATATGGGCTGAGGAAGCTGTCAGACTCTGTCATGCAGACTCAAAAAGGCCCTCAAACAAAAAAAAAGCCTAGTACCCTGACGCCCTAAAAAGTAAAAGGCAGCAGGGTTCCTTGAAGATCGAAGCCTGAGGTCCCAAAGCACGTCGTGGAGATGGCCTTCGTTCGTTCGGAACTTGGGCTCACACCGTGTTTGGCAAGCATGTAGGGGCCTAGATAATCACCTTTGCTAGTTTGGGGGGTTCCTTATTATAGTATAATGGGGCCCAAAACCCTAATCTAATTATTAAGGCCCCCATATTAGAGGCCATGGAGTCTTAGAGCCATGAGGTGTTGGAAGCTTAAAAAATAGGCTTGCGACGCGGTAATGGGTGTGACAGTGATGGCACTGCCAGGCTGTGCAGCAGACAACCTGCTGCTTTGCAGTGCCGGCAAGGCGAGGTATCACCGTATGTAGCACATAAGACTCCCGTGAAGGTGCTGGTAGCATGATGAGATGTGTAGCAGCAAAGGATTTCGTTCGTAGATGTGCACAGCACGAGGCTGCGGCGAGCAGCTAGCATACACGCGATAGGCGCTGTACCGAGTAGAGTCGAGAGCATTCATCTTGGGGGTGACAGCAACTGATTGCCTGCGACGAGTTTTCCCATGTACATTACATTGAGCCTTCCCAGGCCTTCCCTAATCTTATGTCATTACCAGATTAACGAATATCTGTCTCAATCCGTCTCCGAACCTACGCTTTGGTAAGTCATCAACCCCAGATTTTTGTTCAGGCGCAAACCCATCAACGCAACTCGTCGCTGCCGGCAGGGTAGTTACATCCATCTGCCGGCTCCGGTCACTGTGAGCCTGAAACCCATTGCTTCGGCGGGAAGGGGGTTGGGGTGTAGAGTTTTGCGTTTTGGGTCATTGGTGTTCTCCAAGGCACCTGAGGCATCTAAGTGCAAGATTTGCAGTCAGCGCTGGCGGGGCATGTCTCTCCTGACCGTTCACTTAGTTTTTTTCCGATGGGTCGACAGGGAGTTTGGTGTGTTTAGGGGTTTTGCCTCAAGAGCCTCCGGGCCGCATCTCTGAACTCAAAAGGCCGTCGATAGTTGGTTCTTGAAGTCAGGGGTGAGGTACTGCGACGTTAGTGTTTTGTTCTGAGACTCCCAGAATCGTCACGCCGTAAAACTTGTATGACAAACCAGGAAACTTTGAACTTGAAATCCTAAACCCTCAACCCTGAAGCCCTAAGCCTTAAACTCATTGATCCGATGAACCTGGAACCGTAAGGCCCTCCCACAGGCCCCAAAGTAGTTCCTTTTTGGGGTTCATATATAGAATTCCATAAGGTAATCCCAAAAGGGAACTACTTTGGGGCCTCTGGGTAAAGCCGAAAGGGCCCAAGATCTTCCAAAAGCCCTTTGCCCTAGCTGTGCCTTCGCCTGAGAGGTAAACCCTATAAACCCTAGCAGCTGCACAGTCCCAAAAAGGCCCCCCCACCCCAGCCCCCAAAAAAAAACAAAAAATAACTATACCTTATATAGATCCTAAGCCCGAAAATATAAACCCTAAACCAAAGGCACCGGGCTTGCCGGCCGATCGGGACGAGTGCCTTTGCCACTGCACGGTCTCGCGCTGGGCACCCGGCTGCTGACAGCCTGTTCTAATTTGGGCAGTTCTTAATGGGAGGAGTGGCGGTGCTCTCTGGGGTCCTAATGCCAGGATCCTGGAATTTGGGTGCTCTGGGTCCCTCAGTCTGTGAAAGATGCATAAAGGCGTAGCGTCGTGCTATTGAAATCCAGGAAGCGGGATGCCCGGGCGGTTTCGTTTTTTGGGTTTCGATGGGTGGAGAGGGTGGAGGGGTTGAAGCTGCGGGGTCCCACCGTTATCTGACGCAACTTGTCATGCCCTGTCAGTGACGTAAAGAAACTGCTCCAAGTCACGTATGGGTTTGGGCTTTGAGTTTAGGGTTTGGTTTGTTTGCATCTTCTGGCTTCTGGATCACTTGAAGTGTTAGGACCGAAGATCAGCACCTCTGACGCGCTGGCGGATACCGCAAAGTCCCAAACCGCCGCAAGCTGAACACGTGCGGTGCCCAAATCAACAAGTCTCCCTAAACTGAACCGCACACTCGCCACCACTAACAACACACAAAAGCACAAAGACACACACACACAAACGAGGAGAACTACTAATGCATTTACGTATTGAGAGCTCGTAGCACAGAGAAACATGAAATAGATCCCAAACCCCGAAACCCTAAACCCCTAAACTCTGCGAGACCGAGAAAGGGACATCTATAAACAACGAAGTCTAAATCCCACCCTACAAGCTCCACAGAGCCCTGAGGCTACGACTCGAAGGGCAGAGTTTTCCGTTCTCCCTGACCTTGGCCCCAACTGGATCGAGGTCGTGAGAGGGAAGCTGGGGCTTCGCACAGTTCAGGGTTAGAGTTTACGAGAATGTACCCATAGGCCCCAAAGTAGTTCTTTTTGGGGATTCATATGTAGAATTCTTACAAGGTAATCCCAAAGAGGAACTACTTTGGGGCCTCTGGGTATAGTATTAATAATAATTATGCTGCTCATCATGACAATACTACTAAAAATAGTCGTAGGCCTCAGGGAGTTTAGGGTTTGTGTCCTTCTGGGGTGTCTCCGTCAGAGCATGCATGCCTCAGGTCCGACTGCGAAATTCGTTGATTTCGCCGACAGATGTGTGTGCTAGCAGTATAGACATGGCTACGGATAGAGGATGATAGAGGGCAGTACTATTTGAAGCTCAGGCATGCTTCTCTTGCCACTGGGGATATCACAAAAAGCAGGGAGTCCCGAACTAGGCGCAAGATACGTGATATGGAGAACACCAAGCCACCGCCTAAACGCACAATCAGACAAATTTCGAAGCCTCGAGCTCCAACAACCCGAAACATCTAAATCCCAGAAACGAGTCACTATGAACCTGCAGGCACTCCCAAAAACAGTCCAGCTGCAAGCTTTGCCAGGTTGGCATTCTCCGGATTGGGCCTTTGTGTTGGAAGCCCGGGTGAAGTGGGGGCCGAGGGCGTGGTCTTGGGGATTTTCGGGGGCCCCAGTCGCGTTCAAAGCCAAGGTTGAAGCCCGGGAGTTCTGGCTACAGGGGCCTTCACAATTAGAACAGGGTTTTGGGGCCCATATTATTCCTATGATGATAACAAGGACAGCAAGGGTTTCTTAGGATCTGAAGCATCCCCCCGGAAGCCCAGTTAAGCCTGCCTCTGAGAGGCTCTGATGTACCACACTCCATGGAACCCGCTTGAGTACAGCGATGTACTTTGGGCCAGCGAGTCCCAGGAGTGGCGTCGGCTCTTCGCTGAGAAGGGTTGGCAAAGAGCTTTCGACATGGGGTTCCCGGTTTAGGGGTTAGGGTTTAGGGTTTAGGGTTTAGTAAATTTAGGGTGGTTTGTATATTGTTTGTGGTTGGTTCGCAGGGTTTGAGGTTGGTATTCGAGCGTCGCAAGAGCAGTGAATCCGCAGTGTAGCGGCTTGAAAAGAAAGTCTCAGTCATGCCTTACCCACAGGCCCCAAAGTAGTTCCTTTTGGGGTTCATATATAGAATTCTATAAGGTAATCCCAAAAAGGAACTACTTTGGGGCCTCTGGGTACAGACCCCCCACAAGCTCCTGCAGGATAGTTTGATGCTGGCCCCTTTGATCATGGCCGTGTCGGACCTGGCGACGGACTACTGGGTCGATCCTCCACGCGGGTGGGATGCTAGGTTACCGACTCCAGCTAAGGGTTGACCATAAAGGGAACTCCAGAAAGTTGGAATATGGTTTCAGGGTAGGATACCTCATAATTTACCATAAAGGGTTTAGGATAATAATATTCCAACTTTCTGGCTTTTACTTTAATGTAATACAGGGGGCTTAATAAGTAGAATAGGGCTCTGGGGCCCATTATACTATATGTTGAATGAGAAACCCCCAAAATAATGCTGGTAATTAACAAAAGGCTCCTTTTTTAACTGGGGGCCCATCATTCTCCGAGACTGGCAGTTGGGGTTTAGCATCAAGGCTCGGCTTCTGAAGCACAGGGTTTGGGTGATGCTTTGCGCTCGAGAGCTGCAGTCGTAGGTACTGCCCCCACTCAGTAACAGTTGGATAATATTCATAATATAGAGATAATAGGACCTTAATGGTGGCCCTAGTTTGGACTGTTACTGTATGGGGGCCGTACCCAAGCGAGAGGATCCGCAGCTTCCCATCGGACCGTTTGCGCCGGTGGCTCGTCGGGAGCTTAGGCTGATGCAGGAAAACTCTAAGGCTCAAAATTTGGGTTGGGAATTTGAGAGCTTTGGGTTTACATGGGTAACCGAGAGTTCTGATTCTAGATCTATTTTGGCATCGGTTCCGTAAGAAGGAAGGGGTTTAGGCAGAGGCAGTTGAAGTCTAGCATCCCCACTTCATACATGTTTTGCGAACTCCATTCCAGGGAACTTCGCAACATTCCACAACCTCCCAAACTCGAAACCCAGAAGCCCCCAAATTTCTGAAGCTATAAGGCGATAAACGGAGCGCAGTCACCGCTTTTCCAATTCAGGTCATGGCGATGCTATGTCAGGTCCTTATAGGTGGGAGTTTGCCGCGTTTCAGGGATTCTTTGCTTTCGGGGTTTCGGTTTGGTGAAGACCCTTCCGCCTGAATTCGGGCTCTGCAGTAGAGTGGAGGAGTATCTGAGGCTTTCATGTGGCGTCGCTGTCCTTCGGGTTTGGGGTTTTAGGATTTAGAGTTTGAAGGTCACCGAGTTTTCGGAACTGAAACATTGGGAGTCTGCTAGCATGAAGGTGTCGAGGTCAATTCTCGGGAGCCTCGACATGGAAATGTGGCTCAACATTCCGTACTGGCATATAACGGCATATACCATTGCAGGGTGCCTTCATTTTTTCTTTCGACTCAAATCAGCCCGGGCCCCCATGCCTCTGATTATCCGCTTGGTTCTCTCGTTGGCCTCCGGGGCTCCGAGATTGTACAGCTCCAGCGTGGTTCCGAACAAGGCGCCCTAGACATTCTAGCTTGACACGTTGAAGCCGTAAAGCTGCCCCTGAAGACCTCTGCTTAAAAGCCCAGAAGACCCTAGAACCCCCAAAAAGCCTTGAAGGAACCTCCTTTGAAGGAGCCCTTAAAGGAACCCTTAAGAGCCGTAAAGCTGAGGCGCCATTCCATGGGGCTCGCCTTGCTGCAGGCTCTCCTTTTCCACGACGTCCGCACCCCAAAGGAGCTAAGGAGTTTCAACTCTGTGTGTGTGTGTGTGTTTTTGTTCACCTCTTTTGTTGTTATTGTGCTTCTCCCGGTTCCTATTCTCTCTTTTGAGAAAGACGGCGGACTGAGGCATCTTATCGCATCATAGAGTTCATGTGAATGGGCACACGGGGTTTCGGGCTAGATGTCGGTGGGTCGCAGTTTGTGACGAGCTGGGGATCACTCAGATGATGAACTCAGATTTAATTACTAGGTAGGGCTTCGGGACGTTTTACATTTTCTCTTACTGAGCTTAAGAGGATCTTAAGATTTTTCGAAGGCTGTAAAAGCACCTCCCAGTTTAGATGCAAGTAGAAGTTCACATTTGGCCACAGCTACCGCAGCCCTGGGCCTGGCAGGGGAGGGGCCCCGGGCCTGCCAAATGCCTTCATTCCTATTTTATGATGATGATGATGATGACGATAAATCTTACTGCTTTCATGATCATTGGTACTATTGTTCTTGTTGCTAGTATTGCTGTTGTTATGTAGTCTTATTGTTACTGTTGGTTAGTTATATCTATCGATCCTCTCTGTCTATCTATCTACCTATCTATATATGTTAATATACCTACATATTTGCATGCATGCATGCATGCATGCGTATCCACGCATGTACATATGTATATATGTATGCCTCGAGACCTGAGGTGAAGATGTGGCCAGTATCTCTTGCCCCGCAGCTTCGCTCACGCCAAGCGCTGAGAGTTCGCGAACTCTTGGGAGCCTGGTGCCAAAGAGATCCCCAAGACCCACTGTATTGTGTTACAGACCCTTTTGCTGTCTCGCAAAGATTCCGAAAAGCGGGATTCCTCTGGGCGTTTGGATGGTTTGGGTCCAGTTTGGGTCCAGTTTACCAACACCCGGAAATTTCTGTAAGCCCAAAACCCTAGTGAATGCAGAGCAAGCGGGCTCCCTGAAAAGCCTTCTACGTGCCGTAAGCCCCTAAACCCTGAAGCACCAGTATAGAGGTCTGACAAACTTGTATTCATGAATGTATACATTCATTAAAATTATTAGAATATTCCAAAAGTAAGTACACGGTCGTATTCCCCTTAAACCGTTTAAACCCTGTTCTGGGCAGTAAGCCCCTTATTACACACGATCCTGAGCTCTTACCTGCTCGAGAAGCCCCAAACAGCAGAGGCCTTGAGTTCGCACTCCGGGCCTTGAAGGTGGTCCTCGGCCAGAAAGAGGAGGAGAATTTCGGGCTCAGAAGGTTCTTAGAAGGGATGCTATGAGAGGGACAAGTCGGAGTATGTAATTAGAGGGATACCATAAAGGGTCACTGGGGTTGTTCTTAAGTTTAAGGGCTTCTGGAGTTTCGGACGTTGAGGCCTTCAGTTTCTATGTAATTGGATACCGAGATACGCGGAGCTGGGAGAAGGAAATCTTGAATTGTTAGTCTTCTGGGCGATCTGAAGGTCTTCTCAGTACATCAATGGCGACTTTTAGGAGTATATGTTGGTTGGCGGCTTAGGGTTTATCAGTTGGGCTTTTCGGAGTAGTGAGTGGTTTGAGGCTTTTCCCGATTTCTACTACCCAAAGGTCCATGGAACTTGCCAGAACACGACCCGGTGCCACATCGCTTCTCCAGGAGAATCACAACCACTCTCCTAGGCTTCCTGGTGCCGGGGCGCCCCAGACTATTTTTTGTTTTGAAGGTTTGTGTTGGTTTCGTTCTTTTTGGGGAGATCCGGGGAGATGTGAGGTCGACGAAATCCGAGACGAAGCGCTCGCGCGATGCCTGGAGGCTTGCGAATTGGGGAGTGTTGAAAGCTCAGCCCTGCGTGTCATTAGTGGGCTGATGCACCAGGCGCTGCAGAAGGTGCCAGACGACGGTGATGGAGGCCGAGTTGGCTAGCACATTCAGGGGTCTTCAGATACTTGTATCATGTCAGGTCTTTGGCGGCTGCTCTAAATGCCTGCGACCAGTTCCAGAAATCACACACCATGCCCCAGCCTGGCTCCAAGTCCCAAAGCCCTGGGGCGCCACCCTGCACCCTCTAAACCCAAAAGGCCTACGAAATTTGAAGCTCACAGCCAGGTGGAGGGACGCCAGTTCAGCGGAGTGTGCGCTGCCCCCGGTGGCCGAAAGCAAGACTTGACTTATTGCGTTCACTTAGGGAGTTTGTGCGGCTTCTAAGCAGACCTTGACCCTGACACACCGCCTGCAAACCGAAAGGAAGTAAATACGCACGAAGAAACGAAGCTACGCAGACGGGGTCTGCCACAAGGAGGGGTTTCCTTCGAAAGGCTCCTGGCAGTGAGAATGTTTCCGATGCAGATTCTTCGTGGTCCTGCCTTCATGAACGACATTCCATACTCAAACTTCAAGCGCGAAGATGAATCAGATCTTTGTCTGTGCAATCGTCGGTCTTGCTCCTGCGGTTGCTACGAGGCTATAAGTATTACGAGCAGTGCCACTAGTGTTATGGCATTTCCTCCGGTTACCGCGACCAAGCATGACCAAAATCTGTCGTCGTTGAGGACATAGGGCGATCATCGTATCTTCATTACCAGCCAATGAACACTGACCATCACAGGTCCAAAGATGAAGCGACAAGCAGCGACTAGGTACTCGTAGCCACAAGCAGAGGCTGGATCATTCCCACAACAATAAGCGTCTCTCAAGTCTTTCCTGGGGAATAGTCTTCAGGCTTGCGCTTTCCTAAACCCTAAACCCCTAAACCCTAAACCCAACCCTAAACCCCAAACCTAAACCCTTCTGCCGTCCAGCTGTGGCGCACCAGGCTCAGCGAAGCCTGCGGCGGCTTCGCAGCGCATCTCTCAAGTTCGACGGGCTTTTGTGATGAGGGTTAGGTATCCAAGGCTTCAGTATTTGCTGTATACCTAATAAAGGTGAAACCATTGTTTCTTTGGTGGGGCTCATCGGTGTTTCTATCGACTTGTGCCTGTGGCGTACATGCTACCTCCCCTCCTCCGGAAAATCCACACAGTCTGTAACAGTCTATTGGTATTGTTTCCTTTTTCCTTTCACGCCTCATGGCCAAAGTGTCGGTGCTACTCCACACACCATGTTCAGAACAACGTGCGAGCACGAAGTATTGCTGTCGGCCTCTCTTCAAAAGAGGATTGAAACAGCATGATGAATGCAGTTTTTACCATTACAGGAGTGTGGTACCATGCTAAGTCCAATATTAAATCAATAGAAACTAGTACTGCTTGCCACCCAATATTCGCACAATGTTCACCCCGTGTTTCAGCATTTTTGATGGGTGTGTAGCTAATACTTGTTTATACACCTTGTCCTTACTCATTAACGCTTAGTACTGAGGTATATGTGCATAAGAACGTCTCATGATGCAAGTGGAACTTGGTCACATCTACCTGATGTGTGGCCAGTGTTCACTTAAGACTCAGCTGAAGTTAAACTTCTAGATTTTTCGCTTGCAGAAATCCTACCTGATTCTTGGCACGGCTACCTCGAGTGCTATTAGGTTCATATGCGGTTAAATGCCGTTAGAGTTGGCGGCAGCTAGCTGAGCACTGCATGTTTGCGAGTGGTATTTGTACAAGTATAGATATGGAGTTTGCCTACACATGCAAAACACATAAGCATATTTCTATATGGTATTCAACCTTAGCTTATGCATGTGGATGGACATTGGCTAGTTCATTTAGAAATAGCCATTTGTGTTTGTATGTAGTGAGTGTTATGGCATTTTGTGTGTATATATATATATATATATATAAATATATACACATGTTATATATATATATACATTGGTATAATATACATATTCACTATATCAGCTTCTGAAGTCTTGAGTCGAGTAGCCGGCCTCCAAAGGGGAGCTTGTTAGGACCGCATCAAGCGCATGGAGCTGTCGATGCTCACGTGCCTCCCGTTGCAGTCGTCCCAGGCCCCCGGAATCTCTTTGTAGGCGACGGTCCCGAGAGCGCTCGCACAGATGACAGTGGGAAGTTTGTTATTTATCTAGCAAGGTTTCGGCGTAATTACGTATGCTGAGACTGCAACGGATACGACGTCGTCGTGAAGACCCACTGCGAGCCCTGACGAGATTCGCCTTCACAGAGGCTTACACACTTCTGTAGCTGCGCAGGCTTCCCACTACCGAACTGTTTTGCTGTTTTCGTGAAGGCTACAGCTTCAGGTTTGTTCCATCCGTATATGCCGGGAAAGAACTACGTAGGGCTAACTATTGTGTACGTTCTTATACTTATACGGTCTGCATCGAAGAATGCGCACGCACGTGTGTATGTGTGTGTGCCTTTGTATCTTGATGTGAATATGTATACATTGACGAGCTAGAACCCGTGAAGCAGCGCTGTAGAATTTCTCTCGATTCTCTTAGACTAAACATACATCCATGAATGCATGCATGCATGCAAGACAAAGACATTGACATAGATAGAGATTTGGAGAGATGAAAATACTTTCATTTAAGAACTATTCACACATGTATGTGTATATATGCATATATAGTTGAAGATTTACGAACAACCTCCATGTAAAGAAGTGTAACCTGACTATGTAACTTCTGAAGCCTTAAGTACGCCATCGACTTTTGGCTCAAGATGAAAAAGGCGCCGCTGAGCTGTGCCTTCACGTTCAGGGCAGGGTCCTTCTTTTGGGGTTTCCCTTCCCTTCCTCTCCTTTCTTACCCTGACATAGCGTTGTCTCTGTTTGGGGTCAGAATAACTGGTTATCAGCCGTAGTGTTCGTTCTTCCCTTTTGGTTTGGTGAAGTCCTTTAGAGCGTAAGTCTCTCCATGGATGCACCGGACCCAGATCGTGGCCCAGAGATCCTTCCGAGGCCACGTGGGATCCGAGCTGGGAAAAGTGCGGTACGTAAACGTAAAGCGTACCAGCAGTACCAGCTGAATCTTCAACCGTTCCGATATACTTCCTTAGACGACGTACCAGTCCGTCACTCCGACGGCAGTCAGCGGCCGCTTTATTCGAAGCCGGGTTGGCGACCCATCTTTGAATCCGACAGCGAGCCCGAGGAAGAATTGGTCGAGGTTGAAATAGAAGCAGAGGAGCCGCCACTCATTCCAAAGGCGTCAGGGGCAGTGCCGGGATATCATAGGATTCGCACGCCACCTGCTCCTCCTGCGCCGCCTGTGCGGCCGTCGTCTTCGTCATCGGCGAGCGCAGTGGCTATAGCACCTTCTCAGGGTCCGTCGGCGAAAGTATCATCTTCAGCGCCTTCTGTTACAGCTTCAGTTTCTGGACAACGGTTGGCCCCTACGCCGAAGGTGAGGATTACTCCCGCAGCGAAGACTGCGGCGGTGCCTAAGGTGTCTGTTCCGACTCCGCCGGCGTATCCTCCTGATCCTAAGATTACTGCTCCGAAGACTCCTCCCAAGAACCCACCGAAGCCTCCAGCGTCAAGGCAGAGTCAGGAGAGTCAGGCTGCAGTGATCCCGAAGGTGCCGCCGAAGTCAGCCCTCACTTCAGATCCTATTGCTGACCTACCGAGGAGCGTCTTGTTGTATTCACCAGACACTTTTAGCAGGTGCAACTTCAGAGTCGAAGATAGCCAGCGGCTTGAGGGCAAGGTCGTCGTATTTGATTTTCACAACGTGATTGACCGATATTATTGGGCACCTCGCGTTGGACAGCGGAAGCAGCAGTATAAGATCCCTTACCCGAACGAGGCACCGGAGTTGCTCTCGGACGTTCAGGGTCTTCTTAGGCGTGTCCACAGAGCTGCAGAGGAGGCGGGAGCATTGGTGGTGATTTGCTCCCACATTGGTGAGGGATCCAGGAGCATCGAGGATTGGGCCTTGGACACCCTTCGAAACACCTTTATACAATCTGTTGGTCAACGCCAAGCCTATTTAGTCATCATCACTCGATCCCGCACAGGACGCCTCGGAAAGCTTGACATCTGTCGACGCCTTTTCCAGCAGCCATCGTTGTTGATAATAGACGATAACACGGGGATCTGTGAGGAGTGGAACAGATCGGCTAACGCTGCTGCGTTTCACATCCAATTGCCTCGGCGGGATCTGCCGTCAATTGGTCGTTCCTTTTCCTCGATTTTCGAGGCGGAACCTTCCATTTTGAATTGGATCTCTGGCTGAAGTGCTCAGCGTGTGCATTCGGACTTGGTGTGAAAGGCTGCTTTGCGCCACCATCTTGTCCTCGGCAGTTTGGTTTAGGGTTACTTTCAGGCTTCAGGGTACTTCTGTGTGGTCTGTTAGGCGCATTGCGCCACTGACCGGGGGTATCTGTGTGGTCTGATTGGCGCATCGCGCCACTGACTTGCCTTCCTGCTAGCGCACATCTGTCATCATGTCACAATCTCAATCAACCCCAACTGATCCAAGCTCATTGCTTGACATCTCCAGTGCCTCAGCAGCCGCGGTTCCGGGTATGAGGGATTCCTCTTGTGCTTCGGGTGGTTCAGAGAGTAGTTCAGCCTTGGTTGAACGCGAACGCTCACCCCCTGCCAACCGAAGAGCCTTAGCTCGGACTCCCAGGAAAGCTTCAGCCCCGTACCCAGCTGTCAATGCCCCTCTCGACGAGTCTGGTATTCCTACTGTTGTTCATAACCAGATGCTCAACATAGGAGCCACGCCTCAGCAAGTCCTTGCTGCTCAGCAATTTGCTGCTGGTGAAGCTGCCAATCGAGTCGCCGCTCAGGCGGAGCTGCTCCACCAGGCTTCTATCAGTGAGGTACAAGGCCAAGTCAGGGACGTGTTGACCGAAGCAGGGTCTGCTGTTGATCAGCTTCGGGAACAGCTTAGGCTTTCGGAGATTCGATGTGGGGAATTGTTTGAGTACGGTCAATATGTTGAACGTCAGCTCGCAGAGGCAAAGACGGAGTTGAATATGTTGAATTTTCAGCTAAATCAAGTCCGGGTAGAGTGCCAGATCAAGGAGAGAGAGATTCAGAGGCTTCGGTCGGCTGCTCCATGCGCCTCGACCTCCGGATCTCCTCCTAAGCCACCGAAACCCCATGCTCCACTAGGCAGTTCCGGGTCTGGTGCTAGTGAAGCGTCATGGACTCACCTTGAAGCTTCCGATCCTCCCACTCAGCATCTGCTGTACTCGGGTACCTTTGTTCCTCCGCCCGCACCTTCATGTCCTGTTCCTCCTCAACCCACGTCTCCTGTTTCAGACCCTCGCGTGGACCAGCTGATTGAGGTAGTCCAACAGTTAGTCCAACAGGTCAGTCAAAATGCTACGGGTACTGTTGAGACCAATGAAGATGACGAAGTTGAGGATCAAGAAGCTGCCAAAGAGCTTCGGGAAAAGGACATTGTTGATCAAAGGGCTCTCTTACATCTCAAGCTTGAACCTGTCCCTTCAGATGCGGCAAGCTTTAGAACTTGGAAGAATGGTTTCAAGGTTCAGTTGTCCAAGCTTGATACTTCGGGTCAAGGTCTTGTGTTGGCTTGGATTTCCAGAGGCTTTGATGCTGAGAGAGCTGACTTGCAAGATTCGGAGCTTCTTCCTCGTCTCGATGCATGGATGGCTGGTGAGCTGTCATCAGGGCGTGTATTGAAGCAGTCCTCTGAACTTGAGCAAGATATCACTGCTTACATTGAAAGGTGTAGTCAACTTGGCCAATCGCCCAAAGGTCGAGTGATGTTGTCTATCATCGCAAGGCATTACGACCTCGATCGGGTAAGAGGTTCTGTTCTGACTGCATCAACCTTGTTTCAGATCGAACTTGGTGGAAGTTCCATAAAGGACTTGAGAGACTTTGTGAATCGTATTCGCCTCGTCCTCAGTGCAATTCCGGTCGGGCAACGACCTGATGATCGCCTCACCGGTGAATGGCTCTTCCATCGAGTGAAACACATTCGCAAGCTTGAGCGCGTTATTGAGGACATCAGGGAATCTGGGGCATCTTCGTATAGGCGTGGGTGGTCTTACTTGTGGGATAAGATTCAGGATCTGATCGTGCAGGACCGTGAGGATTCCAATGCGCAGTCTGTGCTGAAGTCTCTGCAATCTGCCACACCTGCTCCGAAAACGAAGGCTGTTCCTGCTGTAGATGGAGGAAATGGTAAGCCGAAAGCTTCCCCACCTGCTGCACCTCCGAAAGGTGCTTTGCCCAAGGCAGATCCTCCCCCTCCACCGATTGCTCCTGGCGCCCCAGCGCCCAATGCAAATGCGAAAGCCAAATCAAAGGCTAAGGCTAAGGCGAAAGCCATGACTGATGCTGAGAAAGCCAAGACGCCTTGCATTTTCTTCCAGATGCCGTCGGGTTGCATTCATGGAGATAATTGTAAGTTTAGTCACAAGGCTGCTCCGCCGAAGTCGAAAGCCAAAGCCAAAGATGGAGCCAAGAGCAAACCTGGAGCAGTAGCCAAAGCTGTCGTCGCGCTTGTTGCTGCCTCTAGCTTGTTGACTCCTGTTATCTCTGCTGGTCCATCCTATGCTGTTGAGTGGGCCGCTGATACTGCTGCTGGTCGTCACTTAGGTTCGGCCAAAGCCTTGTTTGACCAAGGGATTCCGCGTGACGCCTATGATCGGTTCTTAGGTGCGTCTAAGTCTCCCGTGACGTTTCATACCGGCGGTGGTCCCCAACCTGGTGTGCAGACCCTTGGCTTCGAGTCTGACAACATGGATTTTGCTAATCATTACATGTTAGACAGTTGCCCTTTGGTCAGAAGCACAGGGATTGATGTTGATTCTGGGAAGGCCTTCATCTGGCTGCCCGGTAGTTTGCCTTTCTTCGTCAGTGACGTTTCGCAACTCGTTGTTCAATGTCCTGAGAAGTACAGACTTTGCAACTCGCGTTGAAGAGCATGTTCCTATTTTTACCAGTCAGGTGAGGTTTACTCATGGGGCACCAAACCCTGTAAGTGACCTTTCAGGGGGGCTCGAGAGCGTGGGTCCGGCTGCTATCCCAAGCGCCATCCAAAGCTCAGAGCACCATCCTGCTGAAGTACGAGCCCGGCAAATGTTGAGCTCTGGCGGCAACATCAGCTGTCGTGCGGTTCGCAATTTGTTCGGTTTGGTTGACAAGGAACCTGCTGCTAGAGGTGATCATGGGGAATCGTTCTCAACTGGACTTTATCGGTTGGGCGGGAATCTTTGACTTAGGACTTCCGCCCACCGGTTTCCTTTAGTTACCAAAGCTCTCAACAAGTTTGCATGTTCGAAGCTTCCCGGCTTCGGATATACGACCCTTTGCGTTTTCAGCAACGTTGCGACGGGTCCTCACAAAGACTTCCACAATGCCAACCTTGATAATGCCGTCATCTCCTTAGGTGGGTTCTCAGGAGGAGGCGTATGGATTGAAGAATCAGGGGGACAACTCCGTGTCCTGGTGACCCTGAAAAGCTTGGAAAGGTTCTTAGTTTCAAGAACGGGGTCATTCGGTTCCGGGCTAAGAGCTGTATCCATGCCACGATGCCGTGGAAAGGCGATCGCGTTGTGGTTGTCTTGTTCTCTGCAAAGCATCCTTCTGAAGTCAAAGATTCGCACTGTGAAGAGCTCCGTGCTCTGGGTTTCCCAATCGACTCTTGTGAAGAGCCTTTGCCAGCATATGCTGCTGAGGCTCCCGAGGGTTCGGCTGCTGATGCGCCACCCGAAGGGCCTGGCGCTGATGCATCTGCGGAAGGTGTAGGTGAAGCTGAACAGGATGATGGAGCAGAGGATAAGGTTCCCGAAAGGATTCGGAAGCTCAGAGATCAGGCCATGTCGCTTGAGCACAGGTTGTTTCACTTCCCGAAGAATCCTTTCTGTGACATATGTAATCAAGCTCGCATGCTTTTTCAAGGCGCGTGCGCAGAAAGCCTCGTGATGCCGAGGAAGAACCTGATCCGTTCGAAGCTTCAGAGTTTGGAGAAGTCATTGCCGCTGATCACATTCACGTGTTTAGATCGCCAGACGACTCCGATGCTCCGGACAAATCCTATGTTGTGTTGTGCTTGAGGGACAAGTACACTGGTCTGTTTGCAGCTTATCCTGGGAATGATCGTTCGACCAATGCTGTTGTGACTGCCCTGAGAAAGTTTGTTGGACGTAGAGCTTGCTCAAAACCTGTGACCTTAGTGTCTGATGCAGCTGATGAATTCGAAGCCGCAGCTGAAGAAATGGGATGGATCTCCTCGCCGTCATTGCCTAATCGCTTTCCCCACAACGCTCAACTTGAGCGAGAGATTAGGACTTTCCAAGAGGGTGTGAGATCGTCGTTCCTTGAAGCTGGGTTTTCGATCCGTCCTGAGTTGTGGCCCGTTGCTTGTCGTTACGGTGCCATCGCACTGAATCTGACGTTGCCTTCACCGCAAGATGAGTCGCTCTGTAGGTGGAATTTCAACATCGAGGACTCAGGCAGGGATGATGTTCACATCAGAAAGCTGATCCTTGGCCAGCTTGTGTTTTACCGACATAAGCATGAAAGCAAGTTTGGTCCAAACGCAGCTCCGGGCGTGTTCGCAGGGTGGAGGTTAGAACCAGGTGGCATCTATCGTTCAGTGACCCTTGTGCTTGACTTAGAAAAGCTTCGTTCCAAGACTGGTGCTTGGACTGAGCCGATCAGCGTTCCGGAGGCTGAGCTTTATGTTCGGTCCGGTGACCCTGTGTTTCCCCTTCGCAACGCCGCAGAGCACGCGTTGCTGACATTTGCTGATGAAGGCGAGGTGCCTGCTCAAGAACCTCTTCCGATTCCTTTCACGCCGCATGTGTTCACAGAACAGGGTGAGAGGAAGAAGCTTCGTAGGATTTACATCACGTATGCTAGGTTTCGTAAGATAGGTCCCACACCGGGGTGCTATGCTTGCGACAACGACAAAAGCAATCACAATGCTGAGTGTATTGCGAGGTTTGAGAAGGCGTTCGGTAGAGAAGCTAAAGCTCCCGAGACCCCAGTTCCCAAAGAGTTCTTGTCTTACGAGGAGCTCCAGCTACCTAGGCCTCCTGCCCGTCCCGACGGAGATCATCTCTCCGATTATGAACCGTCTGAGGCTGGTCTCGAAGATCCTCTCGCATTGCCTGCCATGTATCGACACCAGAAGCCTGGAGCTCTTGTGTTGTTTGAAATCGCGTCCCATTCGCGATCCAATCTTGCCGGTATTGCCAAAGGGTCAGGCATTCAAGTTGTCTCGATATCATGCGACCGCGTTGATCTGTCTGATCCGGTTGTCATCGATCAGCTCATCAGCCAAGTGTCTGCTGTGCCGGGATGCTGCTTAGTCGGTTCTTTGCTGGGGGACGGATGGGGAGCGAAGTACTCTGGGTACGTTCACTGGAAGGCTCAGAGGACATTGCTGGGTTTTCTTCAGGTTGCTTCAATCATCGTTGCCAATGGCGGCGAGGTTTCTCTTGAATGGCCGCAAGATTCAACGTGCTGGTTGCTTCCCGAAGTTCAAGCCTTCGAGGATCAATTCAGCCTTCGCAGAGTTTCATTCAAGGGCTGTGCTCTAGGTATGGTTTCGACATCAGGAGCTCCGTTTGATGCTCCATGGCAAATCATGTCTTCGAGCAAACGGCTAGTCGAGAACTTCAAGCCTTTCAAATGCACTCATGCTTCACATGTTAAGCATTGTTCATCGAGCACGCTTTGGCCACGGGTAGCCTTCTATCCTGAGGCATTCCACAAGGTGCTGCTCATGTCTCTGTTCCCTTTTGCCGAAGCGTTCCAGACGCCAGCGTTCCCTTGTGTTCCCTCCTTGCCACAACTTCATCGTGAAAAGGATTCTAAACCCAAAGTTCCTCTTGATGTTCTTATGCATGAGTCTGGGATGAAAGAGGTCAAACTTCCGGGTTTAGTTCACCGCCTTCTCGATAGAAAAGAATGGTCGGGTCAACCAGGAGCCTACGAGGCAATTAAGAAAGAGAAAGATGGTCTTGTTGATGTTGGGACGTGGCTTGAAGATGAGATAGTGTCCAAAAAGGATGTTCTTGCATGGGCTACTAGGACTTCTAATGTGATCCACTTCGGAAATTTGATGGTCATTTTGTCCGTAAAAGGATCTGAGCTGAGTCCTGATCAGTGGCGCCTCAAGGCAAGAATAGTCTTCAGGGGTGATGATATCAGGGACCAATCCGGCATGTCTGCTGTATTTGAAGAGCTGTTTGCATCATGTCCATCTTCACTTGAAGGACTGAACACAGCGGTTGCCTTCGGTTTGCTGGAGTCCCATGGCGTGACAACCAGCGATGCCGTACGAGCTTACACACAAGCCAAGCTCAAGACGAAGCACCGCACATACGTCCTTCTACCTCCAGAGCTAGTCCCACCCGATAAGAAGCACATCTTCCAACCATGCGTGCCCCTGCGCAAAGCGTTGTATGGGCACCCCGAAAGTTCCGCTTACTGGCAGAAACATCTTCATGAGATTTTGGTTAAGCTAGGCGGGGTGGAGTTTCCAAATCTCCCATCGGTTTATTATTTCAAGTCCCTAGGATTAGTCTTGTGTGTCTACGTGGACGACTTGACTTTGTCTGGACGTCTGTCCCTGCATGACGACTTCTGGCGCTCCCTCTCCAAGGAGGTTGAGCTCGAGCCGTATGCAGCACTATCAAGGGTACTTGGAAGATGCCACAGATTCGCGTGCTGGCAAGAAAAGAAAGCCCTAGCACTTGAATCAACGGATTTCGCAAAACAGTGTGTTCAATTGTACGAGACTGTATGTTCGCTTAAGGTTAAACCTCAGCTTACTCCCCATCTTGACATTAGCACACTACCTGCCGCAGACGACGATTGCCGCGGGCAACTTACCGAAGTTGCCGCGAAAATCTTAATGAAGGTGTTATGGCTTGCAAGGTTGAGTCGGCCTGACTTGATTGTGGCAGTCACAACGCTTGCTTCGCACGTCTGCAGCTGGTCCAAGAACGATGACCGTCGAGTTCACCGATTGATCGGTTATGTTCTTCATTCAGTCGATTACGCATTGATTTTGTGCATCAGCGATTCTCCTTCGGATTTGCGGTTGTCCCTCTACTGTGATTCCGACTTCGCCGGCTGCATTGACACGTCCCGATCCACCAGCGGATACGTGCTAGCTATCGAACGCCCAGGAAGCTTCGCTTTGTTATCATGGTCGAGTAAACGTCAAAAGGTCGTATCTCGTTCCAGTACTGAAGCAGAGTTCGTTTCACTAAGTGGAGCTCTGTACAACGATGCAATTCCCTTACATGAAGTCTGGGAGGCCCTCATCCCCGGGATCTGCTTGCATATCTACGAGGATAATCAGGCTTGCATTGCTATCGTCAGAAAGGGATTTAGTTCCAAACTTCGCCATTTAGGCAAAACCCACCGTGTAAACGTGTCATCGACTTGTGAATATGTCAATGACAACTCCAATGTCATCCTGGAGTATATCCACACGAGTGAGCAGAGAGGCGACCCTCTCACCAAAGCGTTGGCAGTCCAGAAATGGTCTCATGCGCTCCAACTGTTGACAATGTCAACTTCCATTCTACCCTCATATGGCTAAGCTTGGGTTGGATTGGATGTTAAATCGGGTTAAGATGCTGAGCACTTTATGCCCACGAAGCTGAGCTTCACATGTCAAGACCTCCTGGGTGTTTGGCTGCTCCTAGCGCCGCACCAGGATGGTCGTGGAATCAACCGTCACTGACCGTGTCGTGACACATCGGTCAAGAAATCAACGGCAGGTTGTTTTCCTCAGTTCATTAATTCAGTGGATCCACGTGCATTGTATAGTATGTCAACTTTTGCGATGCAAGAATGTACAGATGTTTCAAGTCAGGAGGGGGGAGTTGAAGATTTACGAACAACCTCCATGTAAAGAAGTGTAACCTGACTATGTAACTTCTGAAGCCTTAAGTACGCCATCGACTTTTGGCTCAAGATGAAAAAGGCGCCGCTGAGCTGTGCCTTCACGTTCAGGGCAGGGTCCTTCTTTTGGGGTTTCCCTTCCCTTCCTCTCCTTTCTTACCCTGACATAGCGTTGTCTCTGTTTGGGGTCAGAATAACTTATATGACATCAGGAAATTTATCTGACAATAAACAAGTTGCTGTGCGGAGGCTTTTCGGCAGACGTTGGAGGTGCCCGAGACCACGGATTGCTGTCCGTGCTGCATTCACATCAAGATGTGTTGTTTTTGTCTGTGTCCTCGTGAGTAGCACTACATGAGAGCAGTGGAAGATGTTTCGACTGTGTGTCCTCATAAAGCGGAATTACATCTGACGGGTATCCCAAAAGACAAAGCCGGCCCAACCAGGCGTGGGCTCGTCGTTGTGTGCAGTCTTTCAGATCCTGTTCAAGAGATGCATCGAGTATGCGAGCAGCGAGCATTGAGCAACGAACATGGCCAAGAAATCCTAAGCCTTGGAAGGAGCTGATGCAGCTGTGGCCCCAATTCGTCGAGGACCTGCCCAGTCTCCGTTGCATTACGATTTCGCGCGAGTCATTGAAGGACACGGCGCCCGTGGGAACGCGATGAGCCCGCAAAAATTGCCGGCCGACGCAAGAGATCGTTTAACGGCGAAAACTGCTATTCCATGGCTCCTTGCAGCGCACGAAGCACGTGCGGGGAAGTGTGACGGGCAAGCGAAGCGCTGAGGATGCGAGTTTGGACGGAGCATTCCCTGCACGGGCATGATGCACGATGCTATAGTGCCAGCCCGTGCCGTTTCGTGGGGTTTTGCCAGACTACTTCAAGAGCCTGCGATTCCGACGACACCCTTTGCGTTTCGACGGCCGGTTTCGGCAGTGTGCTGCGTGCAGTATGTACTGGTGGACGGCCCACCCTGATGATAATCAGCAGCAACAGGATCGTCATCATCACGGATCACTATCACGGATCGCCGGCACGACCCCATCCTGTAACGTGCCTTCGCGACTCACATCGCATCATCGCGAGCAATTCCACCACGACAGAGTCACGATCCTGTACGACAATTGACTTGAGCATTACCATCGGCAGCAACACCGTTGTTTTTGTGCTTTCATTATCACCCTCATTCCGTCACAGCATCGGTACCACGGCAACCATGACCGTGACGATCATCATCGTCCCATCGGTGTCGGCACCGTCCTCAACGCAATCGCAACGTGCACCACCACCGCTGGCATCACCCCCGTCGTCACACGCACCGTTTCGGCCGGCATATTCAAACCATCATCATAGCCGCGGCCATTGACAATTAAATTAGGCCACCACATTACCATCGTCACGTCGCACAGCATCATCATCACCAAATGTCAGGGACGTCACATGTATCAAGATAACTTCGTTCGTCACCGCTTTTGCTCGCACGCATGCCATCATGTGCATCATCACCTTTGGCTTCAGGCTCATCAGGTAATGCAATATGGTGCATCGTGTTTTGCGAACCATCATCGCAATCCACATCATCATCGTGATGATCACCGTCATGAGAAGCAACATCCCCCACACCATCCCACAGCAATCGTAATGTGCATCACGATCGCCGGCATTCTCCCTCACGCGCACCACTACCACCAGCATTTTCGGCGGCATCACCATAGCCGCGGCCATTGGGATTGAGTTATGCCACTAAATCAGCGTCATGCTACGCGCAGCATCATCATTGCCAAATTAAAATCATCAACATCACATGTATCATATGTATCAGGAAACCCTGCGATGCTACTCTCATTGCATCACCACAAGCCACAGCACCATCGTGATCATCATATCATCATTGTCAACGACAGCACCATCGATTCCAGTGGCTTGCCTGTCTGTCACTTGCATGGCCATCATCACAACGACCATCGGCATCAAGATGATCCTCGCCTCGCCGCAATCGTAACATGCACCACAACCGTGGGCATCACCCCCCACCGTCACGCGCACCGTTGCGAACAGCATCATGATCATCGCTGCCGTTGACACCATCGTCTCCGCGACGTACAGCATCATCATCACCCAGCATCACATGTATCAGCTGTGTATCAGCAGGAGTTCGTGTCGTCACCGGTGCTGTTCGCAAGCATACCATCTTTGGTCGTTTGCAATGTCGCCAGTGGCTCCTCAATGCATCGCGTTTGCCACTCCGGTCGCATCACCCGTAGTCACCACCAGCAACGTTTATTCGAGCAGCTCCCCCGCTTCCCGATTCAACAGCATCGCCGACCCCGCATCTTCGCCAATACCGACCATGGGCATCAAGAGCATCGTCGCCCCACCAGTGTTGGAAACATCCTAGCCGCAACCAGTCGTAATGTGCATCACAATTGTCGCCATCATCCGCATCGCCACCCGCACCGCTACGAACAGCATTATGATCATCATGATAATGGCTGCCATTGTCACTATGGCACCATACCATCATCATTTCATCATCGTTATTATCGCGACGCACAGCGTCATCATCATCAAGTACCGCCAACATCACATACCGGTGCTGCTCGCAAATATGCTGTCATTTGCATCGTGCATCGCATGTGCCATCACCCGTAATCAGCATCAACAGTTTTTATTTCAGCAGCTTCCCTATTCTGCAGTATCGCCACTACCAACATCTTCGCCAATAACGACCGTCGGCATCTCGAACCATCCTCACCGCTATCGTAATGCGCACCACACGCGTTGGCATCATCTCCATCGTCACGCACATATTCAACCGCGACCATTGACAGTATGCCACCACCACGGAAGTCATCATCATCATTATCCCTATCACGACGCACGGCATCATCATCACCGAATATCACATGAACCAGGATTACCTTTGTCGTAACTGGTGGCGCTCATCGAGCCGTGCATTGTTTGGCTGTTTCGTGTCTCCTTATCGTCACCAAACGCCGCTCACCATCGTGATCATGATACTGTAACACAGCGTGAAGCACTACGACGATAAACCTGAGCACCATCATCGGCAGACACGGCATCATGAACACCGTACCACCGTAATCGTCGCATGCACGGCCATTTCGGTTTCATCCCCATCGTCACCCATGACGTCACATGCAACTATCACAAGCATTCACAAGCATTAGAATTACGATGCACTGCATCATCATCACCAGCCTCACATGAATCAGGAGAAATCGTTTCCCCGACATTTTAATTACCTAATGAAAAGTATCGTCCGTGTATTGCTTGTAGTCATCACCACCACGACATGCCACGACCACTGACATACCTTGGTCTCTACCCCGCGTGCGTGTCATCACTTGCATCAGCAACGCTGTTTCTTTCGCCACCGTCAATACTTGCATGATGAAGCCAGTGAAACCAACATCTTTATGTATTTTATGTGTGGGCAGAAAGAGGGCGACGGGTTGCACCCACCTTTCGAGGTCACCGCGCTGCATTTGATTCGCGATTGCAGCTACTGGCTGTTGACATCACACGGTTTGCGGTCAACTCGTGCCGAGGCGATGATAATGAGTCATCTTGTTTGCTTTGTGACATTTATGACTAATGTATGACTGTATCGCATGTTGCCGCTGCACTGTCATGTGCATAGTTATATATTTACAAACGTGTATGCATATATTTGTATTTTTGACATATGTTATTTACATGTATATCTGTTTGCTTTTACGTACACGCACGTGCACACCCACAAGCCGCCCACAAGTCGCTAACTCCGGGCCTTTTATTATTCTTATGTTTCTATGTGTTCAAATGATTTCAAAGATACATGCCCATGAGCTACACAATGACTCATACAGATTATACACATTGCCATAGATGCTCATATATACATATATATATATATATATATGATCCCGGTGTGGGTCTCCCCCCCCCCCTCCCCGCCCTAATGGTTGGTAACCCTTAAAACTCGCGTTTTTTTGGTTACTTTGGGTGGTGTGGTTCTCCCTCGCCCCCCCTGTGGTGCTGCACCGTCATCATCATCATCACTCCCCGCTCTGTGGCGTGGCGTGGTTCGCTGTTTGGGTCTGCTCGGGTGCCTGCCCTCCGCCCCTGTGGTGTGGCGTGATGTGGCGTGGTTCGGGTTTGGGTCTGCTTGCGCTGCGGTGTGGTGTAGTTCGGAGCCTCTCAGGAATGCGATCCTCGTGACAGTTGCTGTTTTTTAATATCCTGATATCGGAGTCACGGGTGGAAAGTGTCCGCAGTCACAAGGATGGGGTGTGTCTGGGACGAGATCCTCGTGACAGTTGACGGTTTTGGAGCCGCGATGTGGGAGAAGTGTGCACAGTCACGATGATCCGGGCACCGGCGGCGGGGATACCATGAGGTGGGGGAGGGGGGGGGTCGGCGCACCGAGAACCGAGATCATATATACACACTTTCCACGTGCGTGTGTGTACGCATGTTTGTCTGAAAGTATGTATGTATGTATGTAGTATGTTAGCGTGTGTGTTTGCATCTACAGATATGGGGCGATATGTTGTTCGAGCATCGGTCCTGGAGCAGATGGAGGGGGCATTGCTCCAGGGCATGCGGACATTCCAACATGTTTCCGTGGCATTCGCATTGAAGTGTTCGATGTTGATTTGGTCGTGTCTTGGCTGCAGCGACATTCCGGTAGCGAAAAGAATCAGGGCTTCCATAAAGGACGGCAATTCCGATGTCGGCTAAATGGAAGTGGCTTCGAGCTGTGTCGCAGGAATCAGCATTGTTGAAATGTTGAGCTGTGCACACGTACTGCTATTGATTCAACGATGCCGCGGTGGTGCCATGGATTCCTTCTTCTTGGTGCTTGCAGCTTCCAAGCAGCTGTGGGCACCGAAATTTGCCAAACCATGGAGTCGACGACGCTAATTCAGACACGATCGGTAAACAGCTTCTTCGTTGCACTGCGAGTTTGGTTCACTAGCCGGTAGCACGTTGAATCATGATCATGTTTCGCATCTCAGTTTTCTATTGCTAGGTGCACCGTTTTGGCACTTGTTGTTGTGCACAAAGGCCGGACGGTGTCCAAGAGCATGGATGTGGGCAATCAGACAGTTGACAAGGACGGGTGTTTACTTCGGTCACGTGAACTGTACACTGCGAGTTTGCTGGACATGCTGCTGCTAGTACGATGACGGCAAAGTGTCTGGAGCCATGACTAGTTGCGCAGGTATCGCGGGCAAATGTTTCTGAAGATTCTCCGCCGGCTTCTTTCCAAACAGCGGTGTCACAGACGCGTGATGCAAGTTGCTTATCAGGTTGTGTTGCTTGTGATTTGTGTCTGCATGAATATTCAGACCCGGTCGAGGACGATCTTTGGCAACAGACAAACGGAACATGCAGTGATGATTGCGGTGATGCTTTTGGTTGGCATTGCGGCCTTCGAACTTGTCCACCTGGATTGCACCGGAGTGGATTTGACATCTCCGTTTCGCTTGCTGCTCGAATGCAGGGCGTCTTGCGGCACGAGCATGTGACAAGCCTGTGTGCGATCTGGCGGCGTGACACTACGAGGTTTGATGACGTTCAGAAGCAGCAGTCGCAAGCCAAAGAAGGACAGCCCAGAAGCGTAACTCCCGATTCGATTTCTCGGACGTTGCCATGCACGGTGCTGCCAGGACCTTTTCGAGGAGCTATGCGCTTGTGGAAATTGTATCTAACCGAGCGGTGGAAGCTGCTTGTTGGCGAAGTGGAATCCCAAGACACCGGAGACTTTAGAAATTCAGGATTTGTTTTCAGGCCAGCTTGTGTTGCTCGTGTGTATTACATGATTCTTGCGATAGGAAAGTCATTGGAAGGGATCTGGCCCCGATGCGCGAAGGCATTTGGACCCAAAGCATCAAGCCTATTGCAGCCAGGAACTGTTCAATGTGCTCCCGTCGGAAAACAAAATGTGCACATGACCATGATTGCTGAGGCGAAGCTAGGAGGCGCAAGTTGGATGCAGCTTTCTTTCCTAAAGTATGATGGGGGTGTTCTATATAAAAGATTGCCTAGGCCCTTGTGGAGACCGCAAGGTCTCTGGCGTCGCTTGAGTTGGACACACAGTTTTTCGAACACTATTCAGGAGAAAAACGATTGCAGATTCCAGTGTACCGCTTCCTTTGAAGCCAATCTGTTGGGAAATCATTAGTGGCAGAGTCATCCCTTGCGGCGTGATACAGGGGAACATGCATTGACTGCAAAGTGAATGTCCCGTTAGTTTAGCTCCAGCTAGGGGAGAACCAGAACATAAATCAACACCTCTTCGCACATGAGCACCAACATTGGTTTCGCTATTTGCCTTTGCCACTGTAGTTCGCCAGTAGCTTGCTTGTACTTCATCATAACTTTCAGCAATCCACGGCAGTGGAGACCATCGGATTGATGTCATCGTAGGCCGGGCCAGCTCGACGGAAGATATTGCATCGCTGCATTCAGGAAAAATAGGCACCTCGACAATCCGCCACCCATGCTAAAAGAATCACAACCACAACTCCAGTTTTCATGTGAGGCACAGCTTGTTTCGTGATGTGGTTCGTTGCGGGCCAAAGATGGCGTCACCAATCGCACCTCAAGGCAGAATCTTAGCCTTTCGCCCCGAATTGTTTTAGCGCTGCAACCATGGCCACCGAGACGCTGAAGATCAGCGATGGCACCACCATGGAGATCTGCAGGCTCCCCGATGTCGATGATGCAACATGGGCGGAAGTTCGGTCCTACGTCGAGAGCAACCCAGAAACCGCAAAGTCTTTGAAGAGCTTTGCGAAGAACCCAGATGCCATGAGGGGTTGGCTGCAGACGCAGGCCATCGCAGAGCACTACAGCAACAAGATGGCCAGCGGCGACACGCCGGTCCAGGACAAGGTCAAGTCCTTGGAGAAGGACCCGGAATTGGCCTCCATCTTCGAAGACATCAAGAAGAATGGCATGGAAGCCGTCATGAAGTACTACCAAGATGAAGAGTTAATGTTAAAGATCAGCCAAAAGATGGGTGGCATCCCTTCCGAGCTTCAGCCGGCTCTTCAAAAGATTGAAGACACCCCCATCACCCTCCACGAAGCGGCCAAGAAAGGTGATCTCGCAGCAGTCCAGCAGTTTCTTGACAAGAAGAAGCCCTTGGACGCTCAGGACTTCAAGGGGATCACTCCGCTGGGCTATGCCATCGGTGCCAACCGCATCGCAGTGGTGAAGAAGCTTTTGGACAGCAGGGCCAACCCATATGCAGCTTGGATCACTTTTGACCGACTGTACATGCACAGCATCATTATAGTACAAGTTAACATGCTGCAATACCAACCACTCAATATTGCATGTTATATACATGCATTTCAACCCTGTCATACCCTGTCAGTTGATTTTGCAAGAATACACTGTTCATGTACTTTCATACGCGAGGATGTTTGTTTCCCAAAGCCAGATGTCAGCTTTTTGTCGGTTCGAGGCTGTGGACAGCTCTGGTAACAGTGGGCTGCACTATGCCGCTGGCTACGGCCGAAGGGAGCTTCTGGAGTTTCTCTTGAAGGTTGGGGCTTCGGGGTGATGGCTTAAAGGGGGGTTTAGGGTTTAGGGTGCAAGGACCTGGCTACTCCCCAAGCCTAGTAGCTAAAAGGGTTTAGGATGAGGTAACGCGCAAGGTTCAAGGTTTGGGGCTTGGGCCGTTCGCCTGCTTGTTCGTTCAGGGTGCCGTGCAGGTGGGCACAGGAGAAGGTGTAGTTTGGTTTCCTGAACCGCCCGGTGAGGGTTTATCTAAACACTCCCTCCCTCAACCGATTGCTGCAGACGCGGCTTGTGCAGTTTGTTCATTCGTCATGGTTGAATAATGCCGAATTGGTGTGCACATGACAAACGCCCAAGAGCACACAATGTGAAATAGGCACTTATATCGGCATGAAAATTTGGATCAGCCCCCAGGTGGGCGCCAACGTCAGCCAGCCGAATGCACAGGGCATGACGCCGCTGGCTGTCGCCACGCAGAATCGACAGGAGGTGACCATGCAGATTTTGAAAGCACACGGAGCACAGTGAGAGATCTGGAGATCATCTCGATCCCGGTACAATCGTGTCGGAGTTTTCAGTCTCATCGGGCAATTTCTTTTTGAAGCCTTGGGTTCAGTCAGTGGCTCGGTCTCACCTACCTGCCCCACAAACTCGAGCAACGAACGGTGATAATATGTAAGGCATACCATATAACATCAGATTGCATCTAGTATATATATATATATATCCTAATGACGTAGTATATGATATGTCTTATGTTACAGCTCATTAAGAGCGACTACATCGTACCTGGGGCAAGTGGGCGACGGTCCATGAATCCATCATTTACCCCTTACCAGCTGTCTTTGGTAGGGTTGTCTCATTGAGCACCGCGCCAAAGTGCCAAGCATGCGCAGTCTGGAAAAGCTTCGGAGATCTAGGGACAGCTTGCGGTATGCTCCTGCCACCGGCCATCCTGTTCGGAGTTTGATTCTGAGGCTAAGTGCGGTTTGCATCGGGCTGATCAGTGCCATGATCCTGATGTCCCAATATGCAAACCTGTTGCTGGTGGACTGGGCGGACAAGTTCTGGGGGAGATTGTCTGAGTCTTGGCACGCAATGGCACGCATCTGCCCCCTGCCCGACATTGGCCGCATGCAAAGCGCACACGATAGCTAGCAGCTTCGTAGACAGACAGACAATGACACTGACAACGACAATGACGGACACGCAAAATCTCACACATACGTTTATCTATATATACCTACGTACTTATTGGCTGAACTTCATGGTATACATTCCCACACATACGAATGGGCTTGCATCTGCACACTTGTTTGTGCGCATGCATTTCCGTCTCCCTGTCTCTCTCTCCGTTTTGCCACTTCCTGCCATGAGAACATCCTGCATCATACGCTTTCCCTTCGTTTCGACCAGGTGACCAGTTGTCGAGTGTTGCATATTGCTGTACGGGTGCTGCGCTTTTTTGGCTACGTGCCCCAAGTTGATGGTCAGAGTGTCCATGCAAGTAATCTTTTCCACCTAATAATTAACCGGGGGTGTCCCCTCTTCCCAATAGAAACTCGGAAAGCGTTTTCATTATTAGAGTGCATGTTTATTTCTACTGTCACTTTTGAAGGCTCGTACTCTTGCTCTGGTTCTTGCTCCCGCGCTGGCTTTTGGTCCTGCTTCCTCTGCATCTCTTGCGCCTGCTCCTGCTCTTGCTGTTCTCCCGCTCTTGCTTTGCTATGCTCCCGCTTTTGCTCTTGCTCCTGCTCTTGCTCCAACTCCTGCTCCTACTCTTGCTCCAATGCTCCAACTCCTGCTCTTGCTCTTGCTGTTACTTACTGTGGTGTGAAGGTATGTGGAGCCTCGAACCCCCCCTGCTTCAGACCAGGGTTTCAAGGCATGGATGGCTTCGGGAGGATTCGGCCCAAGGTGTTGTTGTTATTCGGGGGTGTTGAAAAAAACGGTGGGAAGTGATTGGTTCTTAAGAAGCTGACCTTAGGGCGTCGTCGTTTAATTACTCATAGTCAGACGCTCGTCGCCGCTTCCTTAAGCCGAGGACTGGAACTCGGCCAAGGATGGTATGATGCATCTCGGGCTTTCCTTTTGGCTCTCTAAGCCGGATGAGTTGGGCACAGCAAGCCAGTGGAAGAATATCCGAGACTCAGAGACCCTTGAGCTCCTGCAGACCCTCGAAAACTGTGTCCCTATATAAGCACCCGGACAAGGTTCGCCGAATTTTGAGAAACCCAATGCACTCTGAGAACATAAGGCACTGGTACCAGCTCCAAGCGCTTTGCGCACAATTCTTGCTGTATGCTCTCATGGCACTGTTTGCGACGGCCTACCGGTACTACCTGACATCCATGTTCGTGTTATTGGTGCGGGAGAACGTCACAGACTCTTGTCTCCACATTCATACTGCCCCAAAGCCAACCCAATAAAACCGCAAGCCCCTAAACCCGAACACCCCAGACCCCTAAAACCCTCAACCCCTCAACCCCAACATCCTAAAGCCTTAGATACGTTATCTTAAGTCTACTACTCCCTCAGATCCTAGTCTAATTGTTAAGACTCCCATATTTCACAAATCAGGTTTTCTGCAAGCGAATACCGAAGGGGTCGGTATCAGCAACCGTTCTTGCGGCAGTAGAAAGTTCGCTTTTGCATCGCACGCCGTGAGACCAAGCGTTGATTGCCACGCAAGTACTGGTTCTCGTCACGTTTAAGATACAGATCTCGACAGATCCTGAGACGTACCAGGGCCGCAGTAGTCCTGTGATCCTCACAGTCACCATTTCGCGGCTAAGTGAGGCAGCAGCATTCTCAGAACCATCGTGAGCAGCAGTGTTGGCATGCTGTATCTTATGTTCCGAGGAGCGCTACACCTCCAATTGGCTGTCCGACTTCAGCTCCTACAGGCTCCTGACCTCCAGTTGGCTCGCTTGCTCTTTCCAAGTTGTGAAAGATCTTTCTAACAGCTGGTTCGTGACACCTTGATATTTTTTCTCCTTGTCGTCATGGCCTTGGAAGGGTCCGTTACCCTCGACCCGCTTGCACAAGACTGCTTTAGCCGAGAATGTCCCTGTCACTTCTTTGCAGGTGTTGCTGCTTGCTTCGTGCTAGCTGGGTTTCCCAATGAACGATGGAGACCTGATGGCCAGACCAGACCAGACTAAACCAAGACCTGCCACCCAAGCCGCATTCACCGTCATTTTTTGAAGGCATGGCTCGGGGCAGAGTTTCTCTGTTCAGACACTAGAACCTTCCCAGCGACAAGGGTCTGCAGAGGAGATTGAGCCTTGAACCCTGAATGGCCCTAAACAACTATTGTTTAAAGTCGCGAAAATCCCAACACAACTACACTGAGCAGGCCCTAAAGGGTTTAGGGTTTAGGAACTCTAAGCCCTAAACCGTGGCAAGGCTGGAACTGACGAAGGGGCAGGATGGCGCAGATGCAAGCAATCCAGACCAGCGAATCCAGGAGGATGTGCAGGCAAGGGCTTCTGCAGATTACTATAGGGGCCTTACCTCTGCAGTTTCTGTTGGGAGTGCCTTGTTAAAAGTATAGTACAATGGTCCCTTTCTATAATTGTTAAGGCTACGATGTCAGCTGAGGTACTTCTCTAAATCAGGGTCCTATTTTAAGCGGTACCCTCATTAAAAAGACCTCAAAGGGGGGGCCCTAATTCAGAGAACAACCCATATGATAGTTTCCGAGAATTAGTACTATGTGGAGTACTATGTTAGGGTCCCCTATTTTAAGCCGAGCCCTCATTAAAAGGACCCTAAAGGGGCCCTAATTTTCGGAAACTCCCATATGCAGGTCTTCATCTCAAGTTCCGTCGACCTCTCAGTCGGAGCGGTCAACAGACGCTCGCTCAAAAAAGGGTTTAGGGTTTAGGGCTTAAGGCTTTATAGAAATTGTTAAGGGTTTGGGTGCCAATAAGTTTTGAGCGAAACGTTTTGAGCAGGTTTTCTGACTGAAACCTGATTTTGGAAAATTTGGTGCTCGGCCGGTGGGTCTGGGGCTGGCTGGGGCTGTGGCTGGGGCTGGGGCTGGGCTGCAGGGCTGGGGCTGGGCTGGGCTGAGGGCGCAGTTTTGGGGATGGGAACCTACTATTGAATTTTGCAAGAGTTTTGCAACGATGTGAAACTGGGAGAGTTCTATGACTGGAACCTGGTTTTGGGCTGGGTTGGGCTTGAAAGTGACGGTTTAGGGCGCTCAACGCCAGCAACGACAAGCAATTTCTGTTTATTTCTTCCTTGAGGGTTTAGGGCTTTAGGGTTTAGGGCGCTGATAACCGGGCAACACCACAAGAGGCCTGGATGCAAAAGGGTTTAGGGCGTTTTGCCGCGCAGCGGCAGTATTGTCTATGTAGGATGGTACCACACTCAAAGGGGTGTGGGGGGGCGGCATATATACGTCTAGCAGTAGAATGCGACTCCACCACCAAACACTTACAAATTGGTTTCTGTTTCTTTTCCCACCCGCTGTGAGCTTACACAGGCTACCACCCAAAATATTACCTTTTGGGGTTTAGGGCTTACGCCCTCAATTCCCACCTCTGCCCTGGTCTGCCTGTGCCTTGTGCTTCCTTTCGAGGAGGGGAGCCAGAGGGCCGGGCGGGGGGCACGGGGCGCCAGGGGTCGACCCCAGTAACCCATTATCAAGGTAAGTGGAGCCTTAGGGTTAGGGTTTAACATTGGGTGCGCCGAAGAAGCAGGTTTTGGGTTTGGGGTTTAGGGAGTACGCCTGACATCCGACATCCAGGCGGGCATGTACAAGTCTTTGCAAACAGGGAGTAGGTTTTCTGAGAGTCTCTGTTTCCAAGACTTTCCAAAAGATTTCCTACTGACGCGAGGTCTGCTACAGTTCCTCATGTTCTCGATGAAGACGTACACACTGTCCCCTCAGAACGTGTTTGGTTACGAAGGCCTTCACTTCCCAGGCTGGTTTAGGGTTTAGGGTGCATTGAGTTTGCATCTCGTTTTTGACTGCCTTTGGCCAATATCACTTGCAGGCTGGTTGCTGTGGTTGGCCATCTTGTACGCGGGTGTCTCCACCTATGTGCCATGGATGCAGCGAAATGGGCATGTTCGATTCTCAAGAGGTTCGGTTCTTTGCCTTAGAGACTTGGTTTGGATTAGTAAAAATAGTAATAACCGTAATAATCGTAATAATAGTAATCATAGAATTTGGGACAAGACCGCCAGGTGACCATGATGGTGTCCTGGAGATTGGAGGGCCTGGAAGGCCTCTTGGAACTTTAAGAGCTTGCATCGCAAGGGCTGGGCTTTAATCAGGATGGTCCACGCGTGGGCGTTTTCAGGTGTGTGTGTGTGTGTGTGTGTGTGTTTTTATAAAGACAAGGCAAGGCGGTGCGTGAATCTGGACACATATGTGATTATAGAAGCTTGCAATCAAGACCCGATTACTCTAGACCCTACGCCCTATACTGTAAATGCCCAAAAGAGTCTTCAAAAACTCAACGCCTACGAAGTCCCATTGATTTGATTGTTCAATTGCCCATTCGAGGCACCAACCAATGGACCGAAGCTGACTTCCGCTTCGAACTGGTCACTGTGCGGCAAAGGGCAGAGACGATTGCTGCTCGTCGGCTCAGTAAGAGGAGTTCTTCCTTCTGGTCAGCCTATCCGTTGCACTAGTCGTGGTTTAGAAATGCCTCAATTTCCAGGTTGCTTTGTTTTGTTTGTTGTGAGTATGTCTCTTATTATTGGTACTTTGAAGGTTTTAATTGCTAGTGCGAGTGTTTGCATGCCTGCGTGGTCGCTTGTGCGTTTGCGTGAGCGGGTATGTAGCGTTGATGGAGGCCGTGTATATAACCAGTTGTGCATCCAGCGAAATACCAATGTGCCAATGACCAACAACCAGAAGCGTAACAGCATGACTTGTAGGGTTGAGTATTTTACAGGGGTGACGGAGTACGGCTAAAGATCCTCAGCCACTTCGTGTACATTGAGGCGCTGGCCCGAAGTGAGGCCGTCCATCTTGGACGACTGAAGGCACCGGAGTCGGGGTTGTGGTCTTCACCACGCGGAGGTCCTTGACAGAGCGAGAGACACGTCGGTAGAGGTGGCAGACAGCATAGCTGAAAGACTACTGTAGATAGCCTTCGGGCGCCTATTTTTACCAATACTAGTTTGGGGGTTCCTGATTATAACTATAGTGTAATGGGCCACCAACGCTATTCGAATTGTTAAGCCCCTATAGTATAGAACCATAGATCCCTTATAGATCGAGCCCTTTAAGGAACCCAATTGTACTGTTATTGAGGCCCCTTGTAGTATCGAACCCTACTATAGACATTAAGGCCCCGCAGTATCCCAGCACCTCGATCTGCAGGAGCGCTTTGGCGTTTTACGCCGGAGTATCTGGGAGTCCATGCTGGCGCAGAAGAAATACCTCATGGTGTCCTCCTTTTTTGAGCAGGCCGCGGGGATTGCGGGGTGTTGCAAGCGTTTAGGGCGATTCCC
>CAJNDT010002924.1:455964-476385 GCA_905221615.1 Symbiodinium sp. CCMP2592
ATGCCCGGCGATCACAAGACGGCGCAGGAGACTGCCGAATATGTCGTCCCGACCTCTACTACAGCTCCTGGCTCTCGTTGAGCAGCACTTTTTGTGGTTTTTTCCCATGCAGCTCGAGGTTTTGGATGTCATGGCGCTGCCGGGTAAAACGGACCTCTAAAAATAGCTTGACCTCTGAAAGCCCAGGATTTGGAGGAAGTCCTTAGCCCCGCCGGAGGGAGCTCCGGTAATGGCGAAGTCGAGCCGCTGAGCCCGGAAAGCGAAGGCGGCACATATCCACCCGGGCTCCCTCATCCCCTGGGATCCATGGAGCACGACACTTGGCCAGCGGCTTGAGTTGTAGCCCAGGGAACTTGAGGGTCTGCTGGATTATTTGTAAGCGGGTCCCGAGTCCAAGAACAAGGACAGCAGCAGCAAGTTCAAGCACGGTGCTGGGACGGCGAAGCCGAAGAGCGGACCTCATGCCGACACCGCATCCAAGTCCCCGAGATATGTCAACTTAGACTTCGTTGCTACTCCTTTTGTGGAGACATTGGATGTCGCACTACCTCAGAAGCTGCCGCTCCCGCTGCCGCTCGGTTGTTTTGGAGTGTGGCGAGTGTTCTCATCATACCTGCTGTATGTTTGCTCTCTCTCCCTCTCGCTCTCTCGCTCTCACTCTCGTTTTCTTTTCTGTCTCTCTCTCCCTCTCTCCCTATGCATGGACGGAGGGATGGGTGGGTGGATGGATTGATTGATGGATGGATGGATGCATAGAGCAAGACATTTCGACATGAACCTCGTGCAGCGAGTCTCTGAAGTCGTTCTTGCACTTGCAAAATGTCGCCGCCTCACAAGGATTTGTGTTCCCATGTTTTTCGTCGTGTTGTTCACATTGTGTCATGTTACGTAGGAGCATTGTCAGAAATTCAATGATGGCAGCGAGAATAGTAGTTCATACTGGTGTCCCCGGGAGCCAGCTGAGGTTTCAGGGCCCGGCGAAGCTGGAGACTCATCCCTTTGACCGATCTCTTCACGATCGGGGCAGCTCGGGATCACAACTGGAAGAGTGCTTGGATTCAGGGTGCAGCGTTTCCTCCAGGCGCCGGTACAGGTTCGCGGTTTAGAACATGGGTTGAGGGGGGCGAGGGGGGCATCCTGAAGCAGCAGGTCCGGTTTCGTGAAATTGTCTCTCCAGGTTCGACTCTGTTGCATAAAGGTAATACCTTGCGCGTGGATGTTTTGGCTTTATCGTCCGGAATCTAGGGTTGCCGCAAACCTTGGCGAAACTGAAACGAACATAGCGTGTAGGCCTCTGAAGCCTTGAAATCATTTGAATCCCAAAGCTCCCTTCGTTTTCTACTGGAGCCACAAAGTTGCAGACAATGCTGAATCCTGAAGCCTAACCCTAAACCCTAGACCCTACCCTGGACGGCCTAAGCTTAAACTTACTAAGGCAGCGAACCACTCAGCGACTCCGATGACCCCCAAAAAAGAGAGAAGCATGCAAGGAGAATGCAAGCCCTGCGCTTGGTTCTGGACGCCTGGCGGCTGCCAGAAGGGTGACTCGGCCTGAAATGTCCGCGAGGGGCGAGGGGGTTTCGGGCTCAGTGTTGCGAAGGGGATATTATATTGCTATGTATTAGTCTATGTTACATTATACTATTTTACATGGTGCTATAGTATATGATATTATACCATACTATGATGGTACGTGAGCCTTCTCGTCTCGTCCGCGCCGAAACCGAGAGAGGCAGGAGCCACCTTCGATCCGTCGAGCCTCCATCCATTCCAGCCTTGAACTGCCAATGGCTCAAGGCTGTTTTCGGATATCCCGATATATCCCGTTCATGCTTCTAGAGACTTCGTGCCATCAATAGCAAGTTCTCCTAGCAGAAATTTCATGTTCGTCCTCATGGCTCGCGTCGTTCTGGTGGGCCTGGTTTTGTCGTTCCAGCCAATTGCTTGCGTTGCTTTTGGCGCACCGCTGACAGAATGGCAAAAGCAGGTCTTCAGGGAGGTGGAGAATAGTGCAGCTGAGCAGTCGAAAGCTGCAGAGCCTGAGCTCTTGGCGCTCTTCGACTCCAAAGACTTCCGTGCGAACCTCTCCTCCTGCTGCCCGTCCGTAGCAGAACTAACAGCCAAGGAGCTGTTGGACAGAGTCTCCAAGCAGGTGGAGGTAGCGGAAGTTGCATCTGGCTTCCCTGCAGACCAAGATCCCGCGAAGATGTTCCCGGATTCCCCCGGCATGTCTATTGGCTTCGGCATGAACGGCACATTCTTCCTGAATGACTGGCAGGCTGTTTTGACGCATTCCTCAGATCCAGATCATGTTTGGCATGGTCTCCTAGCCACATATGTGGCGTTCCATGTCAATTCCTCCAAGGGGGCCGTGACCGTGGAGCAGTGGTTTGGTGGCTGCTCTGGCAACAAGACTACGCCTGTCGAGATGCTACTATCAACGTGCTATGAGCAGCCTTTTTCCAAGGGCATGAACATGATCATCCGCTACGACTATGAGCCAGGTCAGGTTACAAGTTCCATGTGGATGGCTGGCAACAACTCGAAAGTCTTCAGAAGCTGGAAAAGCCCATTTTTGCAAACCAACGGAGTGATAAAGAAAGTGGACTGCCCGAAAGACGCGGCATTCGCCACACAGATTTATATAGCAGATGGCCATTGCCACATCTATCCGACGGAGAACAACTCTAAACAGTTCTGTCGACAAGATCATGCAGAGACCGACGTGTATGGCATGAAGCCATTTCGGTCCTGTGGGGCGCCATCAACTCTTGAGGAAGCTGCCGAGCGTCCGGTCTATTCCATGGTCAACTTGAACATGATTGATATGGGAAGCCCCATCTACGGAGATGTCTCTGCCGTCTTCGCGCAGAAATACATCGCCAAGAGCGCCCTCTTGTCTCCGGTCGACACTGGCTTGTTCGAGATGGGCTGCATTGACAAGGCGGCTTTTCCGTGGGCGCCGCCACACAACTGCAGCGCTGTAGAAGGCTTCAAGCAGCTAGGTACTCTGCAGCACAACAAGCACCTCTTCTTGATCAACAGAGGCTTCTGGCATGGTCGTGGTCTCCTACACACCACCTTAGCAAGGATGGAGACTCCTTGGGGGCAGAATGTCGTACCAGGCGGCTCTTTCCTGAACTACTTCGAGGGGGCACTCATAGGTCAATTACAGTTTCCTTCCGCAATTCGTTTCCTCATCGGCTCTTTCCCGGCGCTCTTCGGCACCTGGGTTCTTGTTAAGGAATTTATTTCAAGTTACCATAGTATGATAAGGAAGCCACATTATTTATCTTAGGTCTCTTTGATGGTAACATAAATTGAATCCCTCAACAAGAACCCAGGCGCTGACATGGGCGTCCGCTTACAGGCCTGGGCAAGGAGCCGCGGTTGGGTCTTGATTTGGGCACTTGGCTCGAATGAGAAGGCCGTCCCGGGACAAACTTCAAATTTCAATTTTGAGCTGCTGACAGGGCACACATCCTTCGAAGTCAACAAGCGCATGATAGATCCTGTTGTCCTTTCGGAGACGACGGCGGCGGCAAGCTTACGCTTGGGCTCCAACGTAACCGACAAGTTCAAGCAGATGTGGGCGGTGGTTGCCAATCTGCGCAACACAACCACAGTGACCAATGCAACCGTTGCGCAGAAATGGCAAGAGACTGCCATGCTTCTTCCACAGCTTCCGGTTCGACCTCTAATGGGTGGGGACTGCGAAGTGCAGCTGCTCAACACCGAGTGCATTGGAATGACGTTGCAAGGCAGCTGCGTCTGCTATGCCGGCACAGAGGTTGCCAGCCCTCAGGACATAGTCGTGGTGTGAGTTCTGGGGCTCGCAGAAGACGGTATCACGGCGGTGACAAGTCTGATTTCCTCCAGATGTACAATGTACAGTTTGTCCGCTGTGGTGAGGAGTCACTAATAATGAATCAGATCTCTGCATGGCCGCCCCGGGAAAAATGCTGCAGTTGTGCAAATAGGATTCCTGCGCGAAGCTGAGTTTGATGGTAGAACATGTGCAAGTTGTCTTGAGTCTGCACGGCGGGTGTTCGGGGAGACGAGGCAAGCACAAAGTCAGTGGCAAAGTCTGTCGGCGAGTTTTCGCTACAAAGAGGTATTCGTGATTTCATGCAACTATGTGAGCCCGAAGAGCCGCCTGTACAGGCAGACCTTCGAACTTACTTCGAATTAGATTTACCTCGCCTGAAGTGTCCGAGTTACGAAAGCCCCTTTTCACCCTTTAATGCAAATCACTGCAAGCAAAAGCCCTAAACTCCTAAACCCTAAACCATCTAAACCCTAACGCTAAGCCGGAAACCTCAAGCCCTCAAAGCTCCAGGTGAAACTTGCGAGTTTTGCCATCTTTGCCCCGCTGGAGAGCTCAAGGCACGAAGGAAGCAACGGCTTCAGGAGCTGCGTGCTTCGCCTGCTGCAGTACCAGTAGATACGTCCGGATACTTTTTTCTATTCGTGGGATTCGGTTTACTTTTTTTTCGGGTCGAAAAAAAAGTAAACGCGGAAGATCTTTTATTTAGTCTGTCTGAACACACTGAACGAGGGCCTCTTAACCTTCCCAAAACAACCACTCAACCATCCGAAAACAACCACTGAAAACACGTGTTTCGTGTACAAAGGTTCTATATAGGGTTTCGGGTTTAGGGTTCAGGGTTTCAACCACCGTAAAAAAGGTTTTAAGGGTTTAATTCGGGTTTATAGGGTTCAGGGCTACAACCATCCTAAAACAACCAGTGAAAACACCTCTCTCTTGTACAAGGTTTACAGGGTTTCGGGTTAGGGTTCAGGGTTTCGACCAACCGAAACCGAACACAAGTCCATAATCGTCGTCTAGTTATTCCGGGTTAGCGGGTTTCGGGTTCAGGGTTTGAACCATCCGAAAACAACCGCTGAACAAAAGTCCTCATAATGGTCATACAGTTGTTCCGGGTTGAGGGTTTCGGGTTTACGGTTCGATCAGGGTTTGGGGTTCAGGGTTTACGCTTCGGGGTGTATAGGGTTTTATAAGGCTTCGGCGTAGGTTTCGGGTTGAGGTTATCAGACGTTGATTTGAGAGCTTCAGGTTCATATAGAATTACAGGGACCTGGGAGTCTTATTGAGGTTTCGAGCGCCCTTGGCTTCAGCATCCCTGGTTGCTTGGGTGTTTCAAGTGTTACAGGGTTGTTTGGGTCCTATAATGTTGCAAGGTTTGGGATCCTCCCTACAGCGATTTGGCCAGAAGTTGGGATTGAGAATCTTGGGTTGTTTGGGTCTTTGGGGATTTCGGCTACATAATCGTCCTACGAAACTTCGAACGGCCTATTTGAGCTCGCTCAGGGTTCAGGGATTTAAGATTGGGGGCTCGGAATCTGGCAGGGATCGTGGACTGTTTCGAGGAGACCGCAAGACTTGAGCGATCTTTGACTACCAACAAAAGCCATATAAAAGTTATTATAATTGTTATCAACCCTATACACAGGGAGCTGAGGAGGTTCGGCCTGGTTTCGGGCTGCAGAGTCATTGACATCCCTTGGAACCCTATATAAGACCCTAAAAAGATATATATATATATATATAATATGAAAACCTTACAAGACCCTAAGAACCCTAAAACCCTAAGAACCCCAAAACCTTACGAACCTTACAGCCCTAAGAACCCCGAAAGGAACCTACCAGTGGTGGGTTCGAGGGCGTTTCAGGCTTCGGGTTTGCTCTGGGCCCTCGGCCCCTTCGAATTTTTTGGCGGCCAAGCGGAACTCCGGCGTCAAGTGCTCTGCTGCGTCCGCCAGATAGCGTTGCAGAACACGGAGAGCGGCATGCTGGGGTCCAACTCTTCTGCTCGCTCTGCCCTGTATGCCAACAAAAGTTTCATCTTGTTGCACTGAATAGCCAAGAAAGGATAGTGTCCAGGAGCATCTTGAAGCATTTTCTTGCAAGTGCAAAAACAAGTGGTGCAAAATATGCAATTTGGGTGTTACAGGGAACCTGTCCCTGTCCGCCGCCAACGTCATCGCCACAAGGTGCCCGTAAGATTTCAAGAAATTAAGTCCGCAGCGGGCCACCGTGTGTGCCGTGCTCTGATCCAGCCAGAGACCGCCCCGATACAACATACGCACGGCGAGGTTGATGTTCGAGGCAGCCACCCACGTCCAGCGCAGGATCGGATCAGCATTTGCAAGGCCTGCGTTCACACTGCAAAAGTGTTCAAGGAACTCCAAGAGCAGCGTGGTGTCGCTGGCCTTCTGCCATCCAGCGGTTGGCACTTTCTGCAAACTGTCGATGCCCATTGTCACAGCAGAGATGCATTTGCAATACAACTTATCGTTGCGACTGCGGAGCCATGCCTGTGCAGCATCATCTATGAAGCAGAAGCGCTCGCCAATGTTGGCACCTTCGGATATTTTGACCGACCCTACTATGTTTGAACCCGGCCGGCACAAAACCAGCCTAACCTAATTAAATACTTATTACCAGTACGACCAAAGAGGGAACCAACAAAATTATAACAGTTATATAAACCTTAGAAAGCCCTATGAGCACCCAAGACAAAGAAAAATGTTAATGAGCCAGCGAAGCCCCAGAGTTGAAAGGGCTACATGGGTTTAGGGTTCACAGCTTCAATTGAGCTAGGGGGTTAGGGTTCTAGGTCCTCTATAGGGTTGCAAACAAATGCAAGAAAAAATGTGTATAGGCATTGAAGATCCGAGCGGCCGGGCACCACACGGAGCCATTCAGCAACAGCACTGGCAACCAGATTCTTGCCTGCGCCCAGGTGCAAGCAGTGCCAGAAATCAGGTTGGAAGAAGGACGCCCTGTTTGCAACGTTGACATGAAGTCGGCGAATCAGCGACGGCGTCTGCTCCCACGGCTCCAGTGTGCCGCAAGTCGGTCTCCAAGTCGGCGAATCCACGAAGTCTTCCCAGGTAGGGCAGCCATGCGTGCCTGCAAGGCACAGGTGGCAAATCCCATTAAGTGTTTTCTGGCCAGATCGCTTGGACACGTGAGTGTAGCATCGATTGAGGTGTCCCACTTTGGCAAAGAATTGCCAATCTCCGACAGCCGCTATCACGACAAGGTGCCACCTCTCGCCGTTCACCTTGATGCCCTCCGTCTGCAGCTTCGCCAAGTCGATAGCCAAGGCGTCGAACATTTTGTCCAGGTGCTGGGCGTCCTCGCCGTAGTCTTTTTTCTGCATGACGAAGTGCAAAAAGCGAGTCTTCTGAACGGCGCCTTCAAGATTCACACCACCAGCTTGCTTTTTCGAGAGAGGAGCCTCGGCGAACCAGTTCTTGTAAGCCTTGCATCCATAGCCGATCATTGCATGTGTGTTGGCGACCATCATCGGTAGGTGTTTCTTGCTCCGAGCCTCGTCGCCGTGAAGTAGCAGTGGGATTGTTCGCTCTGGCACGCAGAGTCCGGAGTCGAAGCAATCATTGATTGTATTCCCAGGTTCCAGAACGGCAAACCTTGCCCAGAACCTTGGATGGGAGCGAAAAAAAACCAACCTTACAAGCCCTACGTGCTGACTTATACCCATATATGCACATTAAAGGGTTGGTAGGGTTTACTAAGGGGGCTCAGAGAAATTACTCAATTAACTTTATATTTATTTATGGAATTGCAAATCTTTATCAGATTGGGACACTGATCGCAGCGTATAACCTCATATTTGTTTATGGAGATCCGATCGAGAGAAAGCCTTTGCCTCCTGCACACATCGTGCAAGCTGGGTCTAGAGGGTTGTAGTATTATCGACAAACATCCTCAAGAGCCCTAAAAACCTTAAAACCCTAAGGACCCTAAGTGACCCTAAGAATCCTAGAAGAACCCTATAAAACCCTAAGAACCCTTAAGAACCCTAATGCCGTACGAACCATATAAGCCATATAAATAAGGACCCTATATCAGTATATAACCCTAAAACCCTAAGAACCGCAAACCTACGGACCCTAAAGCCCTAAGAGCCCTAAAACCCTAAGAACCGCAAACCTACGGACCCTAAAGCCCTAAGAACCCTAAAACCCTAAGAACCGCAAACCTACGGACCCTAAAGCCCTAAGAACCCTAAAACCCTAAGAACCACAAACCTACGGACCCTAAAGCCCTAAGAACCCTAAAACCCTAAGAACCGTAAACCTACGGACCTTAAAGCCCTAAGAACCCAAAAATCCTAAGAACCCCAACGCCTCAAGAACCCGAAATCCACAAAACCCTAAGAACCCTAAGACCCTTCAAAACTTAAAACTATATCAGAACCTGTATTATATACATACAAGAACCCTTATAAGAACCTAGAGAAAAGGAAGTTACCATTGCACTCCAGAAATAGGCCGAGGGAGCTGTGTCAAGACGCTCGTATCCTGCTCTGCATACAGCAAGTCAAGTTTGCCCAAATCAGCTAGATGTTGGAATAAATCAGTCGGCTTGATCCACGGCATATTCTTCTTCGCATCACCAACGTCCACGTAGGATATGGGGATGTCGAGGGCCAGCCCATAGTGCTTGAACCTCAAATTGAAGGGTTTGGATCTAAGTAGATATATAGTGTCTGGACCTCACTCCTGAATGGTTTGGGTTTACGTACATAGCGCTTGAACCTCGCTTCTGAAGGGTATTGGGTTTACGAATACCATATAGTGATTGAACCTCACTTCTGAGGGTATAGGGTTTGGGTCTATATAAATTACTGAGCGAGCCAACAAGATGGCCGTGATGACACCATCTACTGCTGCTTGCAACTTAGCTGCACTTCGTGGCTCTTGTCCTCCAATCTGTTCTCTGATGTCTTCGCCAGACTATCCAGTACTGCATCTTGGCCACGCTCTCTAGAGCAGCTTGCACGAGCGAAGGCAGAGACGGTCTTGCCAGTGGCCTAAGCTCGGCCAGCAGAGTACAATTAAGTTGTATTAAGACATGCGTTGGGCATTCGAGGCAAACGATCGGTTTTGCGGCACAGTGAGCACTCTCCCCACTCACATGGGCTTTGGATCCCTGATCATCGAATTATTGAACGACCTTCACAGACACATAGACAAAGTAAGGACCATCAAAGTGATCCGGACCCTCGCCTCCGAGGCTTTCGTTCAAGCAGCCTTGTCGGCCCCTGTACAATCTGATGAGATGAGCTTCAATGCATTTGCAAATCAGGCTCGATGCTGATATGTGTAACAAATGCATGTGGTGGTATCCGTCTTTAAGGTACCCCTGCACTCTCTCATAAGGATCATGGGTGAAACCGATTTTGTAAGCCGCCACGGAAGTACCAGTGAGAACCTGAGTTGTCCAGTGTGTAAAGTCCATGTACCCTAGAACGATAAGCACCATCAGCAAATTGCATAAGGCAAGAGGCGACATCCATCATCTGCTCTGCAGCCCGAAAGACTGCGCCCGGCGACTTGGGCAAGGATGTATCAGGAAGTGCAATCTTGAAGATCTGCTTGTTCGCTAAGAGTTGATGCCACAGTTCACATAGCCGGGGTAGGGCACGGATCTCGGCATCAAAGTACTTGTGATACTTCCAATGCACAGCAGGTACAGCCTGTTGGCCTTTGATTGGAGTCAACTGCATCAACAACAATTAACATGCATTGGATGCAAGGATGCAAAAACGATAGACCATGATCAGCCATGTTGCTGCTAGCAAACTTCAGGAGGTCGCCGGAGTTCGGGGGTCCCAGAGACCTGTCAAGTCAAATGAATTCAGGGTTTATGCACCAATGTCCACTTCCGACAGACAACACCTAGCTGAATAGGTTCTGTCAAGGAGCTTGTACTTCGGAAAAAGTAAGAGCTCCTCCAGCCATTCATCCATGGCAGGCCCTATAAATTTGCGCCACGGGATAGAAACGGTATGGTGAAATATTTCTATAATCCCTTCGATCGATCGTTGCTATATATAGAATTAAGGACACGAGAGTGCGCATGCCAAGCTCGAAACCGACAGCCCAAAGCGCTGCAGCATCCGATTGACAGAGCTCGCGTGCAAGAATATATGTGCATACCGACTGCCCTATCACATCCTTAGGCTGCAGATGATCTGGGTTTCTGGCTCCTCTGACGAGCTGCCTCGCAGCTTCCTGGCCCATCCTCCCAAATTGACCTGGCAAAAGGGCTCTTAATGGGATCGATAATTTAGAAGATTCCGGATGGTATTTCATTAGATAGCAAGGCTTTCTAGGTAACGGGGTGTGGGTACGAAGATCTCGGGCTCAAGTTCAGGGTACGTAACTACAATACAGCCTGCCCACAGGGCCCGGGGTTTCACACTAGGTTGCGAGGATTGTGATTAGATTTATTTGGACCGAGCATATACGACTGCCAAGTTCAAGAAATCTTAGGTCGTGTTCTAAGGGTTTGTTATGATGATGGTTCGGGTGAATAGGAACCACATAAACCTATATATATATATATATATAGATAGATAGATAGATAACTAGATTGTGGGCACCGAAGAAACAGGAACAAAATAATACAGTGGTGGACCTCATATGAGGATCGAGGGGCTTATATAGATGCAGTTATTAGGGTGCTGTCGAAATATCTAGAAGCCTCTATGAATTTCATATTCGTTTACAGCACTTCAAGGGTATGTGTACAGATCGATCGGGGTTTAAGGTCCTATACACACACACACACACACACACACACACACACACACACACACACACACGAACACCAACCTCCTAAACCCGATCGACTACATATATGATAATTAAGGCCTTTAGACCCCACAAACATAAGCCCTGCATAAACCCTTTCTAATCCACATGTAGTCCGCATGCATCAGCATATAGGGCACAAATTTTGGCGCTGCCGTCGTGAGTCTCCCGAGGGTTCTGTCATCCGATCACCTACCGGACTCCAGCCGTTCCCTCACAGGTGATTGGCCCGATTATCAAAACCGCTGTACGTAGCAGGAACACCGTCCTCATGCACCATGATGGCACCATGCAGTCTGTTTGCTATCTAGCCAACCGAAGTAAGTGGTACTCACAAACATTCAGATGTGTTCCGCTGGCGAAAACAGATCTAGGCCCTAGGCTTTAGCTGCTTTAGCTTTGCCCTTCGCCTTCGCCTTGGGTTTTTTCTTAGGGTTCGCGGTCCCCGGTCCAGGCCCCGACCCAGGAACAGGCCCAGCAGGAACAGGGCCAGGCTTGGTATTCGGCTCATTAGTGGCCTTCGGGCCACTCTTTTTGGCCTCTGCCAAGGAAGGGGCCACCTTGCTCTCCAAGCTGACGCACTGGCATGCCCTTGGATGGTGACGAAGGCTCGGGGATCAAGACAGAGCCCAACCGGAAGTAACCCATTAATTGAAGCCAGAGTCAAAACAGAAGCCGCATCGAGGGCAATCATGATCTCATCCTTCAGCCTCAGAAGCAGCAGGTGCCATGAGAAAGTCATCATTATACTGTATACAGCTTGCTTCAGATTGCTACCGGGGAGCTTTTCCGAAAGACGGATGTTGGCGGTGGCCTTGAGCATTGACATCTTATCGTAGTGCTGCTCCATAGCATCCGCGTGCTTCAGCATAGAATCAGCATGCCTTCAATTAAAGGGTATCTCATGGCATCCGACATACTGGGTACGTAGAATTAACATGATCGAGTATATACGGTCCGACTACGATCCCCGCCTTTTCTGAACATCACTCATGTCACAGTTCTGCAATAAGTTGACATTGTCACGAAGCTTGTTGGTCTTGCTCAACATCTCCGACCATGCCCTTTCCAGGGCCGCTCTTGGATCCTTATATGGAGCCACAGAAGAATCTATGTATATGTGGTTGTATCCATGCATGTAGATATACATTTCTAGATAAAACATGTCTTAATTAATTGGCCAGATGACATCTCCTTCATTGGCACCAGCGGCGGCGCTACCCGGATTTGTTTGGTTGCCACCGTTCTCGAAGCTCAGGCTGGGGTTCGGGGTGTCCTTGGCTTCCTGTTCTTCTTCATGGACGGACTTCTCATTGTCTTTGTGCACAAGCTGACCCGACCAACTGGTTTCCACCCAGTGTTGGATAATCGTCTCATCGTACTTCCATTTCCTAGTTTGGAAAATTCAGGAGTTAGGATTTGGTCGGGGTTCAGGAATATACATACATGGGGTTATAAAGTTACTTTGAGGTTATGGTGTTATATATATATATATAATGTATAGGGTTTTTTTTGGCATCATGGAGTCAGGGGTTGTAGGGTACAGGGTTTACATAGGGAATCAGGGTTAGGGTTTTGCGGTTTTGGGACTAGTGGCTCCAAGGTGGTGAATCGAAGCGGGACACGAGGCGTCTAGAGTGGTGGAAGGAGACTAGGGATTAATTTGTGCATATATGCATAGAGGGTTCACGGAGTTTTGGGGATTGGGTCGAAGCAAAGATCAGAACTTTTCGGAAAAGAACTACATATGTAGAAGGGAGGTGCGAGGTTTGCGCCTGCGGGTTGCAGCCTTTATATATGTATCTATCCATTTTTATCAATTAAATTCTATAGATGTATATATTTGTATACATATATATATGTATATAGTTTAGGATCGGTCGAGGGATTGGCTCGAATTAAGTATATTTAATTACTTAATAGGGTAAATTGAACACACCATGCTCTGTAGATTTCTGAAAAGTGGCCGCTGCAGCACGCTCAAATTCTTGGCAGTGTAGTCCACGATCTTCTTGATTGTCTTCCTCAGATGGCACATTCTACATCCTACATTAGGGAAGCAATTCAATATAGGGCTACATAGGTCATCAAAGGCACGCATCATACCCCAGTTTGTCCTTCATCTCCTGCTCGGTGTACCAGCCTGCATCGACCGTGAGGCTTTTCTCTTTCTCCTTGGTCACATACTTCTTCATCTTGATGGCGAACTGCTTCTGGCAGGGGTCGAGATTATAAACATCTCAGAGAATACAATGTACATTTCACACATGTTAAAGGCATGAGACAACTCTAGTTCACCTGTCCTCGTTGAACTTCGCTTCCACCAGCAGCTTCGCGAGCTGCTTCCTGTTCTCCACGTCTTGATAGGCTTCGAAGGCAGCCTCTCCACCGGGGACTTTCCCGTTTTTTCGCCTCTTGCACGCCCGTCGTAGCCGCTGCTTCAGGGCGTCGAGACTGACAACCTTACATGGGCTAGTTTCAGAGATTGTGAATTAAAGCACTCAAATAGTCTGCGCTCGGGATCCATATGCTGATCTGGCACTTTCCCGGTTTTCGGGCATAAGGTTGTACCCAATCCCCAATCTCCCTTGTCGGGGTCGTTATCATCATCATCATCGTCGCCCTCGTCGGAGCTCTTCTCAGGTTCCTCAATCTCCTTCTCCTTCGCTGCGGCAATCGACGATGCCTTCGATGCTGGATCTGCTGCCTTGGCAGCCTGCAACATGTTCATCTTCCGGTTCAACTCCTGCTGCTTCTGCAACAGCAGTTGCTGCTCTTGCTGAAGCTGTGCTAGTGCTTCATCATCCTTGGTTGTCGGATGTGATACTCACACAGGATGCTGAAAATGCAGCATGCACATGTATATACCCGGACATCCAAGGCACAGCAACGTCGTGGCTGCTTCCCGGCTCTCGCTTCACACTGGGTTTCGGGGTTTTCTTCGTTGGTCTTGGGAAAGACTTGTCCGTTCTCACAGAAGCCGGGCTTGAAGTCCTAGCCATAGCCACCATAGACGAGGGAGTAGCGGGGGCCGAGGGAGCCGGCGTACTGGGCATTTGCAAGGTCTCGGCGAAGAGCGGGTCCAGGGACTTCGGTTCCTTGCTTGTGATGGATAGGATAAGAGTGCATTATTGGGTTATCGGCCTATGTAGGGTTTAGTAGGCACAATAGAATGTAAAGTATCCTCCGAAATCAGGAAGGACTCACATCCTTTAACTACATTGCGAAGCGACCTCTGCGGCACAGTACATCCGTCTTCAAAGCAAGTTAAGACCCCGCCCTAAATTAGTATAATGAACCCATGATACCAAACCTCCTTGTCTTCTGCCATTTCAGAAGGCTTCAATCCTAAGACGGTCATCCAAGGCTTAGGGCGTTTCTTGGGGTTTATACCTGGCTCTCTCTCTCTCTCTCTCTCTCTCTCTCCCTGTCTCTCTCTCTCTCTCTCTCTCTCTCTCTCTCTATATATATATAGCTCCCTCACTACTCTTCTCTCCTATCCTCTCCTCTCCTCTCCTCTCCTCTCCTCTCCTCTCCTCTCCTCTCCTCTCCTCTCTCTCTCTCTCTCTCTCTCTCTCTCTCTCTCTCTCTCTCTCTCTCTCTTATACTCTTGGGTGTCCATGGGTTCAGACGGATTGGAGCCTACAGTTTGCAGGATCGAGTTAAGTACATGCAATTCAGGTATGATGCTCTATGGGGCTACATAATTTCATTTGGCAAAGTGGCAGAATCCGTCAGCTTGGGCTTCTTGGCCGCCGGGGGAGCGCTCTCATCGATGTAGCATCGTAGCTCCTACCAAATAAACGAACCGAGCCACCAGGACGAACGACCATATGCATGTACCTGACAACCCAGCCTTGATTCTTTTCTCGAGGTCCGACTCGGTGGGACCGGCCATTTGCTGCGCTCCTTTTTCGAGGTCTGAGCAAGACCACACCTTCGAGCCTAGAAACATCTGACATCAGCCTCGTGAGTCTGTTTTCTGCGTGCATTGTTGACACACAACACCGACTCTTCGCATCTATAGTGCACAAAGCATCGGTATTTTTCCACACCCACAAGCCGGCTCAGACTCAGTCATAGGCCTCCTTAGCTGGCGGCTTAGGGTTCAGGGTGTATATAGGGTTTACAAGGGTCAGAACGTTAACATTATAATGGTGCACGAGTATAATAATGCTGCCCCGAGTCTTCGAACTGGCGAGTAATAACGAAGTACTGCTTCTGATCTGGAAACCTGAGATCGTGCAAACACAGACCTGATCAAGGTTAATTAAGGGCTGTTCCAAGTTGCATATAAGCCGCACTACTAGCACATGTGTGAACGACTGCGTGTACTTAATTGTATTTCGATCGAGCATATGTACGTTAAGTTCGCTCATCCCCCAAGCCATGTAACACCTTAATCCCCTGACAGCCAATTAAGTAAGATTTGTCCACAGGACGAGCCGCTCCGGGTGCTTTCTGCTTTGCGACTGCTGGATGATTTTCTGGATCTTGGACCTGGGCCACGGCCAAATGGTTTATAGGGTTTAGATAGAAGTCGTCGGGTTTAGTATATATATATACATATGTATATAGGGTTTTAAGGGCTTCGACCAGGGGCATATGCGGGGCTGATATATATATATATATATATATATATATTTATTTATTTATATATTTATTTATCAGCTATATATATATATATATGTATATACATATATATATATAGAGAGAGAGAGAGCTAGATAGATAGATATAGATAGGTAGATTATATACATAAAGGTATAGATACAGATATATATATATATATATATATAGATAGATAGATAGACGTATATGGGGTTGTATTATACAGGGTTTTCCAAGTCCACTACTAGACCACGAGCTTCAGCAAACCCTGGTGATCCCAATCAATGCTCCGAACCCCATTAAAGAGTATATGTCTGTACTATATAATATGTGCCAAGCCCAGTTAACCCCAGACGAATTATGAAGACCTTCACACCCCTGGGTCCTGCACAGGCCACGAAACATATGTGTATATATATATATATATATATATATATATATTGCATATGTCCCATGCAGAAGCCATGTATATCCATATCTATATATATATATATATATATATATACCTAGTCATTTAATTAATTATGCATATAAACTTTGTACTGTCTGTAGGGTTTCAGGAAGGGTAAGAGGGTTTCTGGGTTATATAATTATATAATTATATACGGGTTAAATTGAATTATTGTTGATTGGTGGTTGTTGGTTCAGGGTCTCAGGGTGTGTGGTTGTGGTTTCAGTTTGGAGGATTACGGGGCTTAGAGTAGGATCGGTACCTTCAGACCGAGGGCTTTTGATAGCCGGGACACCGAGAGATCCTGCTTAAAGCCCGTCGTCGGATCCCGACAGCCTTCTCTCTCAACCTCTTTCTTTCTCTCTATTATATATATATATATATATATATATATATTCATATACTACATACCTCTATATCCATATAACCCTATAAACCCTCTATATATATGTGGTATGATTCATATACGAAAGCACCACCCAAAGCTTGGAGCTCTCGAACAATCTAGTTCAGAAGGGCTTTAGCTTCGATCACGATAATATTGGCAGCTAAGGCACTTGTCCTCGCCCGTCGACGAGAATCTGTTCTCTATCTCGCGGATGCAGAGCCACGAACCCTCCACCTGCATTGGCGGCAATTAAGCTTGGGGATTATAAAGCTTCATTGGGCTGGCCGCTGGCCTTGTCAACGACTGCATTTCGACCATTGTCATCCGCCGTCGCCATATGTGTCCTGCGTAGGACTATCTACTATATATCGGTGTCGAGGTACATTCGGGCAAATCAAGCTTCGAGGTGCAGTCCTGTTAAGGGGTCGAGATCGAGGATCGGAGCAGGCAAAAGCGGCTGCGCACAAAAAGTAAGCGACACGCTGAAAAAGTAAGCGAGTACGGGTAGATGTCGACATCTGAGTTCGGCTTTTTTTCAACATAATGTTGACAAAGTTCGGGTTGAGTACGGGTACGGTTTCCAGTACGGTTTAAATGTCGACATATGTTGAAAAAAATGTCGACATTCGGCCTCAGTACGGGCTAGTACGCTTTTATGGTCCCGAAAAAAAAGTATACGTTCTCAATTCTCTGTAATCTACGTACTACGGGCCTTGTCGCGATCAGTTTGGGATTTGAAGATTGACAATCAGGGGCCTGGCTGAGCTGATCCTATAGTTTGTGGGCACTCTATGCCTAGCCACCAGGAGGTCTCGAGCCTTTAATCCACAGCCTGAACCATCCTGATACAGCCTGAGCGAGCCCTGCATATAATCCTTGCAGCCCTCCATCAGGACCTCTTGGAACCCTGCAATCAGGTTTCACATTGGAGAGGTCTATAGGGTTTCTGGGAATTAACGTAGAAACCCTGCGTTCAGGTTTTGGAAAGGTCGATAGGGTTTCTTGGGAATTCGGGGAGTTGCTAGGCAACATCCACAGGCAATGAGGGGTTTAGGGTCGAGGGGGGTTCAAGGGTTCAGGGCTCGGGCTAATCCCAGCTACAGAGCCTGATCTATATACACAATTGTGATTGTAGTGCCAAAGCTCAACTAAGCCTCGCAAGCTCCCCCACCAAGTTTCGAAGTCCTCTCAAAACCTGGATAGCCACAAACCTGAACCCTATATATATATATGTACATATGGGAGTTTCCGAAAGTCACGGATACCTTATGTTGTGGGGCCCTTAGAATATATGTATATATATATATGTATATATATATGTATATATATATATATATGTATATATATATGAGGATCCTACTATCCATGCATGGTACTATATTAGGGTCCCCTATTTTCGGAAACTCCCATATGTACATATATATATATACCATGCAGTTATAATTGACCCTGTTAAGGACTAAGGAAGCCAAAGCAACAGAAACAGCAGCGACAAAACCAGTGGCAATGGCAGCAGCAGAAGCAAACCCCCTGCGTCCTCCTACATAGGTAAGTAGGTAGTGTCGTTAGGTATGGCAAGTAGCAAGGCAGGTAGGTCAGGCACGTAGTGGCGAGGACGGTTATAGGTCGACAGGCCGGTGAGCTAGGTAGATAGAGGGGGTGGGGTAGGTTATGTATACATATATATATATATACATATATATATACTTATTTAATTCTTTTTTTCTAAACACCCGGTCTGGTAGGTTAGCCCGATCGACAGCCCAACAGGCCCTTCTGCCCTAAACCCTCGACACCTAAACCGGTAATACCCCTAAACGACTAAACCCCTATAAAGCCCTACAAAGTTGACTGATCTCAGCCGAGCAGATCTGTCAATTTTGCTGACAAAGGAAGATGGGTCATCGGGCTCTGCGCTGTGCTGCTACTGCCACTGGAATGCAAATGACAGCTGTGCATCCTATCTTCTGCTTTCGACTCGAGGACTCAGATACTCAAAATTTGCATTTCCCGATGGCTGCTACTTAGACGGGTAGCCAGGTAGGGAGCAAAGGCCTCCATTCGGGCGGTATGTTCAGTGATCGGTTGCCTCTCAAGTATGCTACAACTTCGGTCATCCTTGCATCTGGCCACACATCATCGAAGTCGAGGTTGCGCCACATGGTGCGGATGTCCGGGATCTGGGACACGGCAGCACTGTGGGGTGTGAGCGAGAATTATAAGGGTATATAGTATATAATTAAGATGCGGGTCAAGGATTCTATGTGTACATACAGGGCAGTTACCATTTCGGTCTCATAAAGCCCCTAGAAACAACCACGACATAAGCCCGTTGTTATCCAGAAAGGCCCAGACTAGTCTAGAACCAATCCCGGAAATGCAAGGTTGAAATTAAGATTTTAATTCTATAGTCAGATATCGAGAGGGATCTCGAGGGATCAGAGGAACAGACACATGCACAGAAACAGCTGTGCTCCTGTATACAGAGCCACGGTTTAGGGTTTAGGGTTTATAGGGTTTAGGGTTTATATAATTAAGATAAATCGAATATTTGCATATATAGGGCTTCTGTATGTAGGCGGGGGAGGGAGAGAGAGAGAGAGAGAGAGAGAGAGACAGAGAGAGAGAGAGAGAGAGAGAGACAGAGAAGGAGAGAAGGAGAGAGAGAACGAGAGTGTGAGAGAGTGAGAGCGAGAGGGAGAGAGAGAGAGAGAGAGAGATAGCAGGAGGGAGAGGGAGAGGGAGAGTGGGAGATCCGTAATAGATGGCAACCCAGGAACTCGGGAACATGGGCTTCTGGTCCTACACGGCTTCCGGGTGCTTGCTGTCTGTTCTGGTATATAATTCTGAGCACCAACTACTTGGTCGTATAGGGTGGCTATATGTGCGTCTTCGTTTTTGTCGTGAACTTGCAGTCAAGAAGCAGGGTTGCTTGATTTCGGGATTTGCTAAGTCTCTAGTTGCTGCCCCCGAAAATTGCGAGCCTTGTGCCCATTGAGCCCCACGAAACAATAATTTCTCCCAAACCCTTCCTCTGTAAAAGCCTCTAGAAACCCTACATACACTCCCACTCAGAATCTCCTAACCCGAAATCCCATAACTACCTTCCTGCACTTCTGACAAGATACCGAATAGCACCCTAGCTTATTATCCCCATGCCAGACCCAGAATATGTTTCTTTCGATCACCTGATCGAAAGCATCACTGCCACTCTTCTGAGGGAAGGTGGCCGCACCAGCAGACCAGGAAGACCCTTCGGTCATTATTGTAAATTACAACTGGGTTTGACGAGGGTTCGGGCTTTACAGGGTTAAGATCTCGATCCGGCAGTACGTGCGTAGAAGCCCTTTCATGATGAACTCAGCCAAAGCCTGCCTGCGAAGCCTGAACCCACCCCGATAAGCACCCATACACATGTAGGCTGCTGAACCCGATCGAAATCTCAGTTTCCTGCTACCACATATGACTTAAGTGTGCTTGTTCGGAAGTGACCGTCGGATTGGTATGGTTTCGTTGAAAATATGTATCATGTACTTAATATATGTGTTATCGACCAATATCTATCTTCCCTTGTATTCATCTATCTATATAGACGATTAGGTATGCCTATGGACCTATCTACCTAGTTATGTATCTATCTCTCTTTCTTGTGTGTACATATATATATATATGGTACTACATACACACATGCATGCTTGATATGTATATATACACATGAATACATATACAACTGTTCATGTATATGTGTCGTCTATCTATATGTAGAATTATAAAAATCATCCATCCACCCATCACAACACAAGCGTGTGAACAAATGTTTATAGTGCTACACACAGACATCCATGCACCCTTCCACCCACCCATCCCTCCATAGTATCTGGGCATGCTGGCTCGTACCTAGCTGGTACAGGTAGGCATACGTAGGAAGGTAAGCAACTAGGTGGCTGGATGGCCACGTGACTAATTCATGTACATATATATTTTCTATGTAGAGAGATTGTGATGCGGACACATGTAGGAACGTCGACCCTGAAAGTAGCCCACATATTTATCGTATCTAAAGTGGTACATGTGTATATATGTACATATATATATATATGTATATATAGATACATACAAATATAGATGTTATACATATATATATATATATGTATATGTATATGTATATATATATATGTGTGTGTGAGTATACTTGCATATATGAATATTTACATATATATATATATATATACACATATGCCAAGACTGTATAAGTACATAGATATAACCTCGCATCTGTGTGTGTGTACGTCTGTAGGATTTTTCTGTGTATATATAT
>CAJNDT010002924.1:476485-554748 GCA_905221615.1 Symbiodinium sp. CCMP2592
TCTCCGACCATGCCCTTTCCAGGGCCGCTCTTGGATCCTTATATGGAGCCACAGAAGAATCTATGTATATGTGGTTGTATCCATGCATGTAGATATACATTTCTAGATAAAACATGTCTTAATTAATTGGCCAGATGACATCTCCTTCATTGGCACCAGCGGCGGCGCTACCCGGATTTGTTTGGTTGCCACCGTTCTCGAAGCTCAGGCTGGGGTTCGGGGTGTCCTTGGCTTCCTGTTCTTCTTCATGGACGGACTTCTCATTGTCTTTGTGCACAAGCTGACCCGACCAACTGGTTTCCACCCAGTGTTGGATAATCGTCTCATCGTACTTCCATTTCCTAGTTTGGAAAATTCAGGAGTTAGGATTTGGTCGGGGTTCAGGAATATACATACATGGGGTTATAAAGTTACTTTGAGGTTATGGTGTTATATATATATATATATATATAATGTATAGGGTTTTTTTTGGCATCATGGAGTCAGGGGTTGTAGGGTACAGGGTTTACATAGGGAATCAGGGTTAGGGTTTTGCGGTTTTGGGACTAGTGGCTCCAAGGTGGTGAATCGAAGCGGGACACGAGGCGTCTAGAGTGGTGGAAGGAGACTAGGGATTAATTTGTGCATATATGCATAGAGGGTTCACGGAGTTTTGGGGATTGGGTCGAAGCAAAGATCAGAACTTTTCGGAAAAGAACTACATATGTAGAAGGGAGGTGCGAGGTTTGCGCCTGCGGGTTGCAGCCTTTATATATGTATCTATCCATTTTTATCAATTAAATTCTATAGATGTATATATTTGTATACATATATATATGTATATAGTTTAGGATCGGTCGAGGGATTGGCTCGAATTAAGTATATTTAATTACTTAATAGGGTAAATTGAACACACCATGCTCTGTAGATTTCTGAAAAGTGGCCGCTGCAGCACGCTCAAATTCTTGGCAGTGTAGTCCACGATCTTCTTGATTGTCTTCCTCAGATGGCACATTCTACATCCTACATTAGGGAAGCAATTCAATATAGGGCTACATAGGTCATCAAAGGCACGCATCATACCCCAGTTTGTCCTTCATCTCCTGCTCGGTGTACCAGCCTGCATCGACCGTGAGGCTTTTCTCTTTCTCCTTGGTCACATACTTCTTCATCTTGATGGCGAACTGCTTCTGGCAGGGGTCGAGATTATAAACATCTCAGAGAATACAATGTACATTTCACACATGTTAAAGGCATGAGACAACTCTAGTTCACCTGTCCTCGTTGAACTTCGCTTCCACCAGCAGCTTCGCGAGCTGCTTCCTGTTCTCCACGTCTTGATAGGCTTCGAAGGCAGCCTCTCCACCGGGGACTTTCCCGTTTTTTCGCCTCTTGCACGCCCGTCGTAGCCGCTGCTTCAGGGCGTCGAGACTGACAACCTTACATGGGCTAGTTTCAGAGATTGTGAATTAAAGCACTCAAATAGTCTGCGCTCGGGATCCATATGCTGATCTGGCACTTTCCCGGTTTTCGGGCATAAGGTTGTACCCAATCCCCAATCTCCCTTGTCGGGGTCGTTATCATCATCATCATCGTCGCCCTCGTCGGAGCTCTTCTCAGGTTCCTCAATCTCCTTCTCCTTCGCTGCGGCAATCGACGATGCCTTCGATGCTGGATCTGCTGCCTTGGCAGCCTGCAACATGTTCATCTTCCGGTTCAACTCCTGCTGCTTCTGCAACAGCAGTTGCTGCTCTTGCTGAAGCTGTGCTAGTGCTTCATCATCCTTGGTTGTCGGATGTGATACTCACACAGGATGCTGAAAATGCAGCATGCACATGTATATACCCGGACATCCAAGGCACAGCAACGTCGTGGCTGCTTCCCGGCTCTCGCTTCACACTGGGTTTCGGGGTTTTCTTCGTTGGTCTTGGGAAAGACTTGTCCGTTCTCACAGAAGCCGGGCTTGAAGTCCTAGCCATAGCCACCATAGACGAGGGAGTAGCGGGGGCCGAGGGAGCAGGCGTACTGGGCATTTGCAAGGTCTCGGCGAAGAGCGGGTCCAGGGACTTCGGTTCCTTGCTTGTGCATAAGAGTGCATTATTGGGTTATCGGCCTATGTAGGGTTTAGTAGGCACAATTAATAGAATGTAAAATATCCTCCGAAATCAGGAAGGACTCACATCCTTTAACTACATTGCGAAGCGACCTCTGCGGCACAGTACATCCGTCTTCAAAGCAAGTTAAGACCCCGCCCTAAATTAGTATAATGAACCCATGATACCAAACCTCCTTGTCTTCTGCCATTTCAGAAGGCTTCAATCCTAAGACGGTCATCCAAGGCTTAGGGCGTTTCTTGGGGTTTATACCTGGCTCTCTCTCTCTCTCCCTGTCTCTCTCTCTCTCTCTCTCTCTCTCTCTCTCTCTCTCTCTCTCTCTCTCTCTATATATATATATAGCTCCCTCACTACTCTTCTCTCCTATCCTCTCCTCTCCTCTCCTCTCCTCTCCTCTCCTCTCCTCTCCTCTCCTCTCCTCTCTCTCTCTCTCTCTCTCTCTCTCTCTCTCTCTCTCTCTCTCTCTCTCTTATACTCTTGGGTGTCCATGGGTTCAGACGGATTGGAGCCTACAGTTTGCAGGATCGAGTTAAGTACATGCAATTCAGGTATGATGCTCTATGGGGCTACATAATTTCATTTGGCAAAGTGGCAGAATCCGTCAGCTTGGGCTTCTTGGCCGCCGGGGGAGCGCTCTCATCGATGTAGCATCGTAGCTCCTACCAAATAAACGAACCGAGCCACCAGGACGAACGACCATATGCATGTACCTGACAACCCAGCCTTGATTCTTTTCTCGAGGTCCGACTCGGTGGGACCGGCCATTTGCTGCGCTCCTTTTTCGAGGTCTGAGCAAGACCACACCTTCGAGCCTAGAAACATCTGACATCAGCCTCGTGAGTCTGTTTTCTGCGTGCATTGTTGACACACAACACCGACTCTTCGCATCTATAGTGCACAAAGCATCGGTATTTTTCCACACCCACAAGCCGGCTCAGACTCAGTCATAGGCCTCCTTAGCTGGCGGCTTAGGGTTCAGGGTGTATATAGGGTTTACAAGGGTCAGAACGTTAACATTATAATGGTGCACGAGTATAATAATGCTGCCCCGAGTCTTCGAACTGGCGAGTAATAACGAAGTACTGCTTCTGATCTGGAAACCTGAGATCGTGCAAACACAGACCTGATCAAGGTTAATTAAGGGCTGTTCCAAGTTGCATATAAGCCGCACTACTAGCACATGTGTGAACGACTGCGTGTACTTAATTGTATTTCGATCGAGCATATGTACGTTAAGTTCACTCATCCCCCAAGCCATGTAACACCTTAATCCCCTGACAGCCAATTAAGTAAGATTTGTCCACAGGACGAGCCGCTCCGGGTGCTTTCTGCTTTGCGACTGCTGGATGATTTTCTGGATCTTGGACCTGGGCCACGGCCAAATGGTTTATAGGGTTTAGATAGAAGTCGTCGGGTTTAGTATATATATATATACATATGTATATAGGGTTTTAAGGGCTTCGACCAGGGGCATATGCGGGGCTGATATATATATATATATATATTTATTTATTTATATATTTATTTATCAGCTATATATATATATATATGTATATACATATATATATATAGAGAGAGAGAGCTAGATAGATAGATATAGATAGGTAGATTATATACATAAAGGTATAGATACAGATATATATATATATATAGATAGATAGATAGACGTATATGGGGTTGTATTATACAGGGTTTTCCAAGTCCACTACTAGACCACGAGCTTCAGCAAACCCTGGTGATCCCAATCAATGCTCCGAACCCCATTAAAGAGTATATGTCTGTACTATATAATATGTGCCAAGCCCAGTTAACCCCAGACGAATTATGAAGACCTTCACACCCCTGGGTCCTGCACAGGCCACGAAACATATGTGTATATATATATATATATATATATATATATATTGCATATGTCCCATGCAGAAGCCATGTATATCCATATCTATATATATATATATATATATATATACCTAGTCATTTAATTAATTATGCATATAAACTTTGTACTGTCTGTAGGGTTTCAGGAAGGGTAAGAGGGTTTCTGGGTTATATAATTATATAATTATATACGGGTTAAATTGAATTATTGTTGATTGGTGGTTGTTGGTTCAGGGTCTCAGGGTGTGTGGTTGTGGTTTCAGTTTGGAGGATTACGGGGCTTAGAGTAGGATCGGTACCTTCAGACCGAGGGCTTTTGATAGCCGGGACACCGAGAGATCCTGCTTAAAGCCCGTCGTCGGATCCCGACAGCCTTCTCTCTCAACCTCTTTCTTTCTCTCTATTATATATATATATTCATATACTACATACCTCTATATCCATATAACCCTATAAACCCTCTATATATATGTGGTATGATTCATATACGAAAGCACCACCCAAAGCTTGGAGCTCTCGAACAATCTAGTTCAGAAGGGCTTTAGCTTCGATCACGATAATATTGGCAGCTAAGGCACTTGTCCTCGCCCGTCGACGAGAATCTGTTCTCTATCTCGCGGATGCAGAGCCACGAACCCTCCACCTGCATTGGCGGCAATTAAGCTTGGGGATTATAAAGCTTCATTGGGCTGGCCGCTGGCCTTGTCAACGACTGCATTTCGACCATTGTCATCCGCCGTCGCCATATGTGTCCTGCGTAGGACTATCTACTATATATCGGTGTCGAGGTACATTCGGGCAAATCAAGCTTCGAGGTGCAGTCCTGTTAAGGGATCGAGATCGAGGATCGGAGCAGGCCAAAGCGGCTGCGCACAAAAAGTAAGCGACACGCTGAAAAAGTAAGCGAGTACGGGTAGATGTCGACATCTGAGTTCGGCTTTTTTTCAACATAATGTTGACAAAGTTCGGGTTGAGTACGGGTACGGTTTCCAGTACGGTTTAAATGTCGACATATGTTGAAAAAAATGTCGACATTCGGCCTCAGTACGGGCTAGTACGCTTTTATGGTCCCGAAAAAAAGTATACGTTCTCAATTCTCTGTAATCTACGTACTACGGGCCTTGTCGCGATCAGTTTGGGATTTGAAGATTGACAATCAGGGGCCTGGCTGAGCTGATCCTATAGTTTGCGGGCACTCTATGCCTAGCCACCAGGAGGTCTCGAGCCTTTAATCCAGAGCCTGAACCATCCTGATACAGCCTGAGCGAGCCCTGCATATAATCCTTGCAGCCCTCCATCAGGACCTCTTGGAACCCTGCAATCAGGTTTCACATTGGAGAGGTCTATAGGGTTTCTGGGAATTAACGTAGAAACCCTGCGTTCAGGTTTTGGAAAGGTCGATAGGGTTTCTTGGGAATTCGGGGAGTTGCTAGGCAACATCCACAGGCAATGAGGGGTTTAGGGTCGAGGGGGGTTCAAGGGTTCAGGGCTCGGGCTAATCCCAGCTACAGAGCCTGATCTATATACACAATTGTGATTGTAGTGCCAAAGCTCAACTAAGCCTCGCAAGCTCCCCCACCAAGTTTCGAAGTCCTCTCAAAACCTGGATAGCCACAAACCTGAACCCTATATATATATATGTACATATGGGAGTTTCCGAAAGTCACGGATACCTTATGTTGTGGGGCCCTTAGAATATATGTATATATATATATGTATATATATATGTATATATATATATATATGTATATATATATGAGGATCCTACTATCCATGCATGGTACTATATTAGGGTCCCCTATTTTCGGAAACTCCCATATGTACATATATATATATACCATGCAGTTATAATTGACCCTGTTAAGGACTAAGGAAGCCAAAGCAACAGAAACAGCAGCGACAAAACCAGTGGCAATGGCAGCAGCAGAAGCAAACCCCCTGCGTCCTCCTACATAGGTAAGTAGGTAGTACGTGTCGTTAGGTATGGCAAGTAGCAAGGCAGGTAGGTCAGGCACGTAGTGGCGAGGACGGTTATAGGTCGACAGGCCGGTGAGCTAGGTAGATAGAGGGGGTGGGGTAGGTTATGTATACATATATATATATATACATATATATATACTTATTTAATTCTTTTTTTCTAAACACCCGGTCTGGTAGGTTAGCCCGATCGACAGCCCAACAGGCCCTTCTGCCCTAAACCCTCGACACCTAAACCGGTAATACCCCTAAACGACTAAACCCCTATAAAGCCCTACAAAGTTGACTGATCTCAGCCGAGCAGATCTGTCAATTTTGCTGACAAAGGAAGATGGGTCATCGGGCTCTGCGCTGTGCTGCTACTGCCACTGGAATGCAAATGACAGCTGTGCATCCTATCTTCTGCTTTCGACTCGAGGACTCAGATACTCAAAATTTGCATTTCCCGATGGCTGCTACTTAGACGGGTAGCCAGGTAGGGAGCAAAGGCCTCCATTCGGGCGGTATGTTCAGTGATCGGTTGCCTCTCAAGTATGCTACAACTTCGGTCATCCTTGCATCTGGCCACACATCATCGAAGTCGAGGTTGCGCCACATGGTGCGGATGTCCGGGATCTGGGACACGGCAGCACTGTGGGGTGTGAGCGAGAATTATAAGGGTATATAGTATATAATTAAGATGCGGGTCAAGGATTCTATGTGTACATACAGGGCAGTTACCATTTCGGTCTCATAAAGCCCCTAGAAACAACCACGACATAAGCCCGTTGTTATCCAGAAAGGCCCAGACTAGTCTAGAACCAATCCCGGAAATGCAAGGTTGAAATTAAGATTTTAATTCTATAGTCAGATATCGAGAGGGATCTCGAGGGATCAGAGGAACAGACACATGCACAGAAACAGCTGTGCTCCTGTATACAGAGCCACGGTTTAGGGTTTAGGGTTTATAGGGTTTAGGGTTTATATAATTAAGATAAATCGAATATTTGCATATATAGGGCTTCTGTATGTAGGCGGGGGAGGGAGAGAGAGAGAGAGAGAGAGAGAGAGACAGAGAGAGAGAGAGAGAGAGAGAGACAGAGAAGGAGAGAAGGAGAGAGAGAACGAGAGTGTGAGAGAGTGAGAGCGAGAGGGAGAGAGAGAGAGAGAGAGAGATAGCAGGAGGGAGAGGGAGAGGGAGAGTGGGAGATCCGTAATAGATGGCAACCCAGGAACTCGGGAACATGGGCTTCTGGTCCTACACGGCTTCCGGGTGCTTGCTGTCTGTTCTGGTATATAATTCTGAGCACCAACTACTTGGTCGTATAGGGTGGCTATATGTGCGTCTTCGTTTTTGTCGTGAACTTGCAGTCAAGAAGCAGGGTTGCTTGATTTCGGGATTTGCTAAGTCTCTAGTTGCTGCCCCCGAAAATTGCGAGCCTTGTGCCCATTGAGCCCCACGAAACAATAATTTCTCCCAAACCCTTCCTCTGTAAAAGCCTCTAGAAACCCTACATACACTCCCACTCAGAATCTCCTAACCCGAAATCCCATAACTACCTTCCTGCACTTCTGACAAGATACCGAATAGCACCCTAGCTTATTATCCCCATGCCAGACCCAGAATATGTTTCTTTCGATCACCTGATCGAAAGCATCACTGCCACTCTTCTGAGGGAAGGTGGCCGCACCAGCAGACCAGGAAGACCCTTCGGTCATTATTGTAAATTACAACTGGGTTTGACGAGGGTTCGGGCTTTACAGGGTTAAGATCTCGATCCGGCAGTACGTGCGTAGAAGCCCTTTCATGATGAACTCAGCCAAAGCCTGCCTGCGAAGCCTGAACCCACCCCGATAAGCACCCATACACATGTAGGCTGCTGAACCCGATCGAAATCTCAGTTTCCTGCTACCACATATGACTTAAGTGTGCTTGTTCGGAAGTGACCGTCGGATTGGTATGGTTTCGTTGAAAATATGTATCATGTACTTAATATATGTGTTATCGACCAATATCTATCTTCCCTTGTATTCATCTATCTATATAGACGATTAGGTATGCCTATGGACCTATCTACCTAGTTATGTATCTATCTCTCTTTCTTGTGTGTACATATATATATATATGGTACTACATACACACATGCATGCTTGATATGTATATATACACATGAATACATATACAACTGTTCATGTATATGTGTCGTCTATCTATATGTAGAATTATAAAAATCATCCATCCACCCATCACAACACAAGCGTGTGAACAAATGTTTATAGTGCTACACACAGACATCCATGCACCCTTCCACCCACCCATCCCTCCATAGTATCTGGGCATGCTGGCTCGTACCTAGCTGGTACAGGTAGGCATACGTAGGAAGGTAAGCAACTAGGTGGCTGGATGGCCACGTGACTAATTCATGTACATATATATTTTCTATGTAGAGAGATTGTGATGCGGACACATGTAGGAACGTCGACCCTGAAAGTAGCCCACATATTTATCGTATCTAAAGTGGTACATGTGTATATATGTACATATATATATATGTATATATAGATACATACAAATATAGATGTTATACATATATATATATATATGTATATGTATATGTATATGTATATATATATATGTGTGTGAGTATACTTGCATATATGAATATTTACATATATATATACACATATGCCAAGACTGTATAAGTACATAGATATAACCTCGCATCTGTGTGTGTGTACGTCTGTAGGATTTTTCTGTGTATATATATATATGCACATAGTACATGCACACAGGTAGACTCATGCAAACCTATGCACCAACCCTAACTGGCCCTTACTTACCCTAGCATGACTACAATTACCTATATATAAGTTACCTATCGATCAAAGGCTATTGGGCTGCCGGAGCCAGCCTTCTCGGCAGCATCGCGCTCCAACGGCGTCTTCGACTGGTGGATCTCTTCGAGAAGAGCAGCAACTCGAGCCCCAAATTCTGGAGGATAATTCCTGAGCCCGGGGTCCGGTATTATATGTTTCCAGAAAAACATCAAGATCGAGTCTTGAAGCATGTTGCCCATCATTGCATGATGTACATAAGGAATCTGAGAAGTCTACTCGGTTTTCTTCAAGTGCTTGGTCCCCACGTACTTCTTCTTGGAGTTCTTGATATAGTGTTTGACCGTCTGATTTGAATGTGCCTTCTTCCAACCCCTCAGTCTCCCCCTGTTCAGGCGATGAATAATGTCGCTGTTGGACCATGCAAAGTGTCGCTTCGGTGATTTCGCCCCGTAGTGCAGCATGTACCACACCACTTTGTGAATCTTCACAGCGGCACACAGAGATCTGAATCTTGGGTAGTACTGGAAAAAGGATTGTGCTGGCTGCTCTAAAATAAAGCAACCGTCAAGGGCCAAGATGAGTTGGATGAGTATGCACGTCCTTGGGGTAGGCTTCAGAGGGCTAAGCAGACTGGTATATGCATTACACGGACACATGTTCTATGTGCAAAGGCTGTCCTTGCTGCCAGGCAGTTGCCTTCCACCACCGATCTTTTGGAGGTATCACCCATAGGAACCAAGAAACTTCTTTTGCTCCAGCCCATATTGATAACCGTGAAGCTCGAGCACACCAAACCCAACCATACGACGGCCTTGCCCTGCACAGCGGACATGACCCCAACAATGGCGAGCCTAAGTGCGAGCAAAGGTTTGTCTTGTATGTTCTTGCTCACAATCTGAGGCTTGGTGAAGCTGCCGTGACGAGCAATCTGAGATCACTGCGCCATGCCTGCAGGTGTGAGGAGGTCCATATAGTTCTGGTGCTTGTACTCAATCGGGTATCGAAGATCAAACTTGCGAGACGTGTAGCCACATGCACTGACATGTCTCGTGATTTGGGCATCCCCGGCGAAGAATTCCAGCCATTCAACAGACTCGGATCGGGATGGTTCGTTCGATCAGCATGGAAACACATGTCGATCTGCAACCGTGCATGACACAAACCTAATCATGTATGCACCACGTGGCATCACAGGATCGGTAAAGTGACCAAGAGGCGTCGGCACGAATAGTCACATTCTCCGACCAGTACAGCAGCAGTACTGCAAAGATCAGAACCTGCCAATGTCCCAACAAAGAAACCCGATCCTATTGCGACCCATCTCAGGTATATACGGATGGACTCAACCGCACCTTGGGCGCTTTGAGCTTGCAGAGGCGGTGCAAGAAAAGGCTCAAAGAGGCATCGTGCCACATTGCGAGCGACGGCTACCTAAGCCTGCGTCGTCGTCGATCTAAATCAGCTACATGATAGACATGACTTAGTTGGAGTCTTGTCTCTACAAAACGACAGTGGTCACAAGTGTCATGTCACACAAAAAGAAGGATATGTATACACATATATATATGTATATACACATGCATGTATATGTGTGCGAAAGCATCTGTATGAACATTTAGACAATGCATGGTAACTGTATATATATATATATATATATAGGGAGTGAATGGTAAATATATATATATATATATATATATATATATATACATATATGGGTATATAGTCGAGGTATAGCAAGTTTGTAGTGGCAACAGCAGAAGCAGCTGTGGCAGGTCCAGCGGGACTGTTATAGTACAATGAAAGTATTGCAGGTATCGTACTTAAGTGGTCTATATATCAATATATGTATATATATATATATATATGCATCGCATATAGTGTAGTCGTCGTCACAGTATGCATATATAGTGTATATATGTATATATAATAGAGACTGAGACTACTATTCATATATGCCAGTGATATATACATATATATATAGGAAATAAAATGGTAGATAGCAGAAACGTACATTGAATGGTAGTGCGATCACAACCTACCAGTATATAGATTGAGCAACAGCAGCAGCAGCAGTAGCAGGGCCAGGGGCAAGATTAGCACAAAGCGTACTTGTGCATGTATACATATACATATATATATACACATAGTCATGCAGTAGTATAGTCTCTAAAAGTCATCGTCAGTATGCAGTTAACTGTAGATTTCTGTGACTAGATAGTGTATGGTATGCATATTTGTGTATATGTGTACATACATACTATCTACATGCACATGTCTGTCGTTGATCACGGCTTCACACTCTGTGACTCACGAGCATCAGATGTCACAGCTGGCAACCAAGTTCAGCACGAGCGTCTGTGAAGCCCATGGGAGCCCAATAAGCTCCCCACACTATTCGATCGCCTGTGAAGCCCACGGGCGCCCAATAAGCTCCCGAAAATCTGAAACATCCTGAACCCTGGAAACCACCTGTATCTTAATTGAACTACATAATCCTCCAGCACCCTGAAAGGCCTATACAGTACATTCCTAAACCCCGCGATCGCTACTCAATCAACAGAAGCCCTAGATGCCTGTTGTATATAATGTATTAGAAGGGTACCGAGTACGTAATTATTTACTTAAATTGTTTATAGAGGATCCCCACTCCCGGCACCCCACACCCCGGCGTGGACCCGAAAAAAAAACTATGTAAGAATCTACCAACTGAATCCCTCGACCCCAAAACCACGGCACTCCTGACCCCGTGAAGCCAACGTTTTGCTATCCACATATAGAGTAACTGACGGCTATAGAACCCACACCTCTGCCTCTAAGGTACAGAAAGATCACTACATCCGGCTAACATGTATAGGCAAGATCCTTGTGAGCATACTGCTGCAGAGACTAGATGCAAAGCCATTAAGCATCACAGAAAGATGCCACCTGGAATGTTTCATTCTTATGTAGACCGGGTTAAAAGAGTATGTAGGGTATGTATATATAGTGTGTATATATATATAGATATATGGGGTTTAATTGGGATTCCAAACTATTATTCTTCTATTGGGTTATCAAGGTTTACATAGTACGTACATTATACTAATCATCGACCAATCAGGATAACACGTGGAAGCTGCACGAGTGTCGGCATTGGCCCTGCCGGCAGAAACCTCCGCAACACGCCCACGTAGAGACTTTGGCACCGGCATCGAAAGTCGCAGACCTGCGATGCAGATACACTTAAATTGTGCTGGCAGTGGTTTGCATCACACACCAACTCCAAGCACACATTGCTCTGCACTCAATAGAACTGCAACGGTGTCAATGTTTTTTTCATCAGCGAGCGAAGGACGACCTTGAGTTGTCTTTCCCCAGCTAGTGCTCTAAGCCAGCAAGGCATCGAGACTGCAGACGTGTTCCGCCTGTCTCCCACCATGTACACTGCACATAGTCACCGGATCATGCCGAACATGTGTTATAATTCTATATGGACCCTGACGATATAGAATAAAAGCTTCAGCATTCGGTCGGGGTACAATAAAATCTTCAGCGCTCAGTCGGCTTTAGATCCGACACCATAATGACTCTAAGCACATGAAGCCCACACAGGCTTTGGCACCTCCACAATCCAACACCCTATGCTTGGCATCGCAACCAGCAAAAGCTCCCCTAGGAAATCGCTTTCTTCAGCTGTTGCTTGATTTTGTAGATAAACTGGTTGATGCCCTTGATGTCCTCGGGATCCTTGTCCATGTACTTGACCTCAATTGTACCAAGCATATAGAAGCACACCGCCGGATGTGGAATTGCATTATACATGCATGTACATGAGCAACTCAAAGGCAAAGGGAAGCTCAAGCATCACCAATTAGTTCAAGACACACACTCGATGGCAGCATGCAAAAGCTTCGAGGTGGTTGCACCCTTCGACCCGAAGTACTGTACCTGCATGCATATATATATAATGAAGAGAACAGATGGCTGAACATACCGGCCTATGTGTCCCACGTGCCTGCTTTCCGTCTGACATCTGCTTGATGCCCACACCAGGTCGGGTCCAGTAGACCATAAGGACAAAGTGGTTCAGAATGCCATTTGTCGCAACCACGAGCTTCCTCAACTCAATCTTCTCCTGCATGCAGCGATTTTCTGACACTAGCCATAAATACTCGATCTACGAAAGACCTGCAGCCACGGCAGTCACAAACCGAACTCACATGCACATCAGTGTTCTCATGATTGACACAGATATAAACACAAAGAAGATCTGCTCTGAAATCAATTCCCTAGGCCTCTTCAAGCTGAAGACCCGGTTGCTTTGGCTTCTTTTCCTTTGCATTGTCATCCCGGCCCTCCGGCTTTCTCTTCTTGGGGTCCTCATCCTTGCGCTCCGGGGTTGTCTTTTTAGACACTCTCCTCTCCGGCGCTGCCTCGGAAGCTTCAGCACCCTTGCCCTTTCCTTTGCCTTTCTTCGTTTTCTTTGCTTTTGCTTTGCCACTTCCTGCCCCTCTGCCTTTACCCCTTCCTTTGTTTCCCGTGCCCCTTCCTCTCCCCTTTCCTCTCCCCTTTCCTCTGCCCGATCCTTTCTTTGAGCCCTTGCCCGCCTTGGGTTCCTTCTCTGCCTCGTCTTCTCCCGTAGCCGCCTCAGGCACCGAAGCATCCCCAGACACGGCATCCCCATTTGTTTTGGGATCCTCCTGCACCCTAGGCTTCTTCGAACTGCTTTTGGCAGCTGTTCTGCGCTTCTTTGCCGGCTGCTCAACACTCTCAGCCTGGCCCTCCTCGGACTGCGGAGCCTGGCAAACCTTGGCAGCTGGGCCCTCATCGGTCTCCGGAGCCTGGCAAACCTCGGCATCGGCCAGCTCCTGTGCTTCCTTGTCCTCACCGGCAGGATTGAAACAAAGTTGCATGATTGCATGATATCCATGCATGCATATATACCAGTACAGTATATAATTAAACCAATTATAAAGTATACGTGTCCTTCTTTGCCTTGGCAGCTGCTTTCTTGGCAGCAGCTATTTCCTTGCGTTTTTTCCTAGCATCCAGCTGTTCTTCACGACGGATAGCCTGGGATATCGCTGCAACTGCAAAACTATAACAATACATGCAATCAAACAGTTCATACACAACATGTGTGACTCGATCATGTAGTTAGGCCTAGGGGCAGGCGGGTTTGGCAGGCTTTCAACCATTTCGGTAGATGAGTTCAGGCGTGCCAATCTGTCGGCCTCCATATCCAACACAGTCTGTGGTGGCACCTGTGTGTCATCCGTGTCCAACACAGGCTTGGAAGCTGGTGCAGGTCCTGGGCGGGGATACAAGCTAGAACACAAAATGCCCACATTAGTTTTGTGTGCATGCAGACACCCACATATTGCACATGGGCGCTTAAATTGAATTAATTGAGTATATACACCTGCAATGCCTGCACATGCACACTCCTATACAGACAAGTTGCCATCGGCAAGTGCTCCCGATCGAAGCTGCAACCTCAACGGGGGCCCAAAACAAAGCCAACAATCCAAATCCATATATTTCATTAAATGATCGACTCGCACCGCACGATTGTACCAGAAACAACCGAGACTGCGGCAACTGCACTTGCAACAAAGCCAGCTCACGCATAGCAGCTTTCTTGTCCATGGGTTCTGGCTCTGGGGCTTTCTCGTCCATGGGTTCTGGCTCTGGGGCTTCACCTAGCTGTGACTCCTCTGCATCTGCTTCGGTTGGGGTGATTTCGCCTTCTTCCTCCTCAGATTGGGGAGCTTCGGCTGCACGTGCCAATTGTTCCTTCCTGTAGGCCTCCAGCAAAGCCAGCTCCCGCATAGCAGTTTCCTTGTCCATGGGTTCTGGCTCGGAAAGGGTGGGCTTCAAAGCCTCGTCGTGAGGCTCTGCTTTCACCATTTTTCTGGGTGACTCAGCCACGTACAGCACTTCTTTGAACACCACACGTGAAGCATCTGGAAGACTTGGAGGGGACGGCGTAAGGGCCGATGAGGATGGCACATGCAACAGCTTCGGCTTGGGTGTTGCGGGGCTTTGACCAAGGATAAGGGTAGTGGCATCTGAAGCAACCGAGGTCGAACTGTTCATATGAAACACACCCTTCTTTTGCAAAGGAGGATCACTCCGAGGCTCAGGGGCCTCAGGTGGAGCGATAACAGCATCCAGCACAGGCTCAGGGATACGGCCAACATCCAGCACAGGCTCAGGGATACGGGCAACATCCAGCACCGGCTCAGGGATACGGGCAACATCCAGCACCGGCTCAGGCATAGGGTCAACATCCAGCGTTGGATCGTACTCTGCCTCCTCCTCCTCAGCATCTTCCATATCTTCCTCGTAGGCATCTTCAATGCCAGCCGCTTCATCAGCATCTGTGACATCCCACCGGGTCTTCTTGCCACCTTTACCATAAAGCTCCTCAATAATATCATTCAAACATATCATGCGGGCCAACTTGCATGCAAAGTTAACGTATGCATGCAGGTCTGAATCTGGTCTGAATGCAAACACTCACATGACATTGCAAAGAAGGCTCTTGCTCACCCCACAAGTTCAGCATGTCGGCAAAGTCCGGGTTCTTGGCAGGAGGCTGTGTTGCATCACACATGCAGAGAATCACTCACTCACTCAGAATTAAACTATGTTGCAATCAACTTCGGGAAACACAATGTGCAACTGAGCATCCTTCGGCAGATGCGGTTTCATGAAGCGCTGGCGTGCATACGAAAGCAATCGTTTGAATGCTTTCGCATCAAGATGGGCGTTGGCTTGAACAATCTCCACCGTGGCTTCTAGAAGGGCTTTGGGTCGTTTCGAAGTCTTCGCTCGGTTCATCGCGTACAAAGTATGGAGGGAGATCAGTTGCGCTTTCAGCGATTCAACATCGGGGACGTCTAGGCTTCGCGCTCCACGCTGGCGGACCATATATGCTTCTAGCAGGTGCCTGTTCTCCAAGCAGTGCTCCTCGCTGGCCTTAACGAAAGTCGAGCCGTCCACCGCTCTCACCAAGCGGCCACCTTCCTCGAGCCGGGATGTGATTTCCCGGTTCTTGCTCCACACGAGATGCAGACAATCCACCGTTGCGAAAATTGCCATCTTTAAAGGAAACTGAAGACACCACTTGATCAATTTGAGAGATGAAGCATGCGATCCCTGGCTCCAAGTGCCTTTGCGACTGCTGAATTGCATGGTACATATGTGATGCCTGCTTGTAGCTGCTGTCCATGCGAAATCCATGCACAAGCACTTTGAAGCAGAGCAGCTGCTATAGTGATCGGAGGTTTTGCTCACGCACACCATGCAGCACAAGCAAATCTCACACTTGAATGATGCACAGCTCAAAAACAGCAGCACAGGTGGGCTGGGGGCGTACCTCTGAAGCCACTCAGCAATGCATGGCCATTGAGCGCAAAATGCGCTTCTCACGACGTGACTACACAAATGTAGATTCTATATATGTCTGTCGTATATACGGGTCAGGGTCTAAACGTATAGGGAAATTCATTTCCAACGGGTTTTTGGGCGTATATATAGGTTATATAGCTCGGTGGTCTCTTTACTCATTCTGTTTTAAGGGGCTGTATCTAGGGATCCTCATATATATATATATATACACAGTATACTATATAGGATCAGATAAAGAGACCACCAGCCTGTTTTAGGTGTATACATTTAAGGTTTTACGGGCGGCTATATGGGGGCAGGCCTATATACAGGAGACAGCGAGGGCAGCCGGCTAGAGCTTCTGTTCTCCGACCAAGAGAGAACTACCTCCTACTTGCTGCGTAAATCTATATAGTCTATATAGTCAATATGTACATATATATATATATATATAAATATCCCTATATAAACTATAATATATATATAGCTCTATATATATACACATATATATATATATATATTTAACATGACCAACTCTGAAAGCCTCCGCACAGCACTGCCTCGAACAGCTGTCTGCGGGCATAAAGCTCGGCCTCGTATTTAGGGTTTACAGGCTTTATAGGGATCTGGAGCAAAAAGGGCCATATTTGTTTAAGGGATGGAACCCCGTTTGGGTGTTCGAACTCACACCAATTCAACTGCAACATCGACCCGAAATAAGCCCCAGAACAACCGATAAAACCGATCCGAAATAAGCCCCAGAACAACCGATAAAACCGATCCGAAATAGGCCCCATAACAACCGATAAAACCGATGCGAAATAGGCCCCAGAAAAAGTAAACCGAAACAAAAAGTAAACGTTCGCATCCAAAAAGTACGCGAGTAGCGCAGCATCGAAAAAAGTATACGTTCAAACCTACTGGTATGTGTAGACATATGTCTGTATACATATATGCGTATGTAGGTATGTATGTATGTATGTATGTATGTATATGTGTATATAGACATACATGTCTGGAGCATGTCCATTGGATTGCGCAGGCAAGTTTTGGACCTGGAGCGGAGCTTATAGCGGTCGCAAGTCTCCATACCGAGTACGAGGTTGAAGACCTGAAAGCCCAAGTGCCTGTGTGTTGTCACCTCCACGACAGCAAGCCCATCAAAGTCCGCCTATCTTGCGTGTGTTACTGATACCAGCTTGGTTTCTTGCGCCTTCATTGTCAACACATTTGTCGACTGTCATTGCTGGGATCTGTGCGATTTGTACTGTTTTGTTTGGAAGCACTGCTTGTGTTAGCACTGATATGCTGGCCATGAGGAGGAGTGCGACAGTCCTTGCCATTAAACCTTGAGATCACAGAGTGATACTGTGCAGGGAGCACTCGCCGCAAGGGTGCATGGTTGCCATTTGTTCGGCACCGCTTGCTATCATTTCACCGATGCTTGGTTGGACCGCGTTCTCCTACCATCGCTCTATTGTGTTTTAGTCGCCTAGCTTGGTTTTGTAAATCGTTGATCAATCATGTTTTTGTCATCGTTGGGGGGCTGCATTGATTTGGGAATTGCGTGTGTTGGCAAAAGACAGACTTTTCTTGGAGCTTTGCCAGTGATTTGCAACAGTGATTTGTGTACTGCTCTTGTCATCTTATTGGCGTTTTTTCACCGTCATTGTCTGTCCATTTTGCTGGCATTTTCCACCGTACCTATCCTCTTTGTTTTTCTGGCGTTCTCTTCATGTGGGCTTGACGAGCAACCAAAACTCAGCCAAAGACGTTATGGAGCCGAAACCCAGACACCTGAAACGAGAAATAGTCGAGAAATGCAAGCATTATGCACTCAAAGAGCGGAACCGCGTCATTCGCACGCACCCAGCCCGATGTCAAACCAGCGGTAATATAGGGCCCTGAATAATGACCTAGACAATTTTGGGGGGCTCCTTATTGCAAATTAGTATATTGGGCACCAAAACCCTATTCTAATATACTCTAATTACTAAGGCACCTTACTATCAAATATTATCAAAGCTCTCCGAGGTGCCCTGAAACGTGGCGAGGTTCCCTTAGAGCCCAAGGCGTGCTGCTCAGTTGTCAGTGCAAGATGAAAGCGGTAGGGATTTTAGGAATCGCAGGGGGTCGGGGCGAGCCACGAAACTGCGACTGGCACCACAAGACTGCCGACCCCTTGAACTCGACACCCAGCTGCCTGAACCCGAAGATGCGCACTACTCAGGTCATCGACTGTGAAGCTTCGCCCTCATCGATGGGAGAGTCAAGCACGGAATCTGCCCCGGCAGATCCTGGCCGATGCCTCGAATCAAGTGTCGGAGTTCGGCATGAAGGGCTCAGACAGGGTCTATGTCTATGTCGAGTTCAGGGCTTAGGGAGCCAAAGCCTCTTCCGACATTTTCTCGCCGCTGGACAACAACCGATCCCCAAATCCCTTAAATCCCCTAGTCTGAAACAAACCGCTTTAGTTTTGATGCTCATCCCTGGACCCCTAAACCCTCAGCCCCAACTTCTAAACCCCAAAACACTCAACTGCCGGGCGGGTTAACTTCCTGCACCTAATCCCTAAACTAAACCCAATAAGCCTTAAACCCCTTAACTCCCTAAGCCCAAAACCAAACCCAATAAACCCGAAACCCCTAGACCCGAAAGCCCTAAACCTGCAACAACGCAAGTGCATGCAGTCCAATAATGCACGACAGCAGTTCCCAGCATTCAGCCCATAGCTCCGCCCAGTGTCACCTCCCTTTGAATGTACAGCTAGTTAACAAGACTAGAAACAACAGCTATCATCGAGACGATGATACTAACACAGATCACATGTACCCGAACCATCCCGGTTCCTTGTACTCATTATGGCTTGTGTACATCTGTTATGACACCCTCCTCAAACCCGAAGAAGTGATCTGCGTAGCTACATTGTTCCCAAGGTCTTACTGGTTCTTGGTCTGCTTCATTTTTGTAAGATCTTGGGAAGGGTGCAGTCGCCGCAGGTATAGTCACTTTATGTGTTGATATGTCTTGCTGATTCGTACTATGGCTGACCCATCTTTAGTTTCACATTGTCAGACTCCGAACCAACTGCCTCGCCTGGATTGTCCGAGTGTGAGCGCCGAAACCCATGAAGCCCTAAAGCCTTAAACTTAAACCCTGAACCCCTGAACCCCTAAACGAAGTTTAAACCCAATGATCGTCCTAAACCGGATCGAGGCCCGGTGCGGGCTTTACCCTCCATTGGCTCGGCAGCGCATGGGGTCGATTGCCGACCTTGTGCCTGGCTCCTTGGGTAGTACGTAGGGTTCAGGGGGTTTATATACAGCGGAAAGGGGTTCAGGGGTTTAGGGTTCCTTTTCTTCAGGGGTACCCGGCAGTCGCAAGAGGTTTATGAAGGTTTAGGGTTGAAGCTTCAGGGTTTTCGGGTTTTGGGTTCGGGGGAAGGGGCAGTAGGGTTTATGCTCTCAGGTGATTGCACAAGTCCCGATGCAAGACGAAGTCTGGGGTTGAGAGGCAGTAGCCAGGCCTTCTATAGGATGTTTACAAGGTCCCACTGCGCAGGTTCTACAAGGAGTCTAGGGGGGCACCATTTCTCGAGTGGAGAGGTGGTTATCGTTTAGGGGTGTCGGGGTCTTAGTTGAGTGGGGTTAGCAATTTGAAACGGTTTGGGCTCAGGTTCACTAGTTGATGTACGGGTTGAAGGTTTCGAGTGTTAAATTCGAGTCTAGGCTGGCTTTACTACAGTCAGACCCATGGTCACCAGAAACCTGTTTCTGCAAGGTGCAGCAAGAATCCATGGCGCGGTACGGTCTCTGTCTCCATCTCCCTCTCTCTCTCTCTCTGCCTCTCTTTCTCGCTCGGTTTGTCTGTCCCTGGGTCTCTCTAGGAGGTTGTTCTTTGTCGGGACCAACCGTCGCGTTCTTAGTGCCTGCAAGATGCTAGGTTCTGGAAAAGTGAAGGATGCAAGAACGGCAAGGCATGCAGGCACTGCCACTGGGACGCACTTGGTAAAGGCTGAAGGTTGGAGCGCATGAGGGAGAAGTGTCAACAAGTGTGTGGGTGATGGCGGCCGTCAGGTCACCTGTGTCCGGAGGGCGAGATTCGACGTAAGAAGAAGATGAAGCAGGACTGCTATACACATTCCCTATATAATTGCAAGGGCCTATTGGTCCAAGTGCTACAGTCGAGTAGAGATGACACACGCTCATTGACCCGGTCCAGGAAGACATTAAACAAGCCGTGGCATCGCAGCGTGGCCCGGCCCAGAGGGATGGCCTGGGCATTTCATGCTGGTCTTCGGTGCGACGACCAAAGACCACCGTGGCTGATGCATCTACGTCACGATACGTCTCAGGTGCTCAACAGCAACTACAGGACCACCTCGTGCAGATGCAGATGCTTCAGCAGATGCCCGGAACTTATCGCGGTCGTCGCCGACCTCCGCAAGGCGTGACGGCTGTCGTCCTTTTCACACTCTGAGGCAGGCATCCATGATGGTGGCGAACATGGTCCAGATGTCACAAGCTGCTCGGTCTTTTTGCGTATGTCCCGGCAAAAAAACTCTTGTCACATGGCTAAGTCTGTTGAGCTGGTACCAATCTGCCGCAAGTGGGTCATCCTTCCTGTTGTCTAGCAGAGGCAGCCCCAGTCCAAAGCTTGTCAGAGACAGCAAGCCAAGGCAGCATTTCAACCCTTCTCGTGACGGCTTCGACCTTTTGTTCAGAGCAGCATAAGCGTGCCGCTGCCAGAAGACTGCAGATTTTCACACGTTTATGGTTCTGTTGGACAACCTGATCGTCCCGACAGGCTGCACCGTCTTAGATGTGCGCAGCCTGTCGACACAATTAAGTTCTGCTCGAGTCTTGTGCGTCACATGGCTGACGGCCTGCAGGGCCTACAGTGGGACTTTTTTTGCGGATGCCGCAGAGCAAATGCTACTTAGACCAAGCCAACTGCAGGACTCACCCTGTTTCTGTAGCTAAATCCAGCTGTGAGCTTGTTTTGAAGCTCTGCGGTAACGTTGGAGCTATCTGTTGAGTCTCGGCCCCTCAGTTGCTCCGCGATGTAGTTCGTTTGGAAGGCTTAATGCTCGCGTTCCCCAAGACATGACTCGCTGGGAAAGGCCAGGGAGTTTTTCCCCTTGGACGGCGCGAGGTGTTTTCCATCAAGCAAATGGACAGCCCCATGCTGGCAAGCAGCAGGTTTGCCGCACCTGGGACCTTTGTAAGTACGACTCTGCCCACCGCTTGGACATCCAGGTGGCTGGGACTTCGAGCAAAACGAAAGCCAATGGCACACACGCACGCCCTCAAAAACCATGTCACATGTGGCCGAAGCCACGGCAGACCTCCGGCTCATATTTCCAATCCAACGAGACCTCCGCGAGTTTTATCACCTCGCAATATATCACCTCATAGCCTCGGAGGCGGTTTGGCAAAACTCCCGGGCTCCTGCGGTGTCGATTTGCTCTCTCTCTCTCTCTCTCTCTCTCGCTCTCCTTCTCCCTCCCTGTTCTACTGCATGCCGATCGCTCCGCTTACATGTGCAGGAAACAACCAGTTGAAAGCACACCTGATACCCTGCACAAGGAGATGTTTCATGGTCCTAAGCTAAAGCCTAGACCCTATATTCTAAACCCTTTAAGCCCGAAATGCTATCAGTGCATTTTACTCCTACAAGTATGACTTCAAAAGGCCCTTTGAACCCTTAACCTGCGGAGGCGCTGCGACACCCACCGCTTGGGTTGCCGCCTGGGGGGCGGCCTTGGCGATCTCGGCCCAGGCTTCGCCGGAAGAGTTGTAGTATATATATATATATATATATGCATATTTATATTTTTTCTGGATATGCATACACAGTTTAAGTAGGGGATAGTTGGGGCATAGGTATCGGTATCTAGTAGAATCTAGGTATAGATATGTATACCTATATGCATATGTGTATACGGATATGGAATGTATGTGTGTATATAGAGCGAGCGAGCGAGGGAGAAAGAGAGAGTTTGGCACACATACTGAAATATAGTTAAATCATATGTGTATATTATTGCATGTCTAAACCGAAACGCTGAGGCAAGGAGGAGAACGAAGAGCTCCGGTTCCCGTGCCCCACGGTCCGTGGCCTGTGCTGCGATGGGCGGAAGTAAGCCACTTGGTAGAACTGGGTTTTGGGTGTTGGCGTCCTGTTTGTGGTATGAAAACCCGGGAGTATGCAGGGTCCAAAAACACAGCACTCAGTGCCATTTTAATGACCCCGATGATGTTCAGTATTTCAATAGCAGCAAGAGTGAAACGCAACAGCGGTGATCGCTGTCATCCAAGCCTAGTCGCCTCCAGTTTCGGTATGACCACCAGACCACCGCGATCAGAACTTCCGAAGGCAATCGAAAAGCAAGCCACTCCAGAATAGCAAGGACAGAATAGGAGCATACTGTAGTTAGTGATGATGTAGGCTGACAGGCGCAGCGATGTCGCGGCGATGCCTTTGGGGACTCCTTGGGCTTTGCTCGTTCAGGGCTGATTGGACGTGAGTTCGCAATTACAAGGCGGAGTTCTGGCGGTTTTGCTGCGGAGCCTTGAAAGGCTGCATCTCATGCGGTGCTTTTGACTGAGCGTTAATTTTTGAGACTATGTGCATCACCTTGAACCCTAAATCCTTACAAGTCGGAATACTCCGGACGTGAAGGTGTCCTGTGAATTTGCCTGTATATCTCTGTACCCCTGCTTAGTGATTCGCTCAGCAATGCAGGAGGCAAGAAAATCCTTGGTCAGACCTTGTGGATCCGCGCTTGCCTTCTTGCGAGCGTGCGAGTCGATATCCTTCGTAAGCCTTAAACCCCTAAACCCTAAACCCTCTGTACAAGGTGCCTTTTGGCTCAAGACTGCCGGCAGCTGGCGAAGTGTGCCCCCCCGAGTGCGAGCCGTGCTGGCGCCGGGGCATAGCCAGGCCGTGTCTTGAGTCGGACCCTCTCTCGCAGTCCTGTTCTGAGGCCTCCCCGGTGCATCATCTCCCCTGCTTCTCCTCGTCTCGTCGTTTTCGTCGGTGATGGCGGGGTCTGAGGACGAGACCTTGCTCCTGCCGAACCTGCATAGAGCCGGGCCGTTAGGGGCTCCCGGCACAACTGATGAGGCGGGGACACCCATTAGCTCGGGGGCTCTCTTGCATGCGGGCGACCAGCCCGATATGGACATGAAGGATGCTGCACGGGAGGCACTTCGTGCTGCTATTGGGGAGGGCGACGGTGCGGGGGTAACGGATCCGGGGCCGGGCAGGGGGGTGGGGCTTGCTGAAACTGAAGCCAAGCAGGCCGAAGCGGCGGCGGTTGCAGCTAGTCTCCTAGCCAAACATGGCACCGCTCGAAACCCGAAGCCTTCTCCCAAAACCAGTCCTGAGAAAAAGGCCCGCCCCGCCCTAGTGGAGCCCTATCCCACCCTCGCCAAAGGACCGCCACTCGGGTTGCAGTCGCCGCCCCTGTTTGGAGGAGGTGGTCCGCCAGATAAGACGAAACGACCTCTGCCCCAGGAGTACGACATCGGGGATGACGTCCCGCCGCCGTGGGCAGCAGCACTACAAGCCGGGATTGATAGATTGAACAGGGGTCACCAAGACCAGATGCAGGCCATAGAACGTAACAATGAGGCAGTTCAGGGGATTGCCACCAAGGTCCAGTCGTTGGAGTCCCGGCAGGATACGCATTTAGAGCGGACCTCAGCCTTGGAACTGCGCCTTGCTGCATTGGAACAGGAGCTCCGCGATTACAGATCCAAGTCCCCCAGTGTAGCGTCTGGCTACACGCCGGCCCACTCGCCCCGCGGGGGCGGGGGGGCGCCCACCCATGACGACTGGCAAATCGTCCTTGGTGGCTGGAAAGATGCCAAGCGCGAGGACATTGAGCGGGAGGTTCGGGAGTGGTTTGCACGTGCGGAATGCGGGCCCTTACTTCAGGCCATGTATTGCAGCTCGGTGCGGTCTAATACATGCAGGGTTGATCTTCTGTACATGCAAGACGTTTTGTCGCAGCGCCGCAAAGTCCAGGGAATGTGTGTTGAAGCCCTCAAGTCGGTAGCTCAGCCTAGCGGTATTCAAGGACAGCCGACAGGGGTCTTGTGGGCCAAGCGTAATCGAAGCCCAGAGGAGAGGGCTCGAATTCGGGCCATTGTCTCTTTGAAAAACCTCGTGTCCAAACACCTTTCGCCCCGAGATTTCGAGTTTGACTGGCGGGGCAGATTCTGGGCCAACGGGATCAGTGTCCTGGCACATGTAGATCAAAAGCGCCCCGATGACGGGGCCCTCCTGCTCCTCGACGTTCGCGGATCCGAAACAGGCTGGTGGGTGCCAGGCCCGCTGCTTGCTCGGACACTGGGGATTGAACTGAAGGAGATTTACTCGCACTTCGAGGTTGATGCTTCGAGCTCGTAGGGGGGGGGCCGGAACAGAGCGCGAGGGATTGCCCGAAAACCTGAATTCGTAGCATGTACTTGGAATCTTCATGGTAAAAGCCTCCGTGAAGTTGCTGACCTTTGGCAGGGGAATGTCTCATACCCCGACTTTTTGTTTCTACAGGAATTGGGTGCATGTCCAGGGGCCACTCCTGAGGTCCAGGCTTCGGATTTTATGCTGGGGTCTGTGCCTTTCAAGTTGTATCATTGTGCTTCTCCTGAGGCCCATCTGAACCAAGCCATCCTAGTCAAAACTGAGCTCGAGTTCCATGCCACACACAAAACGGGGCTGCCCGTAGGGCTCATTCTGCATGGTGCATGTCGAAATCACAGAATTCATCTAGCATGTTTGCATTTGCCGCACAGTAAACGCACTAGCACGGAAGCCCGTCCCCGATCGTCGGCAGAGGAAGTCTGGAAAGATACTCTGGAGGCCCTGGACTTGCATCTGCAGGACGCCGCACCCCATGACTCCGTCATGATTGGTGGAGACTTCAACCAGGACCTGCATGCGTCTTCAGACTCTTTTGCGGGTATGGGTTTGTTACGTGCTCTCATGCAGCAGCATGTGCTCACCACTCATCGTTCTGTTGGCATCACATGGACGGCCCGGGGGGCAGAGAGTGAGATCGATGCAGTGCTTTCGCGTGTGTCCTCCAGTAGGATCCGCGCACACAAGCGTGATGACATGAGGCTCGCTCTGCCATCCGATCACTCTCCGGTTTTCTTGACAGTCACTACACCCGAACCCCTACTTTTTAGAGGCACTCGTCCTCGCACTCGATGCGGGCGATGGCTCCCCAGCATTGAGGAGCTGGAAAACTATGCTACCTCGGGGGAGCCCTTCTGTCCCTCGCGTCTATCTGAGATTTGTCAGAAAGACCGTAGGGTTCCGTCTCTGAGGTACAAGGACTCCCAGGAGCTGAAGAGCTTTATTGCTGAGCGTCGGGTTTGCCAGGACCCCTCAACGAGGGCACACATGTTGTCTGAAATACGAGTTAGGCGCACACATGACAGGCATGCTCATCAGCTCGAGATTCTCCAGCGGGCACGTGATGGGGATCGACAGGCCATCACGTATCTACGTAAAAGTGCAGCGCATACTTCCTTCGAAACCAGTTACATCGAGCACCGTGGAGGTCAGCAAGCTGCTGGCCTGGAGTTGCGCCGCTTTTATGAGAGGAAGTACACGTCGTCCCTGCCTCCCCCCACTGAGGAGTCGATTCGTCGTATGATTGCCACCCACACTTCGGTTCGACCTATGCCTTTCTCGAAGGACGACCTTGACCAGGCCATTGCTAAGTGTAAGCCGCGCACTAGTGCAGGGTTGGATGGTGTCTGTTATGAAGCCATCAGAGCATACCACAGGGTCGATAAGCAAGGACGACTGCTGCAGTTCATGAACCGACTCCTCTTTCGCCAGGAGTCATTGCCAGAGGAATGGTATGAGGCTAAGGTGGTGCTTTTGCCGAAAACTCCCCAGCCGGCTGGGCCCGCTGACCTTCGGCCCATCTGTTTGTCGCCCTGCCTTTCCAAAATTTTTGGCAGGTTGCTGATGGGGAGGATCGCGAGCAAATGCCCTCCGTATCAGAGCGGTCAGATGGGGTGCAGACCGAAAACACAAACGGTGGACGGTATTCTTGCTGCACAAACGGTCATAGGTGTCTTGCGTAGGAAACACCAGGTCGAAGCACACGTGGCCAAGCTTGATATTCGAGCAGCATTCGATAGCTTGTCGCATGCCTCTATTGTACACTACTTTCTCCATTGCGAGGTCTGCCCAGAGATTCTCCTACTTTGGCGCATGTGTTCCCAGAACCGGTTGCTTCTAAGTTTGGGCACAGATTCCTGGCGCACAGAGGTCAAGCAGGGGATCATGCAGGGCAGCAGCTATTCGGCTGATCTCTTTTCCAGGTCAATTGATTTCCACTTGCGGGGTCTACAGGCACGCTGGAACACGATGTTCCCGCGATGGGCAGACGCAATCGAGCTTCCGCACTTCCTTCTTTACGCAGATGACATCATGCTGTTTGCCATGGATGCGAGAGAACTTCAGATCAAGTTGCGAGACCTTACTGACGTGTTGGCAGCCATAGGCCTTTTTGTCAATCCCGCAAAATGCAGTGTCCTAAACATCTCAGGGACGACTCCGGGGGTATGGCTTCGTGGCTCATGCACGCCTCTGCAAGGGCGTGACCGCCTAATGTTCCTGGGAGTTCCACTCGCTCACACGAATGCACCAGACATGGTCCTGATGCACCCGCTACGTAAGATGACCAACTCCTTCTTTGCCATGAAAAAGATTCTGGACAAACCGTCTACACCACATCGTGTCAAGGCGGTCCTTTTCGACTCCTATATCAGCTCCAAATGGCAATGGTGTAGTTCGGTCATTTGGCCCTCTGTCCGTGCACTTAAGAGCATCGAAGGGCTGAAGAACTCCTTGCTTCTTGGAGTGTTCAGATTTGGTCGTGATCCCTTCAGCACGTGGCTTGAGAATGTTCAGGGGTGCCGTAGGGCCCTGAATGTCTACTGCCAGAGGTTCAAGGGGCCCCAGTGGCAGATTGCCTGGCTCACCCGCATTTGGACCTACTTTGGTCATCTTGCTAGGTCGACTGAGGACACGCCGCTGCGCCGCATGCTCAGGACTGTGGGGAGTCACCTCCTCTCCACTGGTGCTCTGAGGCCTGCCTGGCTCTCCGAGACCCCTTTCCATAAGTTTCGGCTCGTTTACCGACAATTGCAGGAGCAAGGGGAAATGCCGCACTGGGAGTGGCAAGCCACAGATCGTGCCGCATGGCTTGCCATGCTGCCACGGTGGCTAAACTACTGGAATGCCTCCACGGTCCATCCCCTCACCACTGAGTTTCTAGCGGGTAGGCAGCTCGTCGTTGTGGATCGAGGGATCTCTGCACTGCGTCGACGACGGGATGCTTTCGAGGGCATGTACGGGACCGGGCTTGTCTTTTTGCGTCCTTGGAGGGCCAACAACTTAACAACGGTCACCTTTTGGGTCACGCATGTACCTGGTAGTCTAGTTGCCTGCATATACTGTTTTCGTGCCAGGGTTAGGCCACAGCATGCCTCGGTGCTGCACCTTCGACTCAGGACTGCGGAAGGAGGGGTCCCCGGGGCCCTACTTCTTCGGTTACATGATCTCACCCACCCCATGCAGCAGGCCGTAGTAGTCCTCCCTCCCCACCTGTTGCAAAAGCATATCCTTGAGGGCACCTCGGATGCCAGAGACGCGGATGCGGCTAAGTTCACCAGGGTCTCCGAGGAGGTTGACCTGCTCTCCAGGACGACAGTCCGTCCCAAACGGTTGCCCACCAGGTGGGCTGTTCAGTTAGGGTTTGTGCCTTCGGCGCTTCCAGGGGAATGGGGATTTTTGTTCCGAACTGCCGATTTTCATCAGGCCCAATACTTCTCCGAGCTTCGATCGGCCCTACTTGTCCTTCTGCGACCCCAGCTGCTGTGAACCTTGCTTTCCTGAGCGACATCCGGCCCGAGATTCTGACTAGGAGCTCTTTCTCCTCCTTTCCCCTCCCCCTTGCTAAGGGGGGGGGGGGGGCAGGGCGGCGCGGAAATGGCCCCTAAGCGCCCACGCCTTGATGCAGAGATTCGTGCTCTGGAGCTGCTGGAGTCTGGGGACTTTGTCACCAAGTCCCAAGCACTGGAAGTGCTCCGGCTGATACCCGGGGCTGAGTGGACACGCAAGCAAGGGGGGCTCGTGCTCACCTTCGGGAGCTACCAGCGAGCCCGCTCTGGGATGCGGTCATCGAGCCGTCGGTATCCTTTGACCACGAGACTTATGACGAGGCTCGTGCGCCACTGGTCGCCAGACACTGCCTTCACGACGATCACAGTGCTTGACAACGTCATGACGCCTCCACATACAGATTGCCACAACTCTGAGGTTCCCGGGGTCCTGATGGCCCTCACACAGGACTACGCTGGTGGCGAGCTCTGGCTGGCGCATGATTGTGGGGACACCAACATGGTCTGCGGAGGGATCGCCCGAAGAGGGATCAAGATCGACATCGCCACGCCCTTCCAGTTTTCGGCAAGAAGTATCATGCATGCTACCTGCGCTTGGCGGGGTGATCGCGTGGTTATCTCTGCCTACAGTACATCACGCAGCACAGTCAACCTCTCGGATGAGCTCCGGTTTCGGCTGTCCTCCTATGGGTTCCGCCCTCCGACGGAGCAGGAAGAGGACAGGTTTCGCCACGAGATTTGGGGGGCGACAGTCACCCGGCAGTTGCGCCTGGAACCTAGGTTGGTGTGGCCACGAGGAGTTCTGTTGCAGCATGCCCCCGTCACGATCGACCTGGAGGACTCTTGCCCCGCCACCATCCCCATTAGTTCGGACACTGAGTCGGATGTCATTAGCATGTGCATGGGGGCAGCCAGCCCGGAACCTGACTATTGGGACTGCGTTCTTTCTGACCCTGAGTAGTTACACTCGTGTTTTACTCTCTTGTGGTTTTAGGGAACATTGTAACCTGGCTGCCCTAATTCGAGGGTCTCCCCTCTTGATTGTCGTGAAGTTGTGGGTAATCCAGCAACCTGCGGCAGTCTGGCTCCGAGACCTCGCACCTTGGTAGGAGATTTTCGTATACATGTTTTTCCAGATCGCCTGTGCTCTTGCCCTAGTGGTGGGACTGACGACGATACTCTATGCAGCGCTGCGTGCCATACGTACAGACCGGAATTTGATGCATGCATGTCATGTCACCGTGATGCAGATGTTGGAAGAACAGCGACAGCAGCATGACATTCTCCACCAACTTCGCGGCGAAATCGCAGATCTCCGAAGGCGGCATGGTGAATCTTTGGACACCTTGTACCATGGGCTCCAGATACGCAGCAGGCTGGGGGCAGTGGATAACACCCACTCAATGGTGCAAGAAGTGCATGCCAAGCTGTCCCACCTTGCCGAAATCCAACACGTTGGCCACTTGAGAGGCCAACTGCATGATGTGACTGATTTGCTACATTCCCTGCAGCACACAATGGAGAATGCGTACCCGCACAGTGACCCGTCAGCTTCGTCTCTGCCTATAGTTCGCCTTGCGGTTCCTGATGGTACAGAATTGCAGCTGTTATGAGAGGGACGCCAATTGCATGAGGGGACATGGTAGATACATTTGCATGTGCACTTGTACTTGAATTTAAGAATTTGTGAATTTGTGAATTTGTTGAATTCATGCTCGCACATCGCGTGCCGCAGCAGACAAATGCATCTTGTGCGTTGTGGGCAGCGAGGGTTTCAGCATGTGACTAGAGAGAGGAGCCAACATAGGAGGCCTGCGACAAATGCATCTTGTGCGTTGTGGGCAGCGAGGGTTTCAGCATGTGACTGGAGAGAGGAGCCAACATAGGAGGCATGCGTCTCTGACCCTCCTTTGCTTCCTTGAAACCACAGCCCTCTCCGTAGTACACCTCAGCCCTGAACCATCCTCAACTCTGCGAATGCGTGCTGTGCCACCAGTTGAAGCTCAAGGAGGCGCGCGGGTTACCTCGTGAGAGTTTGGGGGCCGGGGGTTTGGGGGGTTTGCTTAGGGCTCGTTTGGATGTTCGCCTTGGAGGGTGGGCTCGTTTGGATGTTCGCCTTGGAGGGTATACCTTTTGGTTTCTCTGGACTTTGGAGGGCTTCGGGTCTGGTAGGTTGCTTGTGCTAGAGGTCCTTTGCCGTGTCTCCATGCCTCTGCCACTGAAGAGCCTGCGTCCACGCATCTGCATTCAGCTGACACGACGACACAAGCTGACCACTGCGCGCCAGCTCCCTTTGGCTGAAGCGACGACTACCAGGCCCATAGCTCAACCAGTGACTGCCATGTCCGTTGCCCTTTACGGCTCGCGTGGCTACAAGATGGAGGATGCCTCGGACCCTGAGGGCTACATGCACATGTGGTGCACGGCCGTGTTCACAGCCCTGATCGGCGCCTGTGTCGCAGGCGTGATTTTGGGCCACCGCGGAGGCTGGCTCCCTCGACTTTGCCCTCAACGGGACCTTGTCAGAGCCGTACAACAACTTCAAGCTCTGGTTCACGCGGAAGGCTACGCCACTCGCCAAGCTGGCGCGGAAGCCCTTCGGCAGATGATGGAGCTCTTGCAAGAAGATGGACCCCTTCTTCGAACGTGCACGGAAGGGTTTGTGGATGGCTCCCACCGTCTGCAGGCCGTCATGAACAAGCTCATGAAAGTCGGCGAAAGGGTCAACATGATCCATGCCATGCACGCGAATTTGGGGAATACCCTTGCAAGCCACCAGATGGAGCTTCAGCGCACCATGCAACGTGCCAAGGACGACTTGAAGCAGGCCTTTGCTAAAGCTGGGGCTAAGTTGGATGCGACGGAGTACAAGGACATCACTGACACGTTGCAATCCATCAAAACAGCCATGGAAGAGGCCAAGCTCAACACCTCCACGGCTTTAGATGGCGTGGCCAAGAAGATGGTGAAGGACTATGGAGACCTCCAACGTTTTCTTGCTCCCCTCCAACGAAGCCAGGAGAGCTTCGGGACGGGCATGAACGGGAGGTTCGAGCAGCTGCAGAAGGAACTTTCCTCGGTCTCTTATGGCCTGAGCAAGCAGCTCAAAGACCTCAGCGGGCAGCTGCGATGGGCTCAGCAATCCCTGGATAGAATCCAGGGGGACAGTGAACACTTGCCAGATAAACTCAATTTTCTGAGGGGGCTCCTCGAGGCTGCGAAAGAACAGCTGGAGGTTGTCCACAAAGAAATTGAGACATGGGGCGCAGAACAAACGGCCCGCTCGCCAGTGGCGGAGCCGGCCCCGGCCGCTCCCAGCGGCGCCACAGCGACGGCACCTTCCGCAGGGACTGGTGCCCCTGCAGCTGGACCAACGATGCTGAATCTGGATGAGTCGTTACCTGTCATGAGCAGAGGACAAGGATACCTGTGCCCCATCACGCTCCCCGACGGCAAGATCATCTTCATCCCACGGGCCGTTCTTTCGCAGATGCTAGGAGCGCATGTAGTGTAAATGACACAGTGCAGACGGTGCCGAGCGAGAAGGGTCATACTTCACACTCCCAGTATGATCATTTTTGCTGTGGCAAACTCTTTCCGTGGTAGTTTCCTGAAGACCCCCGCTGGGCACTGCACCGCTCGGTCGATGATGCTGCATGCGCGCACAGAGGTCTGGAGCTGTGTTTTTCACATGCCCGGATGAGAATTCAAGCATGGTGCGTGTGTCGAACCCGACGGTGAATTGAATGCATGCCTGCTCGTTAATTTGCGAATTTGAATTTGTGTGCCACGAATTTAGGAATGATCTACGACCGACCACTGCACTTGACACGAGAACGAGCTGCATGCTAAAGAGGTTTTTCCATGCGGACCGAGTGCGCACGTGTGTCAGCCTCCGAAACAGCCCACCCCTGTCACCCATCCCAGCCCCGTCGTTCTGTTCAAGCCAAGCCCAAGCGTTTTGTGCAATGTGTTGACGCCCCTCCCGTTACACCCTAATCAAGCACCTCTCCGCTTGTTCCCTGATTCACAGCCAAAGCGTCACGTTGTGTCTGAGTCGGCCCTTGTTGATGTCCCCCTCCCCGGCCTGCCCTTCCCTACTTAGGATCCGTCCTCTTACAAACACGCCCCTGGACAGGCCTTTCATGCTCCGCATGCACCACAAGACTGACGCGGGCACTGGCAGGGCGGGGACCGGAAACGAATCACACGCTACGGCTTCCATAGCTCACAGAACAAGGCCTCTGACTCGGCCTCGCTGTCACCGCGTCCGTTCGTCTGGTAACTTGTCACTAGCCACTCTTCCCTCCCTAGTCGGGGTCTAGGTAACCCTAACCCTCGCTCGTGCTGAATGATGGGACATGCTGCGTCTGCCACACTGCGGCCTGGTGACTGTCACGACTCAGGGCTCCGAACTTGTGATGGAGGGCCAGAGATAATGGATGTGACTGACACGCATATGTGGTTCGCTGGCTCACTACAATACGCTGACCTGGACCTGTATGGCTGCATGAAGCCGCAGTATGCTTTCTGGCATCCTGTTCTGATATCTGCATGTAATGGAGTTGGATTTGCTGAATGTGGCATTGATTTCGGACAGACGCAATCAACCACAGATAGTGGCAGACATCGGCCATCTCCGTCTACCTACATCTGCATGGGTTGGAGAATACGTTTGCAAGACTGCATTTATTGAATGTATAGCGCCGTTTGTGGGCAAAGCGCCATTCGTTGTGGGAATCTGTTGGCTTGATGACATTGGACTTTCTGCTACAACTGACATGAGGCTGTGGTCCACGACTGACATGAGGCTGTGGTCCACTGACTCACTACAATGCACTGCCATGGGAATGCGTGGCTACGAGAAGCTGCGGTGTGCTGCTCCCCCTTTGGCTATGCATGAGTTGGAGGACATGTTTACAAGACGAGACTGAATTTGCTGCATGCTCCTGCATGGCTTTGGCAAGACAAGACTGAATTTGCTGCATGTCCGTATGGTTTCTGGCAAGAATATCGTTCCCAGCGAGAATCCGTTTTGCTTGGTGACATTTGACATGGACGTATAGCTGCACGGGGACCGTTTGCAAGATGAGACTGAATTTACTGCATGCTCCTGCATGGCTTTTGGCAAGACAAGACTGAATTTGCGGCATGCCCCACATGGTTTTGGCAAGAATATCATTCTCAGTGGGAATTCGCTTGCTTGGTGACATCTGACATGAACGTATAGCTGCACGGGGACCGCGTCGGAACAACCAACTGGCCCTGGATATGCGAGCATATGTGTGGGCATCATTGCCCCATGTTAGGCTGCCACGTACGCATGAGGACACTACGAGACCAGATGTGATGCTGATAGTCCTACGGCCTTCAGTTGTTATGTCGTGTGCAGTGTGAACTCAGGATGCGGGTTTGACTAGTGGCTTGGAGTGTTAATGTTTTCGGCTGCCGCCACACGTGCGCTGGCTTGGGGCCATATGTGCCTGATGCGGACTCGTGAACCTCGCCTAGGCTTGTCCGAGTGTGAGTGCTGAAACCCTCTGTACAAACCCCCAAGTCCTAGACCACACGAGCTCCGGCGAACCCTGGATTCCTGGATGTACATGATATAGATGCATATCCCAAGCTCGCAAAGGGAGATGAAGCCCTAAAAAAGCTCAGGCGAATCCTGGTGATGGGAGGGACGAGGTTTATCGGCTGCTACTTGGTGGCGAAACTCCGGGAGCTCGGGCATCAAGTGGTGCCCTGGCGAGGTTTCTGAGACGCCGGCGTTTGTCAAGTCCTAAGCTGGTCTAGCATGGTATGATATAGCACAGGATGGGATAGTATCGCAGAGTGCAGCATAGTATAGCAGAGTAGAGTACGCACAGTGTAGTTTAGCACTACAGTATAGTATAGTATAGGTTTAGGCCCCATCATTCCATGAGCTCCTTTGGTCTATCCTGCAAGGTGGTCTGCAACCGCGGAAAGACAAATGGTGGCCTCCCAGATGCTTAAATGCAGGGCAGCATGTCTCCATCGTCCTGAAAATATACTAGAGTTGCGAGAGTAGTCTATACTAGACTGTATACTGTACCATAATGTATACTGCAATAATATATACATGTCTATACTATCGTGAAAACCTACAAATCGCCGACCTCGCTGGCCGGTCTAGGCCAGAGGGCGCAGATGGAGTGCCGAAGTGATTCGAACACTACACTATTCAATGCGATGCTTTAGTATACTTTCAAGCAGTATCATAATTCTACACCGTATACTTTACAATATGCTACATACTGTACTCATTCCAAAGTACTACACTGTTCTATACTATGCAGCTTCCCAGGAACGGCTGCCAGGGATTGGCGATGCCCAGTACCAGCAGATGCTCGAGGCAGCTTGTTGGAGCAGCTCGTGAAGAGACTAAGCCTGGGCCACTCGGGTTTACGATTGAGGGTTTAGGGTCGTGGGTTTGGGGTTTTGATGAACAAAGATTTTAGGGGACTTGGAGCATCCCTGTTGCCAGGGTGTGACGGTGCTGCAAGCAGACCGGAAGAATCCGGATCAGCTGAAGGCGGCGGTGTCTTCAGACGCTCAAATGCAAGCTTCGAAAGGCAGATGTTTTTGACCGACCCATGATGACCCATCAAGATGTCAACTTGTATCCTTCACCGTCCAGGTGCGGAGAATCAACACGTCCACAAAGTCTGTCACACCGAGGCTGGAAAATTCGACGTGGTGTTTGACAACAATGTGCGAAAGCTCGAGGACATTCAGCCACTCGTGCAGGGCCTCCAGGCCCTCCGGAGAGACGATTTGTGCTGCCGGAATGCTAGATTGTGCCGCAGACATCGGATGGCCGAAACACTGTATGGTTTTGGGTAGTGCAATCTTCACTAGTGGTTACCGCACCTGTTTGGAAGGGAAGAGTTGCTTGTAATTGTAGCATTGGAAAGAGGCAAGCGGCGGCTGCGAGCAGTTCATCATCATGAGTAGCGCCGGGGTGTATGGGCCGACGGACGTCTTGCCGCTCAGCGAGTCCACTCCGGGGGACCCCAACTCTCGTCACAAGGACGCTGACTGCCGGGCCGGACGAAAGGCGTGAAATGACTGCAAGTGTCTCTGCAAATGCAGGACAAGCTGGCCTGCGAGAATTACCTGGACTCGGGATTTCTCGGATCACAGCGTACACGGTGTTCCAAACATGCCTCAAGATCCTGTGAGATTGTCACTGTAAGCAGTGTGTCTACTTTGGTGAATGCCTGCTTCTGTGGACTGCTGTGATTTTGCTTAGATGACAACGATGAATATTGCTGCTTGTGCTTGTCAACATAAGTACTGAGAGAAGAGTCATGGCGAGGGCGAGGACGACGAATAGTGAATTAATTCCTTCAGTTTTCGGTGCTGTCTGTGCTTGTGTGCGCTTCTGTTTAGGCGCGGAGTTCTGCTTCTCTCGTTCATGCCACCTGTACAGTTGCAAGACATCAAGAAAACTGGCTTGCTTTGTGATCGCTGTTTGATTCCACCTCGCAGTTACATGTCTCTTTTGATCTTTTGCTGGTAGTTTACCGGTAGCGTTGCAGGAGCCACATGCTTTGTCAGTGTTCCTGGTTACTGATACTGCAGTCTAAGCAACATGTCCTCTAAATCGTCTTCATGGGTTGACTTGAACCTCTTCACTCAGCCGACTGCGAATCACGGGCCTCATGTTTTGCATTTCAGGTCGCTTGAGTTCAATCTACCGCAACGTAATCTGGCTGCTAAACTCGTCAAGTAACTACCCAATGAAGTGAACAGTGCAGGACACCATGGGCTTGAACTGGACCTCCATACGGCCGGTTTACATCTACGGCCCTCTAAATTACAATCCCGTGGAGCGGTACTTCTTCGATCGCGTCACGCGCGGACGACCGGCGTCTGGGATTCAGGGCTTGAGTATAGTATACAGGAGAGGGCCACAGGGCGTAGTTCGGGAGTTTGGGGCCTATCATATCTGGGCTTCAGATGTTGATAGCCTTGTGATGCGAAGCGATTGTGCAGAGAGTTCAAGTCGGTGCGTAGGTCTGGTACTGTTTCCTGGACGACCATGTAGGCCTAACTGTCGACGAAGCAGTATCAATTGTGGCTGAGACCAGGTTTGCGTACCTTATGGTGGCAAGTACATCACACAGCTCGGCCACTGTGAAGATTTGGCGGATTTCATGGCGAAGTGCGTGGGCAACAGTGCCCTCCGGCTGAGCTCAAATGTTATGACTGTTATGGCCTATTCGTTCATCAGGGAACGTGTCCAGCACTCCTTTACCTTACAGTTCCATGATGCGCTTTGCTACATGCCTCTTCTTTTATTGGGCTAAACCCTAAACCTTAAACCCTAAACCCTAAGCCCTAAACCCTAAACCCTAAGCCAGTTGTGCTTTTGCTGCTGTCTCTTTTGTGGCGCCTCTGTACAGGAGGTGGCCCGGCAAGTGTACAACATCTCCAGCCAGGCTCCCTGTTACCTTTGGATATATAGGGTTTAGGGTTTAGGGTTTAGGGAATGGAAGAATGGTAGTCATATGGTAGTTGTCATTGTAAGGAGGTTTGGTCAGAGTTCAAAAAGGTGGAGATGGTGACTTTATGGGGCGGCCTCTTTCTTCGAATGCGGTTTCTAGGGCCCGAGGGTGTCGAGGGAGCAGGGAACCCTGAGGAGAAGAAGGAATGAAGGGAGGAAGGAATAAACATTCCGTTCTCTTAGGCATTCCCAACAAAGTATGTCGGTCTCCTGGTATCTCCTGGTCCCCGCCGCAAATCAGCAAGCTTTAGACACTAGACTTTGTTGTGTGTACTCGTCTGTGGCCATGCAGACTCATATTGCAGCTTTCTAGGCACGTCTACCATGCAGCAACGCAACTTCGAGTGCTTTCAAGTCGCACGGGGAAGCATACCTGTGGATAAAGCCGCTGGCAACGCAGAATTCTTCGGAAATCTCTGGACAGCTCCTTGCCCCTGTGCCAGAATGATGCATGCAACCCAAACAACACCGGCACTAAAGCCAAACACACACACACACACACACACACACACACACACACACACACACACACACACACACACACACACACACACACACACACACACACACACACACACACACACACACTTTTTCCGGGAACACTCCACCCATTTGATGTTGAACTTTGAGGTCCAAACAGGACAATTGCAAGGAAGTCAGCAATCTCAGGACAAATTTCCTGGGGGCCCAGCCCAAACAGGTCACGTAGACACCCTGTTCAGGAGTATGTTACCTTCGATGGCATGGCCAAGCTTTGCTCAGAAGCTGCCGGAATGGGGGAGCCGACCATTGTCCACTACGACCCGAAGACGATCCAGGTGTTCCGCCTTGACAGAAGTCTCATTTCCACGTTTTGAAAAACTGTACCAGCTTTCGGGTCGCCTGACCTCGCGATTCCTGTCGAGAGTTCGGGTGTGATGGGATAGCTGATGTAGCGGGGGCATTGCAGTAACATGCAAGGTGCTACCGCCCTCATGTGTGTACAATGCATGTACGATTATTCGCACATATGAATAGTACATATGTTGTCGCCCTTGTATACAGCATGTCGTATGAATGGGTGTACCTACATGTTATGGGATTCTATGCCGGGCCATTTCACGTCATGCTGTGCTATACCATGAGGTCATGGTATGTTAGGTTTGGCTGGGTCAGGTGAGGTTTGGTAATGTCAAGTGGTGCTGTGTCAGTATATTTCGCTGCCTGCATGCATGTTGGGGCCTAGTAAATAGTAGGATCCCTATTATAAGCACCCCAAATAAGGTGCTTTGTTTCCTCAGGTGCCGGATGGCTTTCCGAAAGCCTTCCCCTTTCGCGGCATGCATTTCTTCGCTTCGATTGAGAAGGCGGGCGCCTTGTTGAGCCTGGGAATTTGGGGGTAAATCCTCGACGTGGCGATTGAGACTGTAGGGGCCTTAAGCAGAACAGGGTTATGGGGCCCATGAAACATAGATTAAAAGGAGTAACCCCCAAAATAATAGTATAGTATTGGTAATCTTTAGGCCCCTATATTAGGCCCTGCTGCATCTGAGATTAGCACAGGCACCGGAGCGCTGAAGCACAGCAATCGCTTTGAGAAGCAACAACCCCAAGACTAAAGGATCGCAGCATTGGGGGCTTTGACGTATCAAACCTTGGAAGCCCAAATCATGACAAGCTGCAGCCCACCTGCGAAACTTGGGCACCGTATATATAGCACCGCTAGAGGCCGGTAGAAGTGCACTTAGTAGGAGTGGCCAGAGGTATGCACCCTCCCTGGAGGTTGGTAGGCTACTGATGGGCCGTGCGTTTGGTTGAATTTCGGTGCTGAGTGCTAGATTGCTGTGCAGGCCAAGAAGCACATGCCGTCATGGAAGCCCAAGTACAGCATGCCCCTCGGGCACGGGGCAGAAGGGTATGTGACCCCAAAACCCTAACCACTAAACCCTGAACCCGAGCCCCCGGTTTGGGAGATCCTATTGGGATTGGTTTGATTCTTGAGGATGAAAGCTTCAGGCCGGATCGGAATCTGCTTTGCGGCCTCGCGTACTTTTTTCAGGCAATTACTAGGAAGGAATCCAAGAGGCCATGCGGTTTCATATCGGAGGTAACAATATAACTGAATGGAAGAGGTATCTGAGTCCGTGAGAGAGAGAGAGAGAGAAGAGATTCTTTGCATTTCATGTTATATATAACATAATATCACAAGGCACAACATCATGTGATTTAGCGTCTTGTATTATAACATACTATGAGATAGGGCGAGGTGATATAATACAATTTGCTGAAATGTAGCACAAAATATGTTACAGTGAAATACAGTAGAATGTAGTATAGCGAAAGATATGTCAGCACAGTATATTTATCATATTGCAACATGCTGACAAAGCCTTTATGATGCAATACGATATAAGATAAGAAACATTCCATAATATAAAAATGTAAAAGTAACATGATATTCTGGAATGGGACCGAAATACAAGATACGGTCATTCAAATGTAGAAGAGAACAGCAAAGAGCACAATAGAGTAGACTAGAATGCATACAACGAAATGCAATACTATCATATAACACATGGCAACGTACCATAACGCAATAAGCAGTATAGTATAATATTTGTTACAGTAGAATATAATGACATAAAATATACCATAACGCAGAAATGCAGTAGAACAGAATTACAAAATGTAGCAGAGTATCATGTAATAAACATAAAAATCGAATCGAATAGACTAGAAAAGATTATGTTCTGGACTATAACATATACTGAAGCTGTACAGAATATAGGCGTTGGAAACGGGGCCCGAAAGGCTATGGATTCTAGTGGCCCTTGGCTTTCCCTACGACTCACCCGAGGTCCTCCTCAACAGGCACGTCGAAGGCTTAAGCTCCTTAGGGTTTAGGGTTTAGGGTTTACATAGGGTTTATATGTGCCCGCGCTCCGCGTTCTCGACCCCCCCCCCCCCCCAATGGTATCCCCCCCCCCCGACCCGGGCGACCACACAACAAGAACAAGAACAAGAACAAGAAGAAGAACAGCAGCAACAACAAAGCAGCAGCAACCACGCGGAGGAACCACAGGAACCACAGGGGGGGAGGGGGGAGACAGGAACCAGAAGAACCACAAAAGGGAGGGGGAAAACCAAGAGGAACCACAGGGGGGGGGGGAACCACAGGAACCACAGGGGGGGGGAGGGGGATTACCATGGGGGGGGGAGGGGGGGGGGGGTGCGCGGATGCTGGCACATATAGGGGTTTGGGGTTTAAGGGTTCAAGGTTGTCCTACCGCGGGCCAGTTGCAAAAAGGTTTTCCTACCCAGAGGTGGAGGGTGGGGGGGGGCGAAACTTAGTCTGGTGGATTTGGCACGAAGGCCCCCCACGATTCCGACACACTAATGTGGTTTAGCAGTTTCAGGATGTGGGGACGCTTTGATTTTTGTAGGGTAGCATAGATAAGATTCGTATGATGTATACTGTACATACGGTACATATCTGAATGAGCGCAGGTTTCAGGGGCTGAAGAGCTCCTATGCGCCTCGGTGAAGTTGAAGAGACGTCGCGAGTCGATGGCTCTGGATTTGCGTGGGTACTATAGGAGCCTAAATAATTTCCTATACTATGTTGGGGGTTCCTTACTATGATTATAGTATAATGGGCCCCAATACCCTGTTCCACTCATTAAGGCACCTATATCAGCAGCTGCTGTGTGTCCACTTTACTGTATTCCAGCGGTTTCGGCGCGTTATGTCATATCCAACCCGCATGAGCGGCCGAGCCCGAGCGTCATAAGCACCAACCACCGAACGACCATGTGTCACATGTGCAGAGCCAGTGACTTCGGGGCAACCCATCCAACCGAATTCGAGCACGCCATTATTATCCCTACTCTCGCTGCTGTTTTCGCATTAGCAATCTTGCTGCAACACTTGTTCAGCATTAGCAGTACAGGTCCTTGCACCGAATCTTGCATGATACATTTGCCCGAAGTTCGGCGAATAACCCGCGGCACCCAGGCATCATGAAAGTTTGGCTGACTTCGGGGTCGCGGCACGCAGCCCGAGAAACCATGCGAAACCTGCATGGGCATCATTTGCGAGGGGCATTGTGCGACTTTCGGCGATCAAACCAACGAGCCCAAACATCGCGGCGCAGTTTTCACCAGCCCCTCCCCGATGCTGTTTGGAAAAGACCGCCGACAACAGGGTCTTCTCCTAGATCCAGTTTTCTGATCGACTATAGGGCCTTTTGTCAGACACGGTCTTCTGCGACACAAGGGCTCAGGCCCTCTATGTTTGAAATGGCTTGGCTTGCTGTGGTTTACAATGCTTGCGGACATTTTCCCTGGGTTGTTTGAACGCCTTCAGATTTGAGCACCTTGTTAATGTTGGCCAAGGAGCAGGACTACCTGGCGAGGGGTTTCGACAAGAAGGATCCTGATTTCCGGACGGATGATCTGATTTTGCAGAAGGCACATTGGGCTGGCTGGTGCATGCTTGTCCCAGTACTACGGCGAAGGCTGCTGCAGGATGCGACGTGAATGCTCTAGCAGTGCAATAAGTAAAGACATACCGAAGCTGCCAACAACTGGACGTGTGCAAGAGTTTGAGCTTTCCAAACTAATAAGGCGACTTCACTTGCGTCAATCTTTGCTTTCTTGCTAAGCTTGAAAAGTGTGATGCCCGCAGCAGCATGTCGGCAACCTAGCAGGCGGGCGCACCAGCATCTGGAGGCTCTGTCAGCTCTTCCGGGACATCAGGCGCGCAGATGTCCCCAAGGGGTGCTTTACTATGTGCTTTCGCAAGTGTGACCGAGCAGTGCGTGTCATGGCCCCTCGAGTGTTCAGGTAACGAAGGAGCGTGAGTGATACTTGAAATGCCGAGCAGGTACGTCACCTGGTGCGCTGAAGTACTCCAGTGGCTTTGAGTACGCCTATCAGCGAAATGCTTATGCAGACCTGGAGTATGGAAACGATGTTGGGTATTTACCAGATGGAACGGCACTCAACACCGCAGGCAACTGCATCAACCACCCCGAGACCATTCAACCCGATCGTCACACCCCTGGGTCACCGCTCCCACGTGCACATTTCCACAACGATGTGGGCTACTTGCCCGATGGAACTCCGCTTAACAAAGCTGGCAATGCAATCAACCACCCTGAGAACATCCAGCCGGACCTTCATGTACCAGGCTCAGCACTTCCGGCGTCCGGGTACTCTGCAGATGTTGGCTATTTCGTCGACGGCACACCTGTGGAGAGCGCTGGCAACAACTTCCGCGCAGACAATGTGGGTTCGCCGAAGGCAAATTGGGCTTGCCAGTGCATGCACGTCCTTGTGATCCTAACGCGATTGAACATTTATGCCTGCACATATGTTTAATTATCCATGCAGGGAAGTTTCGAACTGCCAACAACTGGATCTTTGTGTTTGAGCTCTCCCAAAATCGGCTTGCCTTGGTTCGGCTTCTTGCCAAGATTGAAAAAGTGTGATTCCCCCGAGTTTCGGCCCCCTGGCAGGTGGCTGCGCCAGCATCTGGCGGCTCTGTCAGCTCTTCCGGGACATCAGGCGCGCAGATGTCCCCAAGGAGCAGGGTATGTCAGAGCCCCTAGTAGAGCAACCGAGCAGCGTGCATGAGCATGTCCAGAAATGCTTATCAGGTTCGGCACCTGTTGCAGTGAACGGGGCGCTGAAGTACTCCAGTGGCTTTGAGTACGCCTATCAGCGAAATGCTTATGCAGACCTGGAGTATGGAAACGATGTTGGGTATTTACCAGATGGAACGGCACTCAACACCGCAGGCAACTGCATCAACCACCCCGAGACCATTCAACCCGATCGTCACACCCCTGGGTCACCGCTCCCACGTGCACATTTCCACAACGATGTGGGCTACTTGCCCGATGGAACTCCGCTTAACAAAGCTGGCAATGCAATCAACCACCCTGAGAACATCCAGCCGGACCTTCATGTACCAGGCTCAGCACTTCCGGCGTCCGGGTACTCTGCAGATGTTGGCTATTTCGTCGACGGCACACCTGTGGAGAGCGCTGGCAACAACTCTGTTCCACGGTGACAGCCGAGACCGTCCGGCCGGCACTTGCTTACTGCTGCTATCGATTTCTCTAACTGATGGCGTTGAGCTGGCCCGGCTTTTTAGGCTAGGCTATGTGAGATTGGGCTGGCGGCGCGTGCCAGCCACACCGTGCTCCGCCTGTTGCATTTTTCGACTTTTCCTGAACTCAAACCGGAGTTGTACATGTGCTTATTTACCTTTACATGTACATCTGTATGTATGCAGAGGTATTGTATGACTTCTGCAATTGTAGTATATTGAGATCCAAAAATCCATCTACCTACCCATAGGTTCGTATGCGCGTTTGTGTTTGCCGTGTTATCGTTTCACATATAGGTGTTCTCCTGCTGAATATTCCCACGACGTCTCCTTCGTGCACAACTGGACATGACGTGTCCCACACAAACACACATAAACAGGTAAGTAGTTTTGATGGAGCCTGGCTAGAGGGACCAAGGAAGGAAGGATGCGTGTACCTATGCAGGTTGGCCGGTAGGAAGGCAGGCAGCTAGGTCTCGTAAGCAGCATGCACGTAGGTATGCAAGTATGTGCCTGCCTGCCTGCCTGCCTTATACACGTAGCAGCCCCATGCCCTAGCCCAGAAAGTGAGGCTTCAACGCTCAGCATAAGCAGCGGACACAGGCTCATCATGAACCTTCTAGAAGGAGGCGTCCTCGACGGAGACGAGACTACCCAGAGGCCCCAAACTAGTTCCTCTATATATGAACCGCAAAAAGGAACTACTTTGGGGCCTATGGGTAGTGCTCCATTCTGCGAGCATGACCCGCCCGGCAGTATTTGCGCGGAAAATGGTGCAACATGATTGGTTTACCGTTCATCTCTTCTTGCTATCTGTGCAGCTTGCACGTGCTGTGACACGAACTTCCTGCAGCTGAGACATGCTGAAGACCCAACAGAACGACACGAAACCTGCGAGTGTTCGCTGTCGGCAGCGCTGTAGTTTGCACTCAGTGTTGAAGCGCAAGAATAGCAAACGCGCCTTTTGCCGCTATGCTGTCGTTGCCTTCGGCTGCTTCCGGCGCACGAGGTACCGGGCCCAAGCTGCCCTGCCAGCGTCGGACCCCACCTTTGCAGGTTCGGCTTTGATGGAAGAGTTGAACGAGGCGGCATGAGCCATCCTTGCAGCTGAGGCCAGAGTCCTTACTGCACACGAGTAGGACGCAGCACGAGCATTACCGGGCCACTGCACTCTGTCAAGAATCTGCAAATCTTTTCATGAGGCTTTCGTCCTGGAAATGGCTTGCATTGCAGAGCAGCATCGCTTGGGCGCCAGATTCTGGCAGCTTTATGCTGAACACTGCTGTTTGTGCATGGTTGTACCAGACCGGAAATTCATTCTTGCATGGCCAGTGGTGTACCTCTTTCATCATCCGGTAGGACTTTGGTTCCTTTCCGTTTGACGTCGGCTCAAGATCAACCTGCGGCTCCAAGTATTTCCAGTAGGTAGGAACTGGTGCCATGTCTCCTCTGCAGGCTTGGCTTGCCTGCACTTCGCGTGCGGAGGAGTCTGTGGCCCATGGACTCGGCAAGGTGGCGAAATCCTGTGCTCGCAACCCATGGAAGTGTGTTGCAGTGACCGTCGTCGGCTGCCTGCTTTGTGCGCTGGGCGTTTTGCGTTTCACGGCCGTGAGCGAAGCTCGTGATCTTTGGGTGGATCAAGGATCACAGGCCATGAAGGACTTGGAGTGGACTGAGCAGTACTTCGCCAACCCCGGCCGCGTGAATCGTGTCTTGGTCACGGCGAAGGATGGTGGGAACATTCTTCGACTTGAGACGATGGCCGAGATCTTCCGCATGGCTGATGATGCGAAAGCACTTTCTGATGCTGATGGAAAGACCTTTGCCGATGTGTGCCTCCGGGTTTCCTCCGGCTGCTTGAATGCTGGAATCCGCCGCTACTTTGGGACCGGCACCACTGCCGACTTCAATCAGACGGTCCAGAGCCAAGCCGATATCTTGGTTGCTGTGAACAAGGCCAACTTCCCAGACGGTGCCCCAGCCTTCGCAGACGACTCCATGGGCGGCATCGCACGCGATGGCAGCGGTAGCATCACGAGTGCCACTGCCGTGCGCGTCGACTTCATCTTGGATGCCGCAGAGGAGGCCATGATGAAGTGGGAAGAGGCTCTCGTGCAGCATTTCACCAAGGACCAACTCACCGAGCAAGGCTACGAACACGTGAATGCTTTCGTGCAGGCAGAGCGTTCCCAAGACGACGAATTGAACAGAACGGTGCAGGCGGACATTCCTCTCTTTGCCATCGCCTTTGTGCTGATGGCCTCCTTCTGTTCGATCTTCCTGGGAAAGACAGCCTCCTGGACACAGAGCAGAAGGCTGCTGGGTGCGGTCGAGTTCTACCTGGTGATCTTCGGCTGTATCGCAGGCTATGGTACCTGCATGCTGATCGGAGTTCCCTTTACCGTGCTGCAGCAGATCCTCCCTTTCATTCTGGTGGGCATTGGCATCGACGATGCCTTCGTTATCTCCGGTGCTTTCGATGCTGTCGACCCTTCCCTGAGCATCCCAGACCGGATCGAGAAAGCCATGCAGCGCGTGGGAGTCTCTATCACTTTGACGAAAGTGACCTCCATCTCCTCTTTCCTGCTGGGTGCCACCTGCGTCTTCCCTTCCGTCCAGTACTTCTGTTTCTATGCCTCCGTTTCGTGCTTCTTCATTTGGCTTCTTCACTGCACCACCTTCTGTGCCCTGCTGGCCCTCGACGCCAGGCGCGCCAGCGCAGACCCCCCTCGCCTGGACCCTTGCTTCTGTGTCGGGGCCGGTGCATCGTGTATGCCCAGCAAGAAGAGCTCGGAGGGTTCGGCGCCGCTTGAAAGGGTCCTCGTGGCAATGATCAAGTTCCTGACCAGCCACCCGGCCATCTCCTTCGCTACCGTCATCTTGTTTCTCGCGGTGGCTGCGGTGTCTGCCTGGCAAGTGAGCCTGGGCCTCAGTACGGACTTTGACATCATGGACTTGTCGCCTGACAAAAGCTACCTGCGAGATTTCTACAATCAGGAGAACCTCCACTTTGGTGGCCTCTCCACAGGTGGCTTGGCTTTGCCGGCGGCCCTGTACGTCGCAGACCAGGACTTCAGCTCACTGGCAGTGCAGCGGCATCTGGAAGAGGCCGGCGCTGAGCTCATGGCACTCAGCAACGTCAATTCCGTCCGGGGCCTTCAGTCCTGGCACACCGTCTTTACACTTTGGGCCTTGCAGAACAAGGGTGTCCTGCCGTCCCTGCCAGACAGTGCCTTCACCGCGGTCGAGACCAACCGAACCGGCTGCCAGGCAGGATTGCCCTCAGCTGTCACGACTTGCACCAGCCACCTGGTGACGGGCAGCACTTTCTTGCCCGCACTCCAGGAGTTCCTTTCAACGCCGACGGGCAAGGCGTTCGAAGATGATGTCGTGGTACAAGATGGGCAGATCAAGGTGATTCGGCTTCGGGCCAATCACATCGACACCTTCAACAGCAAGCAGCAGGTTGCCTTGCTCGAGGAGGTAGAGGCCTTCACGGCGCAGTGGCAAAGCGCATTGCCTGGAAGCTTTGTGAGCTCGCCGGCGTATATCTTCTTTGACCAGTACCGTATCATTGTCGAGCAGATGACAGTCAGCATTGCACTCTGTCTGGCGGCGGTGCTTCTCATCAGTGCACTGGTCTTGGCCCATCCCCTCTCAGTGATGGTGGTTCTTCTTGTCCTGGCACTGGTCTTCATGGACCTGATGGGCAACATCGTGCTGTGGTCCCTGGCTCTCAACTCCATCTCTATGATCAACCTCATCATGGCAGTTGGCTTGGTTGTGGACTACTCTATGCACATGGCACACAGCTTCGGGCTCCAAGATGGATCGTTGCCACGGGCCAAGCGGGCTGAGCTGGCCATGAAGGAAATGGGACAGCCGATCTTCCTGGGCGTCAGCACAACCTTCTTGGCCATATTGCCCCTGGCTTTCTCGGCTAGCCAGGCCTTCCGCGTGTTCTTCAAGATGTTCTTTGGCATTGTTGTCGCAGGCGGTTCACACGGGTTGATTTTCCTCCCCGTCTGCATGTCCATGTTTGGGCCCAGCGTGACGAAGCCTGCTGCCACGGAAGGCGCATTGGACGCAGATGTAGAAAAGCCCTCGAAGGCAGACAAGGAAGAAGCTCAAAAAGCCAAGGAGCTGGATGACAAATGGACGGTTGAGGTTTTCGAGTGTTAGGGATGAGCCATTGGTGAGTCGGAAAAGCAAGGTTGTATTCATGGGCATCGCCAAGCGATGACTTGTGTCCCGGACGGTTGCATGTAAAACGAGCTGCCTGTCCTCTTTGATTCTTGTAGCAGGGTTCCCCATGTTTTACCATGATTCTCCTTCTTCCTGGCTAAGAAAAACCTGTCTTCAGGGCTGGGAAGGGTGGGTCGCGGAGTCTTCGGGAGCAACTCCCACGATCGTCCCAGGGGAAACCTGCTGCACAAGTTGTTTATATCGCATGCCACACGTGTTTGCATATTCCATGGGGAAGGGTGTTCAGCCCTCTCCTTTGCAATGTGTGCTAGCAGTTAACACTAGCTCGTGCCGGCTAGGCGAGAGCTGGTTTTTCCGCTGGCAGAAGGAGCTGTCGGCGTAACCTGGTTTTGACTGGCAGAGCGCGCTTGCGCGTGGAACCCCGAAGAAAAACGCCCAGCACGAGTAGCCGTCGCCTTGTGCTGAGGACCTGATATCATCACCTTCTGATTGAGAGGTTGCTGACCGAGTGAGTTGAAGGTTGAGAGCATGCTCTCGTTTTCAATTCCTGGCACGCCGAGGTGCAATGCGGTGAAGGCGATTGGCAGGGATCCCAAGCTTGGAGTGCTGCCGGCCAGGGTCTTCTTGTGCTTTGGTCCAGGAATCGAGGCTTGCTTGTTGAGGTTCCCCGCGGCTTTGCAAAGCCGCAGTGGCCGGCCTGCTTTAAGCTTGTTTGGGAGACAAAGCCTCCATCACTAGCTCGCACCGGTTAGGCGAGAGCTGGTCTTTACGTGGGCAGAAGCAGCTGTCAGGCTTAGTCAAGCATCTGGCAGATCACGCTTGCGCGTGGGATCCAAAAGAGAACCGCGTAATCATGGAGGTCCCTTGCATGTAATTATCAACTACACCGTGACTACATGGTCAGGGTCTGACATTCTACAAGCCTAGATTTGTGCTGGGTCCCTTGGGTCCCGTCGGCACTACACGGGATCCCCGCAAACCATTTAATTCTCGCCTTTGGCTGCGGGGCCGCTGGTCCCCTCTCAGGTGGCTACCGAGCCACCCAACCCGGAGAACTGGAGGCTCAGCTGTAGGGGTACTTGCGGCTTGCGGCACAGCTTGTCGTGAAGACTTTGAGCTTGTGATGACAAAGATGTCGGCGCTGATCGTGCAGTGCGCCCGTGGTGAAACTTGCGAAGCCATTTTGGCACAAGCGCACAAGTTCGGAAGTGCAGCAACCAACCATGGCCACCATGGCACTCCTCGCACACCTCGCCTTTGTGACTTCGATCTTGCACTTCTGTGTGGGAGCATCCACATGCAAGCGCAAGCAAGGATTGCAGCTGATGCAGAAAAAGACCATGCTCCACACAGAGGGTGCCATTACAAGCAGCAGACGAAGATTTAGCAGAACGTTCACCGCCGTTGAATCTGATTGTTTACCAGCAGGAGATTGGCTTGGCGCGACGGACACAGCTGATGCATGCGCACGTCGCTGTTATTTCTCCAAAAAAAATGATCACTGCTGCAACTACACCCCAGGCGGTGCCATGGCGATTGTTTGGGTGAAACATGGAGACCAAAACTGCAAGTGTGCAGATACAGAGTGCGTGAGATCACGTTGGCCATGGGCAGAGACCTACAAATATAAGATTTCAGCCACGGTCTGGCCATGGAGACTTGAAGAGACCTGGGAGAACCAGACATGTTCACCAGCCGGAAATTGGTTGGGTTCAACAAACACTGTTGAGGAATGTGTGACGGTTTGCATGGACAGCGGGCGGGTATCGGAATGGTCCAAGACCGTAAAGGTTGTGTGGGTGAAAAATGGTGACAAAAGCTGCAAGTGCGCAGATCTTGATTGCACCCCCTCAGAGTGGCATTGGGGTGCGGTCTACAAATTCTCCATGACCACCACCACAACAACTACTACCACAACAACAACTACAATGTCGACAACAACAACCACGACTAGGCCCCCCTTCCAAGATGTGGGAGTTGGGTGTTGCCGGGACTCTGCTGGCTTATCACCAGCATACAGTCATGAGCGGGCCTTCATTAGGCCGGTGTGGAATACACTCTATGGGTTCCCAGAGTCCGCACCTTGGGAGAGTCTGGCAGACTTGGAAGCAAGTATCCAGTCACTTTGCCTAAGTGAGCCGACCTGTAGCGGCTATCAGAAGCTCTCGTGCAACACATCATGGATCTCTTGGGAGTACCCTCCCCCTGCCGCAGGCTATGCATCAGACTGCAATGTCAGGTTTTATTGCAATTCAGACTACCCCAACTGGCTTTGCGATAACCTGGGGCAAGACGGTTCGGCCAACGTGGTAGCGCCGAGGGTGCCCGGAGCCGAGTACGGAAGGCCGCGCCGCCAACGACCACAGCCTGGGTGGCTGCCATGGCCGATGCCGGTGCTGGCACAGCTTGTGTACTCCCAGGTGGGCTCCGAGGACAGGCTTACCTGACGCAGGAAGACACGACCGGCCTGAACAAGAATGCTTGTCTCGATGACCCCGCCTGCTACGGCGTTGCCTTTCAAACCAAATGTGAGACAGAGGATTTCGGGTCTTTGTTGCAAGCCAATTCGAGTCGTACGAGCTGCAGCCATGGAGGGAGTGAGATGGGGAAGATTCTGAAGCGGTATGAGCTGAGATATTCACATCCCGGAGATGGGGTTACGCTCGGCGGTGATGGGATTGCGCCAGAAACAGATTTTCACGCCGGTGCTTGGGAGGGGAGGCAGGACCATGTCTGGAAAGACTATTTCCGGTGTTACGTCAAAGTAATGGGGAAATCTACGACTTCTACGAATCCTACTACCTCTGCGACGACGACTTCGACAGTCACGCTCACTGCTTTTGCAGTTGACCTGCTGTGGGAGGGCCATACTTGCTCGCCAGCCACGTCTTGGTTGGGAGTCACAAACACTGCCGAGGAATGCGCGAGGCTCTGTATGGATGCGCCCAAGCAACACCCCATGTTCAGAATTGTGTGGGTGAAGAACGGTGACAAAAACTGCAAGTGCGCAGCTGATGATTGCACGCCATTAGCATGGCAGTGGGGAGCAGTTTACAGTTTCGCGTCAGCCACCACCACAACCACGACAACGACGACTTCCACGACTTCTGCCGGTGATTGGATCCTTGTCCAAGCTGAAGCTGCTTGTCGTGGTAAGGATCCAGCAGATGACTCTACAGCATATTATGTAGCCATCAGCGCCGCAAGTCTTGAGGAGTGCCAAGGACAATGCAGCATGAACCCACGGCGATGCCGTGGTGTGGAGTTTGCATTGAGCACTGGACGGTGTGAGCTATGGACGCGGCCGGCGGGCATCGAGTCTGTCACCAGTGTCCCTGGCTATGAGTGTTACCGCAATATGCAGACCCCTGTCTTCTCTCAAAGCATCTCATCATTCCAGGGCGGCCATCGTACTGCCTGCAGAGGCGACAACACATCTGACATCACGGAGGCCTACTTCCACAACATCTCTGCGCGCTCTGTTGAGAATTGTCAGTCACGGTGCGAGCATGATACTGGGTGCAAAGGAATCAACTATGATTCTGACGCAGACGAGTGTCTGATGTGGACTCGCATGATTGGGGCAACTGTTCCAGCTAGTTCGAGTACCTGCTTGGCATTCATTTAGGATTCCATGCAACGGCAGAGTGAATGGCTTGAACATGCCTGGTCTGTACATTAAGCTGAATATGCCTCAACCTGCCGGGCGGCATTTGATTGATTTGACGATTTGAAGTTGATTTGCGAGTTGATCTGTGATTTGACCTGGAATCTACGATTTGATCTACCATTTCATACATGATTTCCCGTGCTCTGGAAGCCAAGACTGCAAATCAGTATGCACTGGTAAAGTGAGACTTTTGGACTGCGAATTCGGTTTTCATTTGCGGTTTCCAGCTCCAGCTACAGGTGGACTGGAGACGGCAGCGGCCAGTCTGCAGTGTGACAAGGCGCTGTAGGCATGGTCTGTGCGTGCGAAAAATTGGCAGTTCAGATGCAGTCTCCAAAGATGATGTCCTTCATACTATGAGGCGAAAAGAGTCGCTGCGTGTCGCTGCAATTCGCTGCATGTCGCTGCCGTTCCGTGAGTTCGGGACCGTCGCCGCTTAACCCCAGAGGTACCTGGAGTGCGAATTTTGGTGCCCAGAGCTGTTTGAGACCATTTGTGTGAAGACCAGTTGCAGGAGCTCCATAGCTGCAGTGTCCTCGATTCTGCGCCATTCAACAGGCCTAGGGTTTTCGAGGGATTTTGCCCTCGATTGCTGCCGTCAAGGAATGTTGTTTGTACGCCCTGTCCATCACCCCAGCCCAATGGATGGGGACTTCGCACAAGTCAGCAAGTATGTTTGTACCGCGGGCAACACAAGGCTGGACTGAGGTTTCATGCAGCTATGGTTGGAGGTGCTGTCGACCATACATTGTCATGAACCTTGGCATCGGATTTGGCATGGATTCGTATGTAAGTAGCTTGCTTCGTGTGCTGTTGAAGCTGTTCTGCCGGCCTTTTGCTTTAGACCCGCTGTAGGAAGATCTGATCGGGTAGGAGGTGGGTTGCTCACAAATTCCAGAACCACAATCCCGCAACGCAGAGCCGCACAGCCTGAAATTGATGGCTGTAAAGCACCTCTTAGACCGCCCGCCCCAACAGAACATCGGGGAAGCCAACAGTGTGTATTAGTGCTTGACTTTCCCGTCTGCGCCAGGCGGGGTTTGGGACCAGTCTATGCTGCGTGAGAGTTCCGAGAGTCGAAAAGCCTAAATCGTAGGGACGCTTAGGGAGGTAATTAAGGGGGAGGGGGTCCGGGATTGGGGGCCTTAACCCAAATAAGTCGCTATTTTGACGAAGTTTTCTGTGAGTTTTGGTCAGGGCGATCTCTCGGCGATCCAGGGCACGCGCACCGCCCACACCTCCCAGGCGCTCCGAAGCATAAAGCTGGCTCTCTACTTGTTGCATCGAGCTTTCCAGGTGCTGAAGTCTCTCCTTGGGCCCCTTAAGCGCCCTGGCCATACAACCAGTGAGTGATGTCTGACTATAAACTGCGAGTGGTTGTAGCATGTCCTCCGCACTCACATCACCTCGCGGTCCAGGCACAGCAGCTGGAGTCGGCGCTGCGGGAGCATGACGAGGCCCACCGGAAGCTGCAGGACAGGAAAGTTAGTCTCGGAGTGTTACTACAATTGGGGTTACTACACTACAACGGCAGTCTGGCTTTGCATAGGCTACGATACTGTTGACTTGTGGACTGTGAGGCTCACTAGCATCAAGATAAATGAGCGGCAGCCCGAAAGCTCAGCTTCGGGACGACTTGATGGGTGGATCTGCCCAGGAGCTCTTGCAGACGAGCCAGGACGGGCCGCGACGCGTTCCTCTCGAGAGAAACGAGAGAGAGAGAGAGAGAGAGAGAGAGAGAGAGAGAGAGAGATTTTGCTGTCGGGCAGCTCCCGCGGGGGCCCTCAGGCCTGGGGAAACACAGATTTTGGGAGTGTCCTGATGTGGGTGGAGATCTCTGACAGGACCCTTATGCCCTACAGACAGAGATTTTGCAAGGCGCTGTTTGGATGCGGCCCACACTGTTTTGACACTTTCTTAACAGCGTTTGCGCCGCACATGGTGTGGCACATCTGTCCTTTAGCCTGAACAGCACCGTCACCGTTTCTTAGCAGACGGGGATGGGTCGTTGGCAACAAATGCAACGGTCTCGCATGAAGCGAGCCAAGACAGGCTGACCACGACGGTCGGAGATTTCGCGACGGTCACGGTCAAGAAGGATCTTGACTTTGGCGGAGATCAGGCGGACGATGTGCCCAAACTATGAGGGTTGCTACATGCACTCTCCACTCGCTGCTTTGGAATATTGGCACGAGTGATGTTGAACTGCTTCGCAGGTGCGCCACCACGTGTACTGAAGTGCTCCAGCGGCTTAAAGTTAGCTGATCCTCGAAATGATTACTGGTATGCAGCCCTGGAGTACAGAAACGATGCGACTGCGCTCGATACTGCCAGCAAATGCGCCCGACCTGTCTTCGCGATGAGCATTGTGCGCAAGCAGATCGCTCCTTCACTGCTCGAAGTGTGAACAGGCCTCGCACTTTCAGCAAGGGGCTTTGGCACTGCCGACACACCAACCAGCACGACCACCACCACCACCACCACCACCACCACCACCGCAACCGCGCCACGTGCCGACAATAGCCCAGCGACCACTACGACGTTGTAGTTATATCATACTGCCATCCATCCAGCAACTTTTGCACAGAAAGTGAGCGACACCATTCCTACTTAATCGGAGCCCCTTCGGTCTCTGGGAATGATTGGGAATGTGTCGCCGTTTACTTGCATTCGCACACGAAGGGAACCACCTCGGGCAAAAACGGCAGAGCAAACATGCAGGCATCCTCAAGCCTCGTTAGCCCTTGTTTGCAGTCCACGTCGACGGATGCAAATAACTAGAATAGGGTTTTGGGGTTACATTAATTTGAATAGGCTTTTGGGGTTATATTATTCCATTAGTATAGTAAGAAACGCCCAAAATATTGAACATCTCTTTGCCATGCCTTGGTTCTCAATATGGCCTTGGGCTGCTGCCGGCGCAAGAGGTGCCAGCTCCAATCTGACATGTTCGTATTATGTTATATCATATTTCACTCTCCTATTATGTATATTTTGCTATCTTACATTGTCTGATATTTGAGCGCTTGACTTTGCATTGGCACCAGGTTCGGCTTCGAGGGAGGTGTTGAACAAGGCGACCGACACGAGCCATCGTCGCCGGACTTGGAGCAGTCGAACCCCAAACGCTCAGACGGCTGCACTCGGGTTGAGCATTACAAGCCATTTTATGAAGCGCAACTCGCTGTCGATTCTTGCCGTGAGGCCTTCGCCACGGACATGGCGTGTTGCGCCTGCAGAGCGGCACCGCGCGGACGCCAAGCTTGATGGTTATGTCAGTCCAGAAGTTGAACTGACTTTGGCTCAGGTCTACATGGGTCAGTGGGAGTACGGCGACGCGTCCTCAGAGGACCGGACGAAAGACGCAGAAGAAGGAACTCTGTATTGCTTTCCGGTGTGCCGTGTCCAACAATTACGAGCATTTGGCTCAAGCAAAACCTGCGGCTCCAAGGATTTCCAGTGGGTCGGAACACCATGTCCCCCTTGCAAGCCTGGCTTACTGTCACTTCGCGTGCGGAGGAGGCCGTGGCCCATGGACTCGGCAGGGTGGCGAAATCCTGTGCTCGCAACCCATGGAAGTGCGTTGCACTGACCGTCGCAGGCTGCCTGCTTTGTGCGCTGGGCGTTTTGCGATTCACGGCCGTGAGCGAAGCTCGTGATCTTTGGGTGGATCAAGGATCACAAGCCATGAAGGACTTGGAGTGGACTGAGCGGTACTTCACCACCGCCGGCCGCGTGAATCGTGTCTTGGTCACGGCGAAGGATGGTGGGAACATTCTTCGACTTGAGACGATGGCCGAGATCTTCCGCATGGCTGATGATGCGAAAGCACTTTCTGATGCTGATGGAAAGACCTTTGCCGATGTGTGCCTCCGGGTTTCCTCCGGCTGCTTGAATGCTGGAATCCGCCGCTACTTTGGGAGCGGCAACACTGCCGACTTCAATCAGACGGTCCAGAGCCAAGCCGATATCTTGGTTGCTGTGAACAAGGCCAACTTCCCAGACGGTGCCCCAGCCTTCGCAGACGACTCCATGGGCGGCATCGCACGCGATGGCAGCGGTAGCATCACGAGTGCCACTGCCGTGCGCGTCGACTTCATCTTGGATGCCGCAGAGGAGGCCATGATGAAGTGGGAAGAGGCTCTCGTGCAGCATTTCACCAAGGACCAACTCACCGAGCAAGGCTACGAACACGTGAATGCTTTCGTGCAGGCAGAGCGTTCCCAAGACGACGAATTGAACAGAACGGTGCAGGCGGACATTCCTCTCTTTGCCATCGCCTTTGTGCTGATGGCCTCCTTCTGTTCGATCTTCCTGGGAAAGACAGCCTCCTGGACGCAGAGCAGAAGGCTGCTGGGTGCGGTCGAGTTCTACCTGGTGATCTTCGGCTGTATCGCAGGCTATGGTACCTGCATGCTGATCGGAGTTCCCTTTACCGTGCTGCAGCAGATCCTCCCTTTCATTCTGGTGGGCATTGGCATCGACGATGCCTTCGTTATCTCCGGTGCTTTCGATGCTGTCGACCCTTCCCTGAGCATCCCAGACCGGATCGAGAAAGCCATGCAGCGCGTGGGAGTCTCTATCACTTTGACGAAAGTGACCTCCATCTCCTCTTTCCTGCTGGGTGCCACCTGCGTCTTCCCTTCCGTCCAGTACTTCTGTTTCTATGCCTCCGTTTCGTGCTTCTTCATTTGGCTTCTTCACTGCACCACCTTCTGTGCCCTGCTGGCCCTCGACGCCAGGCGCGCCAGCGCAGACCCCCCTCGCCTGGACCCTTGCTTCTGTGTCGGGGCCGGTGCATCGTGTATGCCCAGCAAGAAGAGCTCGGAGGGTTCGGCGCCGCTTGAAAGGGTCCTCGTGGCAATGATCAAGTTCCTGACCAGCCACCCGGCCATTTCCTTCGCTACCGTCATCTTGTTTCTCGCGGTGGCTGCTGTGTCTGCCTGGCAAGTGAGCCTGGGCCTCAGTACGGACTTTGACATCATGGACCTGTCGCCCGACAACAGCTTCCTGCGAGATTTCTACGACCAGGAGAACCTCCACTTTGGTGGCCTCTCGGCAGGAGGCTTGGCCTTGCCGACGGCCTTGTACGTCGCAGACCAGGACTTCAGCTCCCTGGCAGTGCAGCGGCATCTGGAAGAGGCCGGCGCTGAGCTCATGGCACTCAGCAACGTCAATTCCGTCCGGGGCCTTCAGTCCTGGCACACCGTCTTTACACTTTGGGCCTTGCAGAACAAGGGTGTCCTGCCGTCCCTGCCAGACAGTGCCTTCACAGCGGTCGAGACCAACCGAACCGGCTGCCAGGCAGGATTGCCCTCAGCTGTCACGACTTGCACCAGCCACCTGGTGACGGGCAGCACTTTCTTGCCCGCACTCCAGGAGTTCCTTTCAACGCCGACGGGCAAGGCGTTCGAAGATGATGTCGTGGTACAAGATGGGCAGATCAAGGTGATTCGGATTCGGGCCAATCACATCGACACCTTCAACAGCAAGCAGCAGGTTGCCTTGCTCGAGGAGGTAGAGACCTTCACGGCGCAGTGGCAAAGCGCATTGCCTGGAAGCTTTGTGAGCTCGCCGGCGTATATCTTCTTTGACCAGTACCGTATCATTGTCGAGCAGATGACCGTCAGCATTGCGCTCTGTCTGGCGGCGGTGCTTCTCATCAGTGCACTGGTCTTGGCCCATCCCCTCTCAGTGATGGTGGTTCTTCTTGTCCTGGCACTGGTCTTCATGGACCTGATGGGCAACATCGTGCTGTGGTCACTGGCTCTCAACTCCATCTCTATGATCAACCTCATCATGGCAGTTGGCTTGGTTGTGGACTACTCCATGCACATGGCACACAGCTTCGGGCTGCAAGATGGATCGTTGCCACGGGCCAAGCGGGCTGAGCTGGCCATGAAGGAAATGGGACAGCCTATCTTCCTGGGCGTCAGCACAACCTTCTTGGCCATATTGCCTCTGGCCTTCTCGGCCAGCCAGGCCTTCCGCGTGTTCTTCCAGATGTTCTTCGGCATTGTTGTGGCAGGCGGTTCACACGGGTTGATTTTCCTCCCAGTCTGCATGTCCATGTTTGGGCCCAGCGTGACCAAAACTACCGATGTGGAGGACATATCGAAGACAGACGCAGAGGCTGCCAAGGTCGCCGACAGCTAGCCGCGTGCTAGTTAAGTCGCAAGAGCATTTTCTTGACTTTCTGGTTTGGCCACCGCTAAGCGATGACTTATGTCCTGGACAGCCGCACGTAAAACGAGCTGCTTGTCCTTCGCATTATGCAGCAGAATCCCCCATGTGTAGGATTCACCTGCCTGGCAAAAACAAAGCCTGTCTTCAGGGCTGGGAAAGGTGAGTCGTGGCGAGTTTTGGGTTCAACCCCGATATCGCCTGGGATAAAGCTGCTGCACAATTTAGTTTTGTTGCATGCTGGTGCATATTCCAGGGAGGGAAGGGTGTTTAGCCCTCTCCTTTGGAATGTGCGCTATCACTGGCTCGTGCCGGCTAGGCAAGAGTTGGTTTTTCCAGCGTCACACTGGCAGATCGTGCCTGCGCACCGAATCCGGATCAAATACACGCATAGTCGCCGACAGCCGTACCAACTTTTCAGTCCCATTCTGATGTAAGGTGGAAAGCTGCTCTCGTCGGTGGATCTACTATACTATAGTGTACTATATAGTATACTGTGCCATTATAGTATATTCGTCTACGATTTTATCCTAATTTTTTTTGGGGGGGGGCCTTGACGTGTGGCCGAGGTCCGATCCGGGAGAGGCGAATGGCAGGGATCCCCATTGGGGAGTTGCCGAAAATAGGGACGGCTTAGGGTTTAGGATCATATATGGTACCTTAAATTTTAGGATCCTTATAAAGAAGGACCCCAAAACAAGGTATCCTGATTTTCGGAAACTCCCAGTGGGGTTTCATTGGAGCTTGACTGTACATAGGGTTTTGGGGTTTAGGGGGTTTAGGCAGAAGCACTGAGCCCAGATGCTAGTGGTTTACGAATGTTTAGGGTGTAGGGCCGGCTATTATAGTACGAGTAGGGTCTTGCGTTGCCTTGATGTTGTCGGTCCTTCGCTGTAGAGCTTGATTCAATGGCGCTGTCTTCAGTGACGGCAGCGAGCTAAGATCTTAGACCCAAGAGTCGGGTTGCCTTCGATGCTATGCCGCAAGTCTACCTTTTGCTCTTTGGAGTGGTTGAACCTGAGGCAGATGTCCAGTCGGCACGACCAGAATTGCTCGATACGACCACAACTATCGATATGCCAGCCGACCAGCACAACCAACTATTCCGCCATCTCGACCTTTGAACCTGAAGGTCGGAAAGTAGACCAGGATGAGAACCCAGAGCTGAAGACCCTCGCCCATCCTCAGGTCTCATCCCACGATCGGGCGCTATGTCGGTGACTGGAAAGACAATCAGATGCACGGCCACATGCCGGAATTCATGACAGAAAGTCGAATGCCTGCGGCTGAGGGCTTTTAAGGCATGCTGTTTATGGGAGAAAGCCCAGCCGACCTGGAAGGAGTAGAAAGGCTTTCAATACTCAGTGAATCAGATCGTGAGTTGACCGGCAGAGTCTGGGTACGAGAATCGAACCATGTAGAGTTGTGGCGCGGCACTGCTAGAGAAAAGGGCCAGTAGCTGATGATTATTAGTGAAACCAGTGATTCAAAATTTCCGGGTCCCCAACATCACCTGTCGCCCTAAACCCCGAAGGTATTTCTGCATGCACAAGTGAATGTAGCGGTCTCGCAGTTTCGTATCGGAGTCCACCCAATCTTATTGGGTTTATAAGGAACATATACATACTAATATTTTCCAAGGGGGACCAAAGGCCAGCCCAGAAGCCCTGAAGTGGAGCTCGGACCATCTTCGCCTGTGTATTCCGAGTTGCGAGAGTCTAACTGATATGGAAGCCTGAATAATCGGGAGTTTCAGAAAACTTGGGGTACCTTATTTGGGTTCCCTTTCATTGGGATCCTCTACTATTTAGGGTGCTATATTAGGGTCCCCTATTTTCGGAAACTCCCTATTACCAATACTAATAATATTGCTTGGTTCCTTTTAAGATTATACTATAAAGGGGCCCAAAACCCTGTTCGATGTATTGTAAGGCCCTTACACTAAGCCGTTTCCTGGCTGACATCCGAGCACCGAGGTGACGGGCTCTTAGAAGCAGCCACCGCCTCAGTCCGAGAGAATCGGTTGATGATGAACTTTTGTCCTTATGATTGCTATCGTTATTGTCAAAGTGTTGTTGTTGCTGTTATTTGGCCTGGCTACTGTAATTGTTAATCATTGTTAGAGTTATTGTCATTAGTTTTGCTTGTAGTACTATTGTTATTCCTATTGTCGTTATTCTTATTAACAGTGCTATCGTGGCTGTTGTTTAAATCATTGGTATGGCTACGGCATGAAAAAGGAGAAGGTCTAAGGCTAAGGTTGGAGGCTTGCAGACTTTTGGAATCGGGCCGGAGTCCTCCCCAACAGCATCACCCCATCGGATCCCTAAAGGTAGGCGAAACTCTAGAGCATTCTCCGATTCTTCTTGAGGTCATCACTGATTCTTGGTGAAGTTATTGTCGATGTGGCGATTTCTAAGAACCGACTCCTACTTCAATGTCCTTCCAGATTTGTGAAATATAGGGGCCTAAATAATTACCAAAACTAGTGTGGGGTTCCTTATTGTAATTCTTGTATCATGGGTCCCAAAACCCTATTCTAATTAATAAGGCCCCTATATCAAGCCTGACAAGTGGCAACGTCGACATGCACGTGTATGTGAGTGTCTGGCATGTGTATCCGTATCAAACATATAAATATGCACAGGGGTCCAGTTTATTACAAACTCTGAACCTTTAACATACTCTCCTGCGTTCGGGAAGGTTGGGCTTCGCCCCCCGACCGCTGCATCCCAAGCCAAGAGACTTCGTAGGCGACAGAAGCCTACGCACGTAAGGCTGATAATATTAGCCCCTTCAAGACCTACTATAGGGGCCTGAATAATGACCTTATACTATTTTGGGGGTATAATTAGAGTAGAATGTTCTCTAAATCTCTACTCTAATCATTAAGGCCCCCATGGTTAAGTTGCGGCTGCTCTGAGGCTAACGGTGCTCGCTATACCGGCCAATGGAGCGAAGGGCGCTTCCACGAGGAAGGTTGCTAGGTGGCAATTTGGTAAACTTTTTAATTTCCCTTATGGTCCCTATAGAGGTACCTAATCATAAATACTTTTCAGAGCCCCGAAACTACATTCCAGGTTATCTTCAACTGGCCGATGGGACGACTTTCGCCGCTCGGGTCGGGGAGGTTTGGTTTGGGTGGGTTCTCAGAATCAGGGGTCCAACATTGGTGCTTCTGATGTCAAGGATCCTACTCGTACTTTCTATGGGTCTGGTGGTGGGTTTTTCGCAGGCTAGGGGCTGAGGGTGGTGCACGGTGCTATTGGAAGCAAGGGCGGCGAGCCGCTCGGGCACCAAACTAGGTCCTAGGTGGTAGGAACAGAAAGAGGTTTCCAGAGTTTGTAGGCGATTTTGTTGGATCCGGAAACTTTATCAAGGGTGGCATCTCCACCTCCGACCACGGCTGCACTGCCAGAGTCCATGCCTGGAAGGGTTCTTGACAGGAGACAACACTTGCGAACACCGTTGCTCTCATCATTCTTGCGTTCGTCTTTCTCGTTCTGTTATTCTCATCTAAGTGACAATTTGGGAACCTTTTTAATCTCCCTTATGGTTCCTATAGAGGTACCTATTCATAAGTACTTTTCAGAGCCCCAAAACTACATCCCAGTCATCGTCTTGGTAAGAACTTCTCCGAGGAAGGAAGCTGGCGAAAAGGCAGGCAGCATGGCGCTGGCAAGCTGCATCTTCCGGACCGCCAGCCTGACATCACCAGCTTCTTACAGTGCCCTTATGGTATATACCCTTAATATAGCAGCTATTATATTCCCATTATATAGCCCATTATAGGGTAGGGGTCCCCATCAAGGGTCCCACGAGTGGTGCTATCCCCAAGAGCCCCCCTTCAAGAGGAGCCCCAGAAGCTTAGGGTTTCAGTCCCCAGAGAGCCCCGCCTGGGGAGTTCCGCTGGGGTTCGGTAAAAGACTTCTGGGAGCTGTTTTGAATTTTAAAACAGAACTGGTTTAAAATTCAAAACAGAACCCAAAGGAGCTCAAGAAGTTAAACTCACTGGGGGGGGCGCCAGCTTTAGGGCATCGCGCTTCAATTGATGGTTGGACGTTTAGTTTGTTGCTGTGTTGCTTTGGTGCGTGTGCGTGTGTGAGTGAATATATATATATATATATATATATATATATTTATTTATATTTATATTTATTTATGTATTTCTATTTGTATATACTTGTTTTTCAGTGCATTTTTTTTTGGGCAGGGGGTGGAGAGTCCTTTCCGGCCTGGCATGTGGCCCTTGCAACAATCCCGATCTAGAGCTGCCTACAACCAGGACGGCAAGACCTTCGAAGCTCTTCGGCTGAAATTTTCTTCCGAGCAGGGGCAACTTTTTCACGCCTTTGGTTGAGTTTCGATCTTCTGAGTTTGGCCGATGAGAAGCGAGATCCGGGGCTTCGACTCAGCTTGAAGGGAAGCTTATGGAAACTTGAATCCTGTGCGGTGAGTTGTGCTTGTGCAGACAGTCGGAGTTGCTTTTCGCAAAGAGGGCTTGTGCAAAAGTACCTATGGGATTCATTCGGTATGCTGCCTTACTCGGCCATGTTTTTGTTCCCTGTATCTTGCACTTCTTACCATCGCCGTTCTCGACGGCTCTTGACGGCAATGGGTCGGTTTTTGACAGCAGATGCGTTCCTATTGCTTTTACCTAGGTCGAAATACTGTAGTTTATTCACTGTCCCGGCTGCTGCATTGGTAAAGGCTACCCCAATTTAATACTGCCAATAGTTGTGCCTTTTTGTTACGGAGCTGTTGCTTACTGCTGCTGTTCTAAGTAGTTGTGTTATTCCAGTTTGCGGCCCCTCATTGTTGTCGCCAGTCTAGTGCCTAATTATAATTGTGTCCAAGCATCATCGTTTTTGCAAGAGCGGTCCGGCTTTTGGCAAAAGGCCACAAGCTCTGCGCCCTGCAGTGTGCCCAGGGCCAGTGGGTCAAGGGCGAAGTGGAGGGCAAAGGAACCCTCAGCTACGGTGACGAACTGACATGGTTTACTGGATGGTGATGCCATTTTCAAAGCTTGGTTGGTCGTACGCCTTATGGCTGCATCATGTGCTTTCATTGCTTTGAGCATCTCTGGTTGTCTTCCGCTGCTCGTCGGCTGAAATTTGTCCACGGTTCTCTCGTGCTTTGCTTGGCCATGCCAGGATGACCGCAAGAAGTACAAAGGCCAGTTCATAGCTCAGAGGCTGCCTCTAGGAGTCTAGTACTTGGAGGTTCATGGGTAGTTATAATTAGGCTCATAAGTGGCGTAACTGAAATTACAACCCGTCTTAGGGGACTTATATGACTCCACTGATAGCTACCATTAGCTACAAATGAACCCTCAAGTATTTGCACCCTATGTGAGGAGTCTTGCAACTTCCCCGCCTGAGGTTCCGTGCAGCAAAGCCTCACGGCTTCGGGTCCATTGTTTATGCAGATGGCTACGCGGCAGAAGCAGAAGCGCAAGACAAGATGATGTCTGTCCTGTTGTCTAGGCATCCATCTGCCGCATCCCGAAAATCCCCACAACGAAGCTCCTAGCTTCTGTGCAGCTACAAGGTCGATCATAGACACATACGTGTTCCAGCTTGTTGCTTGCAATAAGTATTTTGGCATGTTCCAGTAACTACGAGTCATTTGCCTTTCTGGGGAGCCTCAGACGGAGGCATACGGTTGGCATCCGATGTTTTTGGGGCTTAGGGTCAGGGCAACATGATCAATATGGAAGACCTTGGCACAATGTCGGAAAGAAGCTTCACTCTTGTTCAATGAAGCCGCGACCCGGATGCCAATCTGCTCCGACGGTAATGAGGGAACTCAGTGAGTTGACTTGAAAGCAACCAATCCACACCACAATCCTGATTTACGAATGCCGATCCGGAATTCTACCCTTTAACATCATTGTTTAAATTGTTTGGGGCATTTTGGGATGGGGCTGATGGAACTAAAGCCCTTCGCCAAGGCAAGGGCAAAAGCAAGCCAGTGATGTAAAAACAAATCGCTCGGCAATGAAAAGCAAGCAACCCTGCAGTGAGGATGTTGTTTAAGGGGTTGGGCAGAGTTGAGTGGATACCAAGGATTGTCCTACGAGGGACAGTGGCAGTACGGCACGAATCTCAAATTCTCCAGGCGTGATGGTTTACGGGACTTACAGGGCTTGAGCCCAGTGCCCGTACCCGGAGCCGACAAACGCACCTGAAATCATGATGGCACCCTTTGCGTCCTAAACCCCAAACCTCGTGTGTGGTGCCTTGCGTGCCTGTGCGAGAGGGAGAGACGAAGCCGCTACACCTCGCCAGGCAAGTCCGAGTGTGAGTGCTGAAACCTCTAGAGTTTGAGGAGCATCCAGAAAGGCTACAGAGGCTTCATGGGCCAATGATCTCCCGAGGTTACGGTACTCTGGCGGCCTGAACGACCTGGGAAATCAACAATACTATAGCTTCGAGTTCCTAGTGGAACTTTGGCGTGATCTACCCTGGAGCCCTAGTCTACTTGTGAAGGTCCCGATGTTAAAGCCTAAACCCACAGCGACAATCTTGCGAGACGGAAAAGGGTCGTCGAAGAAGAACCCCCTTAAACCCGTACACAAAACCTGCGCCCAGCATGTTTGCAGTCTCACTCATCGGACCTTGAACCACATGCCTCGCCTGGATTGTCCGAGAGTGAGCGCTGAAACCCGTAAGCTCAAGACTGCAAGCGGGCTTGTCCTTGCGAAGTAGGAGGCAAAAGACTCAGGCAAGCCAGCCGGCAAAGGCAAGTGGTGCACCAAGGAGTCTGAGGTCGGGAGGGGCTGGAAGTTCAGGTTCTTAGTAGCTGCAGAGGTAAGAAACTTTCACCTTTTGGGGGTCATATGACCCTACCATAATTCAATTGTTAACTTTGTTTGGGGCTAGGGCACTCAGCCCTAAGGGTTTGGGATCAGGGTTCTTAATAGGGTTTAGAGTTTAGGGTGCTATTTGCAGCACAGTCGGTGCCTCGGTTCCTGGCATATGCATAGTCCAGGTGTAAGAAAGGGCGCGATGTGCTGCAGGGATTCTGGCCTGACGAGCTCTAACCAAGTCCGTGTAAAAAGGGCTTTTATGCTGGAGTTCATGGATTGGTGTTTAAAGTTTAGAATTACATAGATTATGGAGCTTGGGGCTTAGAGTTGGGGTGTTGCAGCTTACCATTTTGAGTTTATCTGCTCTCGGGTCTCAGGTCTCAGAGGGCTTTGGGGAATCCCTGTTGGAGGCTCGAGGCGTGAGACTGAGAAAGTCAGTTCAGTTTAGGGATTACAGAAGGGAGTCTATACGATGCGACTCTAGTATAGTGGCTTGAATAATTACCAATATAACCGCGGAGCCTGAATGTAAGTACCGTATGACTCAGCCCCAAACCCTATTCTATGATGATTAGGGCGCCTTCATGCTGCATGCCTACATACAACTCATTATAGAGCCCTTCTAGAACCCTTTAAAGGATCCCCTATTCTCATCAATAAGGCCCCTACATGACCTGCAGCTATGGAGCCGACTGTCGACTCATGGAAGCTTCGCCACGAGCCCCGACCTCCCCTCAAAGCGCCGCATTCCTTTCACTGGGTTCTTGTTGGGGAATTAAGTTACCAGAACGGGGAAACCATTTTATTTATGATAGATTCGGTAGATCCCTATTATGATGATTGCTAAGGATCTATAGTAAATAATGTGATTCCTTATTCTGGTAATGCAAGTAAAAGCCCTTAACAGTAACAAGAACCCAGTTCAAGCGACTTGGCTTTCTCTGGTTTAGGACGACTTGACCAGGCCAGCGACTGGTGGACGCTTGCCTTGATCCGGCCCAAAGGAATCCCTTGAGAAGGAACAAAGAAAAGAGGGCTCCAGGCCCAAAGCTCCCGAAACTTCAGACCCGAAGCGGGTTCGGGTACTCGGGCGGCGGTGACTTCTCCATGGCAGGGGCGAGAGCTGACCCCCGTCTCCTCCGTGCGGCCGTCCCCACGAGAGCTGCAAGGGGTGCTGGGCACAGGTGCGCAGCGGGGATGCTCTTTATAGAAATCGGGAAAGCACATGTTCTTGTGCCAAACAGGAAATAAGGGCTGCCATCATCAGGGGCTGCTCGCCATCAGCTTGGCTCGAATGCCATGGAACTGCCCAGATGACGCTTGGCATCGCCGGGCTCGCGGACAGGGGATGCTCGCAGTGGTGCGCCGCTCGTCTCCAACCAGACAAGCAACGGCAAGAGAGGAGAACTCTGACAGTACGACCACTAAGCTTGTTGATTGAAATCCGGTGGAGAAGGTTTGAGTTCCTTTTACCAGGCTGTCGACATGCTGACGTTTGGCTCAATTGAGGCTGAAAAGACGTCCAGCGCGGAGAACCACGAGAGTCTGCCCATTCTTCTGCGCTCGATCTACACAGGCTTCAGTCGCTATGACATGGCGTAGCACGAAAGAGTGTCGCCGAGCTTTGCGTGGCTCTTGAATCGCTTTGCCCAAGGCAAGCTGCGCCTGGGCGACAGTGAGGCAGCAGACATCTCGACAGTCAGCTTCGACAGGTATTTGAATCTTGTCTCGCTACATTGGGTCCAACTTATGCACATCAGAGATCTTCGAAACATGGAGAGAATAATTAAGACTATGCTGCGACAAGGCACGCGTTAGCAACATGATTTCGGAAAATGACGTATCTATGCATGCTTTGTATGTGTTCGTCGAATAAGATAATGTGTAACACCTGCCAATGTGCTATGGAGGTCAACAGTACAGTGCTGATGCTTCAGAGAGCTCGCCTAACTTGTTCGAGTGCGAGTGACAAAAAAAGGGGCGTGTACGTATACACACGCACTCTATCTATACCTATATCTAGAAAAATATGTATATGTATATATACATATATATATATATATATGTATACTGCAGTGTGTACGTGTATTATGTTTCATCTCGCTGTCGCTCTCTCGCTCTCTCTCGCTCTCTCTCTCTCTCTCTCTCTCTCTCTATCTCTCTCTCTCTCTCTCTCTCTTTGTCGCATTATGCCTCTCTTCTTCTCTCCCTGTCTACGGATGCTCGTGCATGCACGACGTGCTGTATCCCATTCCAAGGCCCGACTTCGAAAAGAAGCTCGGAGCAGGATTGGGGTTGCAAGGGCTGGTGTACTGATGTCCAGGCGTCATTCCAGCACCTAGATTATGTTGAAGAGGCATCAGGCCTGGTGCATGAAACTCACGGTAGTAGGCGAGCAGTGCCCGAAGAGTATGAGCGTTAGGATTCTACTCGTACAAAGGTCAATATTCGTAAGGCAGGACTGGGAACGGCACCACCTCTACCCCGGGACGGGACCTGACACCATGACTGTGACACTAGTTGTGCTATGTGTGCCCTGTCTTACTCCACGATGGAGACTTTGTTGCTGCAGTCTCCGAGCTCGCTCAGTTTGCACATGGACCGGCCTTGTATAGTTGCGAGAGTGCGATTGCTGTGCATGCGGCAGGGATAGCTCAGCAACACCAAGAGTTTCAGCAGCAACGACATCAGCAATCAAACTCTAATTACTTCGCGCAGTAGAGAAGCTTCCGCCGAGGACAGGCATGATTCTGCCACGGAGGGTGGCGATGAAGATGCCGATGCTCAAGTTCAGTGGTGATGACCGTGACGATGATGATGGAAATGATGCTAAGGCACACGTCGGTGGTGCTGGCGTTGCCGATGCTGCCAGTGATGCTGCGGGTGATGCTGCTGATGATGGTAGAGGTTGCTAACAGTTAGTGGCGGCAACAATAGTATTCAATAGTACCTCCACCACAAGTAATTAGCCAGTATGTAGAACTACCGTATACATGCCAATGTCACTTGTGCAGAAATGCAAAGAGCAACCTGAAACAGGAGCTTATGGTCAAGTCTATCCTGTTGTTGGCATGCCGGACAAGGTTGGCGGGAGGGCTGCTGATTAGCAGTGTCCTTCACCCTCCAGCTTGGTGTTCAACTCTTGAAGCCTAGACCTGTATGGGAGCAGAGAGGAAGCATCCTACCCAAACTCGAAACCCCAATTCGACAAGGTGGTGAAGATATTCCGGCGGAACAATTGGATGGAGGTGGTTAAGGAGTCTTCTTTCGCGCGGTGCATGAAGGCGGATCTCGAGATCGGCTGCGATGCCGTCTCAGAAGCCCGAGATTAGCCTGAAACTCCTTCCTGTTCTTATGTTGCGTTGTTACGTTAAGATTGTAAAGGTTCTTGTGTCTGCATGACGCTTGCATTCGGCTGTTGCTGTTGTTCTGGTTGTTGCTCTTGTGTTTGCTTCGCTATGCAGCAACATAGCTCTCAGACGCCATTCAACCATAGTGTTCGTTTTTCGCATCAGGGTTCTCGCTTTCCGGGCCTCTGTGCGCAGTGAAGGCACGAGATCCCAGCCACTACGTCGACTGCCTGGGCATCGGCAGCACCAGCAGCGCAGCTGATTGCGCCGATCACTTCTTCGCTGTGTGCCCGTGGGATGAAAAGCTAATGAAAGTCGACACGTCAACGTGTCTCGATGGGGTCTATGAGTCTTGAAGATTTGTGAAGGTTTGAGCGTGCGCCGGGAATCACACTGGGCGATGCTGCGTATCGCTTCCACCATCCTCGTGGAATCTTGGCTGCAGCAGGGGGCGAACAGTTTCCGAATCGTCTCGCAAGCTCTCCCGAGATTGGGTCCAGGTATTCTCCACATCTCCCAGGCCCTGGACGTCTTAGATCAGCTTCTGTCCATCATCACCGACATGATGATGCCGGATGATTTCTGGCCTATAACAGTTGCTTTCCCTTGCTTGTTTGACCAATCAACGACACACCCACGACAGCTCGTGAGGATTAAACGTCGGACGAACGGGGGCAAGGTGGAAAAAGTTCTTTTCTGGAGTTCCCAAGGCTAAGCCCAACCTAGTTGTCAATGCTGAAACTCTAAGGACCCTAAGCCCGAAACACCCCCCTGTGCTGGGCAACGACTGAGGCGAAGGGTCTTCTGCAGATTCATCTCGACCTAAAGCCCCAGATGCTTTTCTGCGAGGTACAGCAGGGAGTAGGATACCGGAGTTTAGGTCTTTGAGGGTCCGGATTCAGGGCTTAGAGAACACAGTCGCGGATTAGGGCCGATAGGGTGTAGGTTGGACACTTTCGAGCGGGGTCTCCTGACCGTTGGTTCCGGGAGCGGCTTGGGTTTGGAGGCTCTGCGTGTTTTATTACCCAGGATCGTAGGAGTGTCCTTAGCCTGGAGGCTTTTGTCAGCATGGTTAGAGGATCCAAGCGCGCTTGGCTCAAAGTAGACGCGCGTTATCACCTGTCTTGCGCTAGTAAAGGTTACTACCTTCTATGTGAGCGTCATGAGGGGCCAGGCCCCTTTGCAGCCGAGATTCCGAGGCATCTAGACCTCGATCGTCCTTGCTTGTGTGAGGACCTGCGCTGACAGACACCCCCGATATAAAGCTTAACTCAAGGCTCACTTGCAAGCATCCCAGGAACATCATGGTGAGTACATCTCCGGATGGGCTTCTCAAGGTGACTCGGCCTTTGCTCCCCCTTGCGGGAAATGCTCCGACACCTGTCAAGCCCTCACGGTACAAAAATCATTGTCGATGCTTTGTGTTCTATGATGTGCTATGTCTTGTTACTGTCCTTCGTGTTTTCTGCATGTCGCCGATGTCTACCATCCTCTTTGTACATCAAAGCTGTGCCAACATCGCAGTGTTGCCAGCTTCCGCTGCCGTCCAACATGAGAGGGAAGGAACAAGAGCGCCGCAGACATGCGACATCGCATCAAATGTGGCAGAGGTTTTGGCTCTGAGCAGAGCATATCACCGGTCCTGTAGGGAAGTTGTTGAACTGCTGCCGGGATGTCAGCCGATGAGCACAAGCAGTTGCTGGAACTTCCATGCACCCTAGGGGTCTTGGAGAACACCTTCGGCGTGATCCAGTCTGAGTCGATGGACCTGCAAAACGACCCGCGGTTCTTTCAAGGCAACATCCTGAATAAGAGGCTGTCTGCCTTCGCCCAGCTCAGCGTGGTGTCGAGTCTCATGGTGAATGCTGCCAGCCACATCATTGAAATGAAGAAAGAGTTCAACTTTGTCACCTTCGAAGGCTGGATGCGAGTCATAAGCTTCTTGCTGATGAGCTTTGTGTTGATCCTGAACGTCTTTGCCGTCTACGTCGGCATGGCACAGACATACCACACATATCGCCTGGAAACAGCAGGACCCACGGGCTTCGAGATTGCCACCAGCTACTACTTGAATCGGAACATCGTGTCCTGGCGTCACATTGCCGTGAAGTGCTTGCTGAATGGCCTCGCACTCTACTTGTTCTCCACAGGAATCCGATGTGCCATGAGCTTCGACGTTGATGATCCCAAGGACTTCCCCAAGATGTCGCACTTCAACTCTCGGCTCCTGGCCTTTCTCATCCTGAGTCTCTTCCTGCTCTCCGCCTGGGGCATGCACGTCGTTCACCAGACACACGTGGCGGTCTTCAAGGTCAACTACGAGTGGGCCAAGACGACGGAGCGGCCCTACATCAGCAAGGTGAATGAGCTCATGTCCCCCTCAAGAAGGGGTCGCGTCCCCAGCCGCCCGGACGTCTAGGAAGCAGCGAAGCCAGAGTGAAGCGCATCCAGGAGGTGCGAAAGCTGATCTTCAATGATGAGAACATGCACCCCAAGTATGCATTTAACGCTTAGACCAAGTCCTTGGCAAAGCCAAGGTCGGGTCCGGCACACTAGTAGTCGCTAGCAATTGTACAAGATGGGGTTGAGATTTGAAAGTATCTGAAACAGGCATTTTGCAGACCTGGTGGCCTAATGACTGTTCAGAACTGCAAGCCACGACCCATAGGCCTCAGGTCTGTCGAGACGACAGCTGCCCTTGTTTGCCCTTGTTTGCGCTTGCTCCTGTTCTGTCAGTTTGACATGAGGCACGCGAGCTGCGAATGTGTGACATGTGATCAAAAAGCTGTCAAAGCCAATTCCCGAGACCCCGAAACCGCAAATCCAGCGCATGATCGTCGTAATTCGCAGAGCTTATCACATGCGCTTGGGCTGCTTGATCCACCTGCTGAGCAGGTTTCCAGCACGAGCTCTGGATCACTCTTGCGCCCCTCAAGGGCTATGATGCTTGAGCAGAGCAGCGCACAAAAGTCACCGCTCCAGCTCAAGCAGACTACATTTGTGCTGTCCGCAGGAAAAGAACCATCTTGCGTGCACAGGCACTCAGGTGTCAGGACTCCTCATGACAAGAATAGGATAGTTTTGCTTGTTGCATGGTTTGTAACTTTAATCTACCAAACAAATTTTAGTATAGTTATCAGTGGTAATAAGAATAACCACAGTAGGGTTTAACACTAGTAACATCAATAGCGCTGTTAAGCATAAGAATCATAATTAATACTAGTCATGATGTTGATAAACGAAATAATAATCAAATCCTAATACCAATAATAGTAGAGTAATACTAACAACAATCATCATCATCATAATGACAATATCAATAGTCTTGACAGTAGTGATACTGATATTTCCAATAATAGGAGCAGTAACAAAAGCGAAGCATGTACAAACATAATCACTATGATAATCGTAGTAATTCCAGTACTAGTGATCGTAATGCTGCAACGCTGATAATGCTAGCATGGCGCTCTGAAGGTTGAGACACTCGGCTGACGGAACAGAGGGTATAGAAAAGAACAGTAGTAAGTCCAATAAGGAAAAATAGAAGAACAATACTAAGAAGCATATCATTAAGCCTTCAACCGTGTGAAAACGCCTGTTTGCTCCCGAGGTCGCTTTGATCGACTACGGCCTCGTCGAAGCTTGTTCAGCTGCAGGCTCCGAGGCGAAAGACGCTGGGCAGCTTCAGACAGAGCTCTGCTCCTGTTTGGTTTGGGGTTTCCTGGATTGTCCGAGTGTGAGCGCCGAAACGCCAGTCTCCCTCAACAGACCTCGAAGGGGTGCAAGAATCAAGAATAGACATCTTCGTGGTCTGGGCCTGGTGTTCACGTTGGAGACGCAGGGTGTCAGGATCTTGCGTATTCGTTGTGATGCTGTGGCTTCGGAGCACCACGGTGGGGCCGGAAAGCCCTCTGTTTCGGTTTGGGGGTTCGTCGCGTTTGGTATCGTCTGCGATTTATGTCTCTGGGTTGGGTTTTTGCGTGGCTTCCGGTAGACTAGTTTTTTTTGGTTAGCTTCGCAGATCTTCCTATGGCTTCATGTTGGACATTGGTCGTTTTAGCTTCTTTGAGCTGCACAGGGAGCAAGTTGCAGTCCGCACAAGGAGGCTGCATCCCCAGTCTCCTTCCAGTAGGAGCAGACTGGGCTCAAACAGCGAAGTCTCCGATGTCTTCCGTCCGAGGATGCAGCCTTGCAGCTGTTTCGGTGGGTCGGCTGGGAGTTCCTGTGGATCTTGGCATCGGAAGCCTTTTGTTTAAGCGGCCGTGACGAGCCTCGCCTCTATGCAACTGCAGCTAGGGTTGTGCAGTGTTAGAGTCGGGATTCGTAAGACTTAAGCCCGATCGTCGTCGTGGTCGTAGCAGTAGTGGGAGGAGTAGCAGTGGAAGTACTAGCTGGTGGTGGAGTAAGTAGTCGTGGTCATGGTCGTGGCCGTCGGCGTCGTAGCAGTCGCAGTAGCAGCGCCGGCAGTAGCAGTAGCAGTAGCAGTAGCAGTAGCAGTAGTAGTAGCAGTAGTAGTAGTAGTAGTAGTAGTAGTAGTAGTAGTAGTAGTAGTAGTAGTAGTAATAGCAGTATTAATAGTAGTAGTAATACTAGTAATCGTGGCAGTAGTGGTAGTAGTAGTTGTTGTAGCCGTAGCAGTATGGTGATGATGACGCGCATGGCATGAAATCTGAAATGAAGGGCTAGTTACTAGTTGCGACATGCACCACAACTCTCAGCTCACCAAAACCAGTGGGTGCAAGTATCAGCAGCAGCAACCACCACAACAACCGCTATCATTTTCGAAAGGAGCGCTCCTCCGTCCGGCAAGTATTCCTATAATTCCTACTCCCTCCGGAGCCTGAAAGTGACTTTGTGGGAGTTTCCAAAAATAGGGGACGACCCTAATGTAGTGCCCTGGGCTAGTACGATCCTTATAGGACCCCACAATAAGGTACCCGGAATTTTCGGAAACTCCTATCTGCCCGCAGAGATCAGGACCAGGGTCCTTGGGAGCAGCTACCGGAAGGCTTCCGCCCCTTCTTCCGGCGTTCGGACTTTCGGCCGCCAGCCTACCAAACGGATCGGCTCAGCTCAGGCCTGCATGTGATTGTTGATTGCGTCTAGTGATGTCTAGTGTACATAATCATGCATAGACAGACATGTGTATGCATATGTTCGTTGGCACGCTGGTACGGGTGTTTGTCGGTCTATCTGCCTGCCCGCCTGCTATGCATGTATGTATGTGCGTATGCCTGTAAGTATGTATATTCTTGTGACTGTATGTGTGTGTGTTGGGCAGGCAGACAGACATGCAGACATTGACATGCTAATGCCAAGAGCCTGTACATGTGATGTCGCTCATACGTACATATGCAGGGACAGGGGCGGTCAAAGCACAAAGCAGCAACTCCAGTAGTTGCAACCCCGATGGCCTGTAACGATGCTGGTAGCCGCAATAGCAGCTGCCATATCAACCCTGAGCCCTTAACCATTTACACAATTAGCCTTGCCGTAAGGTCGTAGGGGTTGTTGTCGTAATGCGAGAAAAAGCGAACAAGAAGCGAACACAAAAGCCCGAAGCTTGAGATCGAGGATATGCTCCACCAGGTTGTAAGTCTAGCCGGAAAGCTAGGTTCACCCAAACCCTCGCCTGAAGCAGTCGAGTGCGAGTGCTAAAAAGTCTCGTCGAGTCGATGCGTTGAGGTTGAGCCGTTTGGTAGCAGATCCCGTTCAGGTGTCCTCCAGTCTGCGCTGCAAGAGGACTTCTTTTCACAAGTGCTCTCGCCGCCTTTCCGAAAATTGCTCCTTGGCTTGCTGGGTAAAATTATTACTATAGGGTTGTAAATTCAGCCGTTCAGCCACGCGAACCCTTCAATCTGTTGAGCCCAACATCACCGACAGCTTTGAACTTGAAGCTGTCTCGCATCCGCTTCCGCAGCCTGACACCCCAATCTCGGCTATGGAAGCCCTGTACTCAGGCATCATGGATCGTATTGTGAACCTTACAACTCAGTACGCCTTCATAGCTGCCGCGCCGCTACGTCACCCTTCAGGCCATCAGCCAGCACACTGCGAAATCACTTTCACAAGCCACTGTAATCTGCTGATTGAGGTTTGCTACCCTCCTGAAACAGACACGCCTGGAAATCCTGATCCCAAAGCCCCAACTCCACGAGCATCCGTGACCTGTTGCCGGAAGCCTGGACCTACCAAGGTGGGATAATTCTTCCCCCTGGCTGCCTTTTAATACGTATACAGTCATATGGGGGCCTTAATGATTGGAATCGCCCCCAAAATAATGGAGGTAATTATTTAGGCCCTTATATTGTATATAGTACCTTTCTGATCCCTTGCAGTAATCCTTATAGATTCCCTTGATAGGAACCCTAAGAGCCCTATAGGTGTTTGTTAAGGCCCCTACAGTACATCCTGTGACTGAGGTGGGCGAATCCCAGCCAGGCCAAACAGGAGCTGGGTAGGATCCTGGGTGCCGGGCCTGCAAATACTACTTGGGGGTACTTAGAAATATTTTTTTAGTTTTTTGTTATTATAATCCCTAAGAAACAGCTAAAAATTAATTTTTGCTAGGGTTCTAAGTTCAGTATAGACTAGAGGGGCCTTAGTAATTACCGATACTCCTTTAGAGTTTAAAGGGTTCCTTAAAAGGGATGTTGTAAGGATTCTATAAGGGACTTCGGGATAGAGGGGCCTTAATAGCTACCCATAGTAGTTTGGGGGTTCCTCATTATACTCATAGTATCATGGGCCCCAAAACGCTTATTTAATGATTAAGGCCCCTACAGTAGAGTTTCAGGGGGAAGTGAAACCCCCCGTAAGGTTAAGAGGACTGAGGGGGGAACAAGATCGAATTAGCAGCTGGAGAGCTGCGGGATGCGAATGTTGAGACTGTGGTCCGGAGTTCAGGGAATCCGAAGCCCCAAGAAGTAAAAGGTTGCGGTCGGAATGCAGGTTGCACGTACCAAGATGGCACCGACGACGAGGATTACTACTACTACTACTACTACTACTACTACTACTACAACTGCTACTACTACTACTACAACAACTACTACTACTACTACTACTACTACTACTACTACTACTACTATGACTACTACGACTACTACTACGACGACGACTACTACTACTCCTACTACTCCTGCTACTACTCCTACTACTCCTGCTACTATTTCTACCACTCCTGCTACTACTGCTACTACTACTACTGCTGCTGCTACTACTACTACTACTGCTACTGCTACTGCTACTATTGCTGCTCCTTCTACTCCTGCCACTACGCCTACTGCTCCTGCTACTACTGCTACTCCTGCTACTACTACTACTACTACTACTACTACTACTACTACTACTACTATTACTACTACTAGTGCTACTAGTGCTACTAGTGCTACTAGTGCTGCTACTACTACTACTACTACTCCTGCTACCACTACTTCTGCTGCTACTACTACTACTACTTCTACTACTGCTGCTATTACTACTACTACTACTACTACTGCTACTACTACTACTACTACTACTACTACTACTGCTACTGCTACTGCTACTGCTACTGCTACTGCTACTGCTACTGCTGCTGCTGCTGCTGCTGCTGCTGCTACTGCTGCTGCTACTGCTACTGCTACTGCTACTGCTACTGCTCCTGCTGCTACTGCTGCTGCTGCTGCTGCTGCTACTGCTACTGCTACTGCTACTTCTTCTTGTAGTTCTAGGCACTTCTGCTACTGCCACTACTGCTACTACTAGCACCACCACGACCGTTTGCAAACTCCATTGATCCACGATCGCTGCCGTCGGTACTGCTGGGTGAACTGTTTCTATTTTAACTCCGTTGCTATGGCACTTAGTGGTTGTTCTATTGTCGGGAAGCAAGCTGAAATTACTACGACGTGGTGCTTCAGCTTGCACCCGAACATCATATACACAGCGCCCTCGAGCTGATTGGGTGTAACCTTGAGTGCCAAAGCGGAAAAGCGCTGAATTAGGCGAGCTGTTCTATGGCGTGGCATTGGCAAGTGACCGGCTCGACTTTGAGCCGGACTTTGATGTCTGCCGTCGGCAGATACAGTCTCTACGGAGCCGCTTGGTCCGTGTCGGGAAGTGAGCTTCAGACTTAGAAGGTGAGAGTTGTCACTTGTGTGTTTTCTTGAACCGCTTTTCCATCTGATGGGCTGGTTGCCTGATGCAGTTAGCCGCCCATGCAGGCCTTGTGGTCTCGGGGAACGCGGCAGCCACCTGAGCGCCGTGGTGCAAGTCTTTGAATGCTGCTGGTCAAAGCTCGGTTCTCTGCATGACCTTCCCAAAATATCGTCCATTCAAAGTTTGTTTTATGCTACAGAAGACCGTGCTCTGTTGAGCAGTTTAATGCCATACCTACCCAGGCCCTGTAGTTCCAGCTAGTTGAGCCAGCAAAGATTGCTGGCCAGCTGAGCACGCAAAGACGTGAAGGTTCCTGTTCTTAGAATCCAGGGCACCACCGTCCCTGCAGCATTTCGGGACTGCCTGCAGAGTTGCCTTTTCGTCGCAATTGACATGGCTTTGGGTTGCGGGGACACTGGTGCTTGATCGGATAAGAGCATTAACACTAAAGATGTGTGGTCTTTTACAACCATGCGTCTAACATTCCGAACCAGGGATTTGGCTTTTTCATGCCGTGCCCTGTGCCGTTTGGCAGTCTGCGTGTCGCGAAAAGCTGTGTTAGCCCTGCAAGTTCAGAAGTCAGTCCCTGCCGGCGAGCGGAGATGCCGCGGCTGAGATAGTGCAACTGCCCGGGTCTTTCTTAACCCTAGGCCCCTAAAGCCGGAACCCTTAGTCCTAAAGGCGCACGTGTGCAGGGGGGGGATCCATCAAACACATTGAGCCTGGGCTTTTCCGTGCCTTGATCTTCAGGGAGGGTACTACAGAGATCGGAATCCGTACCTCTGGTAGTCCCTTGCCGTCACTCCCACAGCTTGTGCTATAATGTATCCCGGAGTAGTTTCAATAGTATTCTCTTATAGTCCCTGTCATACCTGATATTATAAGATCGCCCCAACCCCTCTTAGAATGATGAAGACCCCTAAATCATCCTTTGTTTAGGCTCACGGAGACCCGAAACCCCAGTAGGCAAGCAAGCAGTTGGAGGAGCATAAAAGGATGGCCGTTGCAAAGACGAGAATCCGAAATCACAGCAGTCGCTTTGGGAAGACACTGGCGGCAGCCTTTAATTTGACAGCTCGGGGGCGCCTTTTGTACAAATGGTAGCCTCGTCAGCCGTTGCCTTCTTGCTGTTCACGGGAGGTTTCTCTTGTCGGGGCCAGTCGGGCTTGTACGAGAGCGATCCCGAGTATCGGGGCCTTGTCGAGTTGGGCTTGACGACCACAGGACCAAGAAGGAGAAGCTCAACCTAGTAGCAACACAGGCTATACTCATCGTCACACAAGCACATGCAAAGCTGGAGCTTTTCCGTGCTGACAGGCCCCAGCTGGGAGGAGAGCACAGATGCATCCAGCTTCCGGGGCGTTCAGGACATCCCACTTCCCGCTGTCTTGCTTGTGACTGGCAGTTCGCCGGCTCTGAGCTTGAAAATCTGAGCTTTCTCAACTGGAGGTCGATGTTTCTGCTAAGATTTCCGGTCGTGTGCGTGTCTCGATTTTGCCAAGGAGTTGCAGGCTGAGGAGGACCAGGGGGCCGAGGAAGTCGCGGTAAAGGCTTGCAGTTGCTGAGATTCAAGGTCAGTTGTATAAGCATTATATATACATACATACACAGTATGTATGCGTATATATATATATATATATATATATATATACATACACATATATATATATATATGTGTGTGTGTGTGTATTATATATATATATATATATATACACACGCACAGACATACATACCTCTCATATTGTATATATATATACATATGTATGTACAAATAAACAAATAAATATATATATATATATATATATATGTCTGTATATATATAATTATATATATATATATATATATATATATATATATATGCCTTCTTCGTTGTTTTGGTCTTCGGTTGCTTGTAGGGTTTGGATTCGAGAGCTTGCACAGCATCTGTGTCTCACATGTGTTGTATGTGCAGGGAAGGGACTGGTCTGCTTCGAGCTAGTATTAGTAGAGATGAGGCCCTCTCAAGCAACTGTAGGCATGCCATGTACTCAATGTGATTGAGCCCCCTTTCATTGACCGGTGCCATAGATCTGCAAATGTCGCTAGTATTGGTACTGCAGTCACGGCGACGACAATGAAATTTGCTTCCGTTGTTTCTCATATTGCAATTAACGGCGAGGCTACCGAAGAAATGAAGGGGAGATGTAGAAAATGTCTGAGAAGCCGTGCATATTTCACGCACGAAACAAGCATGAGAAGTGTGGGCAATCGCAGCCTACGTGATGAAGGGCATACAAGGATGCGTCAACTGCTATATGCATCCTGCGAGGCAGAGTGCTCGGGTGCCCGGGCAGAGCAGTCAAAGCCCAGCCGTAGACCCAGCTAGAAGTTTCGGGGTCAGACAGTTGTCCCTTATGCGGCGAAGAAGCCCTGAGCTTGCCTTAGCCTCGATCCGCGAACACAAAAGCGAATCGAACCACCTCGCAGCGCGAGTCCAACTTCACAGACCTCCTCAGAGAGTCAAACGTAACGGAACGACTTGTACGCTTTGAAGGCCCAGACGGCAGTCTCCCCCGTAAAACGAGTGGTGTCCCATTAAGAGCTTTCCACCGAAGTTCAGAACTTGTAGCACATGTCATCTAAGTCATTGTGTCACAGTTCCAGTTGTCAGCTCCCCGCGAGCAAGCGGTGACGTGGTCCACCACCGCTGCCTGTGGCAAGAAGCACTACAAACCCTAAGCTTCTCATCGAACCGGAACCTCCCAAAATCCTTACCCGAAAAAGCCCTGAAAGCCCTCAGGCCCTAACATCACCCTAAACCTAAGCCCAAGACATCCTAGTCCTAGTCTCCGAGGCAAGTTCGAGTTGCTGGATGCAGAGCTTTCGGCAGAGGCAGAGGCATCAAGCTCCTCACTGCCTCGACAGCCCCAAGCCCGGCTCGGTCCTCGGCGCCCTTGGGCGAGGAGTTAGGGCATGTGGCTGGGTGGATATGGGTGCATCTCGCTCTCTAGCTATCTCTCTCTCTCTCTCTCTTTTTTTTTTTCTCTCTCTCTCTCTCTCTCTCTCCCTCTCCCTCTCCCTCTCCCGCTCCCTCTCACTCTCACTCTCACTCTCACTCTCACTCTCACTCTCACTCTCACTCTCACTCTCACTCTCACTCACTCACTCACTCTCTCTCTCTCTCCCTTCTCCCTCTCCCTCTCCCTCTCCCTCTCCCTCTC
>CAJNDT010002924.1:554848-725825 GCA_905221615.1 Symbiodinium sp. CCMP2592
TCGCTGTCTCTCTCTCTCTCTCTCTCTCTCTCTCTCTCTCTCTCTCTCTACTCTCTCTTTCTCTCTCTCTCTCTCTCTCTCTCTCTCTCTCTCTCTCTCTCTCTCTCTCTCTCTCTCTCTCTCTCTCTCTCTCTCTCTCTCTCTCTCTCTCTCTCTCTCTCTCTCTCTCTCTCTCTCTCCACATATATAGATATATATACATAGATATAGACATGCATGTTTATGACAAAAAATGTATATATCTATATATATATATATATTTATATTTATAATATGTATATTGTACATACACACATACACACATATTTACATATCATGCGTACATACTTGTGCATGTCTATTGCATTTCTTTACATCTGTAGTGAAATGCTGTCAAGGTATTCGTGTACGTGCATATACCAGCTTATACACAAATGTATAGTCATACATACGGGTTTGCCACTTGATTTAAGTGCTGTGTTTTATGCTGAGGTCTCAATTGCTTGACTAGAACGACCTGTGTGTGTGTGTGCGCGTGTGTGTACGGCATGTTTGTGTTTGTTTAACGCAGAGGGTCCATGGTGACTAATATAGGGGCCTAAATAATTTCTAACACTATTCTGGGGGTTCCTTATTCTAAGTATAGTATAATGGTCCCCAAAACCCTATTCGAATGATGAAGGCCCCTATGTTACACACCGGATCCTCGGCGGCCTTACCGCTGAAACCAAGGACAGACATATCAGCAGTAGCCTGAACTCTCCGTAGGGATAGTTTGAAGCAGTGAGTGAGTTATGATTCAATTCCAACTCGTTAGTAGCAATTGTGTTTTAAGTGGGGTCCAAATGGCTTACTGTGGCCATTTCATGTCAAGCTGCTTGGTCATCTTGCGTCAGGCCTGGTTTACCCAAGTCTCCAGAGGAGCCAGGTTTGCGCGGAGCCCGGATGGAATAAAGCAGCTTGTGAGGCGAATTGAAGGAATGAACGGAACTGGTGTTTGATGAGCGTCAGGGTGGAGGATTCGAGATAGAACTTTCCATTTTCTTTGTGCACTTTGCAATCAGCCGGTACCTTTCCATTTACCGATCTATTGAACTGCCATCGATCCATCTACCTACCTATCTATGTGAGCTTTGGACACGCGTCTTTGCCCAAGCCCGGTAGGACCTTTGGAGGGCGGGGGCACACAAGAGTACAGGACTTTGAGGCTTACTATACGTTCCCTGGCGGTTGGGGGGTTTGGCAAATCTCCCATGCCCTGCAGAAGAAGAAGAAGGAAGAGAGCGAGACAGAGAGAGAGAGAGAGAGAGAGAGAGATAATGAAAGGGGAAGCGAAGAGATAATGAAAGGGCCAGGCACACCTGGGGGAACGTGGGCATCGCTCATCCCCGGAAGGGGCCTTGAAGACGAACCGCTGCGAACCGTTGTGGGGGTAGGCCTTCGGGCCAGGGTCTCTTCGGAGTCCCACACCCCTCAGCAAGCAAGCAAGCAAGCAAGAATGAAAGGGCAAAAGAGATAGCAAAAGAGGGAGAGCGGGAGAGCATGCAGGGCTGAGCATTCTTGATTGTTCAGAGGTCTACAGCACTGCTTTTGCACAGCTGCATAGACAGAGGAGTGGTTCACGTTGGGCTGTCGACGAATAGTTGGTGTCGCAAGTTCGCCGACGCTGCTTTTTGGCTCGATCATCTCTGCCCCTACAGTTTTAGTGCTGTCCCCTGAGCCCCCAGAAAGCACAATCTCAAGACAGGTTGGCCACGACCATGAAGCCACTAAGCCCGGAAGGTTGTAGGTCTTGCCGAAGCTGAATCAGAAACGCTACAGTAGCGGCTGGCGTATCTAGATGCGCCGGGTTCTTCGCCATGCTTCCGAGTTACCTTTTCATCACCGCCTGAACCAGCAGATCGGGGCAGCTGATGCCTGTCTGTTTAGTGTTTATGGTTCTGGGTGAAACTGCCTTTGTTGAACTTGGCTCACCCCGGCACATCCCCATGGAATCCAAGCAACTGATATATTCTCATGAAAACTATACCAGGAACCCCCAAACCCTATGTATTTCTAACTATGAAGGTCACAGGCAGGTGGGATCGAACCCTGGATGAGCCAAGGAAAATGTCAGCAAGGTCCTTGCCGTTTGCATGGACAACTTGGAGGAGACGGTGTCACATTACATCGAGTCTAGGTATGGCAGCTGTTGATGCCCGTGGAGACACTCTCCACTTCTTGCAGGTACAATAATCACTAATGCTCACCCTAAACCCTAATCCGATAACCAACCCTGCAATGCGGGCTTCGTCCTTGCTAGGTAGGAGGGAAAAAATCCGATAACCATTGATGTTGCCAGCACTGGTGCTTTCGTCAAAGCCTGGCCTCGAGTCCATGTTGCTTTTTCGGAACTGATCATGATAGCGATGGTTTTGCTAGTTGCTCGTCTTGTTCCTGTGGGATGGCGAGGATTGCAGTGACAGTTGTGATTTTAAGTGGCCGGTCAGATTACGACAGCATGAAAAGGATGGTGGTAGTATTTTTTTGGAGAGGGACTGCTATTGTCGTGTTCACATTGCTTTTGGTGTTGTTGTTCTGCTGTGTGTGCCGCGACAATAGTTAGTGTTATCGCTACGCATCCTCCTTGGTTTCTTGCCCTGTCCACCTCTCGACTTCAAAGGAGCTGGATTCGGTGAACTTGGCTACGGCTCTCCACCGACTGGCTAAATGGAGCAAAGGTGCTCGGAGACGTTCGAAATATGGGAGTTTCCGAAAATTAGGGGTGCCTTTTTTGGGGTCCTTAAGGATCCTAGTATTTAGGGTACCATATTCGGGTCCCCTATTTTCGGAAACTCCCACATGTTCAACTTGCTGCTGTTCCAATACCGAGCCCTAGGTTTTGCGTTGCCAACTACTAACACTGACCCTCTTGCCAAATGCTTTTGCAGCACGACTCGCCGAATTGTGTGGAGATAACTGAGATAACACTTATTGTTGGCAGCTTGGTCGTGTGCGTTTCCACGTGTATTCAGACGCTCACTTGTAGGGGTGTTTGCATTTGGCCTGGTGTGTGCCGTGAGTTCTGCGCGAGGTGGACGAGGCGACATTCTTGAGTCAACGATGTGTGGCTGAGCGGGAGGTTTGGAGGACGGTCCTCGGGCTCGAGTTGCTGATGCCAGAGCTAGAGTGCCACATTGCTCGGTCATTCCTACGGCAATGACTGTTTTGTCTGTCTAGAGGAGGACGTGTACAGTGTACACATACATAACTACGGTAGATACATAGGTACATAGATACACGCATACCGACATACCGACGTACAGACGGACGGACGGACAGACTGTCGCGGTGGGGTCTCTTCCACAACTAGACCCCGGACGTCAGTTGAGACTGTTCCATGTGCTTGGACGGACAGGGAGACAGAGAGACACAGAGACGTGGAGACAGACAGACGGACAGACAGACAGAGAGACTGACAGACTGACAGACCGACAGACCGACGAACCAACAGACCGACAGACGCAAAAATGGTGCCGCGTCGCCGCGTCGCAGACCCCCCCCGCCCAGCCCCCCAGGCGGGGTGGGGAAGGATAGGAAACAACACAGGTAACCCCAGGGCCCCCTTCCCTTCCCCTCCACCGATGGCGATGATCTTGTGTACAATGACGTTGATGTGGTATTCCCAGTGTGGCTGTTGGTCGTACCTGCGCTCTTATGTTGCTCTGGGCTTCGCCACCGCATGTTCAATGCTTTATTTGGTTGAAAACCGTGCTTGGCTTGTGATGTTCTTGCGAAAACTGTAACGACCGTTGTCATGCCAAGCCAGGTTTCGGTTGGGTTCGTTCAACGTCATGTTTGTCTGATGTTCATTCGGGACTCTTGAGCAAGGGACTGGAGGAAAGTGCAGATGGGGATCACGACCACCATCTTCGTCATCATCGTCACCATAACATTCAACACTATCATTGGCTTTGGAGCTCAGGGCAGGTCGAAGTTCACTGAACTGTATCACATCCTAAGCTCCAAACCCTTAGCAACTGGACGCCCAACCAGCAACAGCCATGGAAGGGTGCACGCCGACCGCAACCACAGGGGGGAGGGACAGGGGGCAACCCACACCACAGGGGGGGACAGGGGATACCATGGGGTGGAAGGGGAAGGGGGGCCTAGCAGCGCTGCACCATATATATATATATACACACACACACACACACACACACACACCCCACACACACACACACACACACACACACACACACCCCACACACACCCACACCCACCCACCCACCCACCCACCCACCCACCCACCCACCCACACACCCACCCACCCACACACCCACCCACCCACCCACACCCACACCCACCCACACACACACACATACACACACACACACACACACACCCACACACACCCACACACCCACACACCCACACACCCACACACCCACACACCCACACACCCACCCACACACACACCCACACACCCACACCCACACCCACACCCACACCCACACCCACACCCACACCCACACCCACACCCACACCCACACGCACACCCACACACCCACACACCCACACACCCACACACCCACACACCCACACACCCACACACCCACACACCCACACACCCACACCCACACCCACACCCACACCCACACCCACACCCACACCCACACCCACACCCACACACACACACACACACACACACACAGAGACAGACACACACACACACACACACACATTTCCCTTTTGTTTTCACCCTCTTAATTATAGCACGCCGAACACCGGCTGCGTCCGACATGGACTGATTGCACTGAAATGAGAAATGAATTTCAAATATTATATATATATAGTTGTTTTCTCCATCATTTTTTTCATTTGTTTATTTCATTTATTGCGTTTCTACTCGTTTGCTCCCCCCCCCCCCCCCCCCCCCCCCCCGCTGTTGCCATGTCTTTCTCAGGAGCCGGCAGAGCTCTTGGCCTCGCGCCTGCTTTTCATGCCGAGCCCTGGGCCAAAGCCCCAGGCTTCGGCCACCGCCGCTTGGGCCTCGGGCATCCTTCGTGCGAAATCTCCGGCCCTGATGCAGCGGAGCCCTGTCAAAACAAGGCGAAAAAGTATATGTAGCTACATACTATGACTATGGCTATGATGCCATAGAAATATGCTATAGCATGGCCTGGTCATGGGATTAACTTCCGCTGCGACGCTGCGGGTCAGCTCAGGACATGCGAGCAGAGCACGGGTCATTTCGATAGCCGCTCAGTTGCGGAATGGGGCAGGAGTTTCGTGTTTGGTGATTGGCAGGGAATGGGGGAAAGGATCACTATGATCCCTATAGTCGTCCCTATATAATCCCCCAAAAATCATAGTCTCCATAACCCATTCCCCCATTCCCTACTAAGAACCATGCAGACAGCAGAACGGGGCAGAAGTTTTTCCGAGTCTGCTAATGTAGGAACCTGATTAAGAAACCCTGTGCCTAAAGCACCAAAATAGTAGGATTCACAACAAGTCCACTGCTTCAAACAAGTAAAGGCAACCCCCAATATAGTAGAATTCATAAACGGAACCCGAGCAAAGGCCCGACGAGGTTTCTTAATCAGGTTCCTACATCAAACCCCTGGAAACCCGTTTCGTACCCTTGAAAGGAACCCTTATAGCACGCTAACAAAGGCCCAAGGTTTCTTGATCAGGTTCCTACACTACCCAGGGGCCCCAACGTAGTTCCTTTTTGGAGTTACCCTATAGGATTCTATATATGAACCCCAAAAAGGAACTACTTTGGGGCCTTTGGGTAGGCTTTGCTCTCGGATTTCCGAAGACGGTGGGGAGCTCTACGCCCCGAAGCCTTCGCTCCCAGGTGTAAGCAAGTCCTAGGAGAATCGCTTTTTGCTCTAGAAATATGTACTGTAATATACTAATAAATGCAGCAAATATGAGATCATATAATCTAAGACTAAACAGAATGTAACGAAAATATGCAAAAAAAGAGATATAGTTCAAGATCAGCAGGCCTACGGTACAACCCCCGGGATCTGACGACCTTGGCATGGGACTCCGGAAGCGCGGCGGCACAGGGCGCCGCGTTCCGGGTCTTGCCGCCTGGATGGCACGATTCGGGCTTAGGGTTTAGGGTTTAGAGTTTGTCGAGCAGCGACTTTTGATTTTTCGGTTTTGCTACCACCCCCCCCAAACATCCACACTGTAATTGAAAGCAAGAAGAGGGACAAATACTACTAGAAGAAGAATGACAGGATCCTGATAATCTGTATTTTGATGTCGTTGCGAGCAACTCACCAGTGGTGTGATTCGACATAGGCTGAAACAACGTCTCAATCTCCTGGTATCTCCGGATCACATCCATCAGGATAGTATTCATAGCCTTCTCCATTTCTTGCTCATGTGCTCTACCCGCATCACCGTCTTCATGGGCATTTTCGGTATGAGGTATCGCGACTACCTGTTTCTATTTCACGCGGCTGCTCACGAGAAGTCTTGTTGTTCCAACCGTTGTTGTCACCAGCTTTATTAACTATGGTGGAGCATCATCACCAACAGCAGCAGCAGCAGTAGGAGCGCGACGCAGCGCGCCGACATGACTTCCGAAACCTTGGACAATCCAGTAGAACCCTGAAGCCATGCTGTCAGTCGTACACCCACGGCTCGTGACACCTCAGTCTTGAAATTCTAGTGCGAACAGCAAGCGTAATATGGGGCTTTGCGGAAGCCATCTGGGAGTTTCCGAAAATAGGGAACCCTAATATAGTACCCTAAATGGTAGGATCCTTTTTTGTAAGTACCCCAAAATAGGGCACCCCAGTCTGCGGAAACTCCCATCCCAGGCTCATTGGTATGGCCCATGGCTCGCCTTAGCTTTTCCATGCCTTCGGGGCTATAGACCTGGCCAGCGTGGCCCCTGGCAAGAAATCAGAACATTACTATTATACTACTTTGGGGGTTCCTTGTTATAATTATAGTATACTGCGTCCCAAAACCCTGTACAATGGAAGAGGGTGTAGGCTTCAGGTTAGGCTTTAGAGCTTTCAGGGTTTAGGGTTGAGGTCTTGGTTCAATCATTCTGGGTCTGCGCGTTATACTGTTCCGGCATACTCCCATACACTTGTCATAGCAGTGTGGGCATCATCGCAGGTTCTATTAAGCCGTGGTAGCGCGACGAGCTTTGAACTTTCTTGTCTTGCGGCTCTGAGGTTGCAGGGCTTAGGGCTGGGAGCTTTTTGAGATCTGCGTTGTCACCAGGCCCCAAAGACAGCAATATAAGGGCCATTAATCGTATAGTATAATGGGCCCCATTAAGGCCCCTCTGTATGCGAGGCGTGGTCGTCAGCCACCCTGGAATGGCAGGGCGCGACGCTGCCGACCACGTCGGCTGCGGAGGTCCACCGGAAGCTGTGGATGTCCTCAGAGTATTTTGTCTTTTCTCGCACTATCTCATTTTTGATATTGTTAGTATCGAGACTTCGCGCTTCGCGGTTTGCCCAGAGCCAAGGAAGATGGAAGGCTTTCGGTTTCCGGCACAGGCCACATCTAATGTTGCCTGGGCCTCGGCGGTATTTCATCTCCTTGGTCTGCCTCCTACGGCCACGACAAGCCACTAGGGTGCAGATCAGCTGCCATAGCTCCGTGCCCAAGATCCGGCCAACAGGAGGCTCGACGTTTCCCAATGTCCAGCTTGATCCCTGTCGTAAACTGTGACTTTTGGGAGTGTACAAGCCCTGCTCTCTCCTATCGTCACCTGGTTTCTATCCCTGGATAAAGAAAGACAAGGAGGGTGAGGGGCCCCTTTAGGTGGAGACTCGCGACCTCGGCTCTGCGGGACTTGCCTTTGCCGGCCGCAGCCTCCTCGTTTGGCGTCTTGAAAATTCGAGAGTCTACTCCTCAGGGAGCCTCCAACACTGTGCAGTCGCCGACCACGGCCATGGCCCTTGACAAGCGGGCCCTGAAACTAGAGCTGATGAGGATGGCTTTTTGTTTCTTTTTTTGATTCGTCCAGTGCAACTACACTTAGTGACGGTGCGTCAAGAGCAGCGCCAAGGAATGCCGTGGCAACCCGAGGCATGGGGCACCTGGACGAGCGGAAAGCACAAGAACTGTCGAACACCGCCTGGGCACTTGCGACGGCCCATTTCGAGCAGGCGAGGGATTCGGCTGGTAGGGTTTAGGGTTTAGGGTTTAGTGTCATCCGTCAAGTCTCGTTTGCTTGACTCTACCCAAAGCGAAAGGCATTTCGCAGCACAACAATCAGTTTGCACCGACACTTTGTGGCCTTGAGGTTCCAGGTGTGCCTCCTGAGAGAGTAGCCCGCAACTCGTATTGTAAGTTCTTGGGCTTGTTGGGAAAGGAAACCGCCGAAAGATTATTCAGGAGCCGCCAACTACTGCCGCCTCAAGCATGGCTCTGGATCGGCTAGGGGAGTTTTCATCGCGGCACAGTGCCAACCTCGCTTGGTGCCCAGGAGCTGGATTCTCATTTAGGGTGGGCCGAGTCGTGTCATTGTCATTGAGATCGGTTTTTTCAGACTGGGAGGGAGGGCAGTGCTCATACGAACACGAATGCACAGGAACGCTAGAGAGCCGGCAGGGGGCTCTCGTGACCTCGGTCGGTGCCGCGGCGCTACGGGGTCTCCCTCAGCCAAGCCCACTCTCCCTGGCAAGCACGGCCTGGGCTTGCTTCATGCAAGCTCTCAGAAGCTGCTTTCGCTTTGAGTTGTGCCCATGCCTAAACCCAACCCTAAGCCTCAAAACCCTGAACCCCTAATCCTTGCCAGGCTTGTCCGAGAGTGAGTGTCAAAAACCCCTAAGCCCCTAAACCTCGGCGTCAGCGAGTGTGCGTGTCGAAACCCCGAAACCCCCGAAGCCCTAAACCCCTAGAGAACCTCGCCTGGCATGTCCGAGTTGTGAGAGCGTAAACCCCTAATCCCTAAACCCCGAAACCCCTAATCCTTAAACCCTAACGCACAAGTTTGAGGTGTCACTTCGCGGGCCATTGGCTTGTCGTCGCTTCATGCCATGGCTGGCCATCTGTTCAGCAGCAAAGTGGACGAGGGAGTTGCTACCATGGCCCGTGGGACGGTTTTAGCAAGTTGTTATTTCGGCACCCAATCGGAAGCCGGTTTAAGAAGGAATTGTTGAAGGCCCCTCGTTTTGCAGAGTCATCTTGCCGTAGAGGCCATCTGGACATTGTCCCAGCTCGATGACGTCACAGCTGCCTTTCAACTCGTGGATTCTGCAGCTTGGAAGATTCCCCCCTTGAGCTTGTCGCCTCTCCTTTCACGCTGTGAGCAAGAGGGCCTGAGCTCAAAAGAGCTTCGTGTTCTCAGCTTCCTGGCGCATGATGAGTTCAAGCCTCTCACAGAGGAGGTTATTGCCTCACATTTGCGAGTGACAGGTGAGGCCCAGCCGGAGGTGGAATGAAAATCAAAAGCTGCCTGTTTGTGCCGGGCCCTGCACTTTGCATCCGATTGCCTTCGGATTCGTCCGCCGAATTGAAGCAAAGTCATCGGTTGGCCGAGGCGCTCGGATGCTGCTCCTTGGCAGAAAGTATGGCTATGACGGCATCTGAATGTCGAAGGAACGGAAGGTTTTGTTTGACAGCTTGAATGTCTTATGTCTCGCTGTCTTGTTTGCCCATGTTCATGAAGTTAAGCTAGATTCGGACTCTAAGGCTCTAAGGAGCACTAGTACTATTTAGTCACTTTGTGTCCCAGGCCCGAGCCGTTCTTCAGTTCCGTGCACAGGTGCAGCTTGGCATCTCCCAGCAGGTCCTGGATCCCTTCGCGCGTCGCCGTGGGAAGTCGCAAAAGCCTGGGCCAGGGCAGGGAGGGGACCAAGTGGAGCCGACTCATATGGCCCATGCCATTGCTTCGGGTTCCCTACTAAAAGTATCCTAGATTAAGAACTGATGACTGAAACATACCCCGAAGCATACAGGCCCTGATAATTGACTTTCAACCTTGAAAGCTCTTGCTTTTTGGTTGTGCGCTTGCCCCAGAGTCTGCTTGCGTCATTTCGGCTCGCAGCTTTAGGCTCAGTTGGCAGAATGGTTCTCAATCGGAAGTCTGAGAGTGGGCACATGTAAGACTAGGACATGGGTTCCGGTTTTCGGCAAACAGAGGCAGGTGCTCTGCCAGCGACCCAACAGTTCTTGAGTGCAGGGCAAAGAAGCCGCTTTTTGGGGTTTAGGGTTCTCCAGGTTGTCTTAGTATAGCCTCTAGAACTCCAAAAATCTCTTAGTCTATCGGAATCTCAAGGACTTTAGAATCTCATACTTGCCATGCCACGCAGCGGACTTTCCCGTAGGGCCAGGTGAAGAAGGACTGCCCTGGTGTGGCTGTTTGTAGCACCATCTGCATGGTAAAGTAGGGGCCCTAAGAATAGCCTGTATCTTTTTTTTTTGGGGGGGGTCCTTATCATAATTACGAGTATAATATACACCGAAACCCTCTTCTGATTATTAATTCCTGGCTTCTAAAGCTGAGCCAGATCTGTTTGCAGGATCATGTCGTCAAACGGTCCGGAGGTCCTGTGGGAGGCGGGAGGGGAAGAGAGAGAGAGTTAAAGCGCATCTGAGCTGAAAAGAACAGTAGAGTCGAGTCGGTAGACACTGTTGGTGCAGGGCGAATTGGCTGCGCAGAGTTCTGTACAATGCATGGATAAACATTAGACCATGAGCACATTCAACCTTATTTCGGGATGCGTGCCCGATGTTGATTTGCCGGATGGGAGATGCCAGCGCTGGAAGCCCAGACAACTCGCTTCCAAAGGTCTCGCGGCCCAGCTGTCCCATCCGAGCTGAGCCTCACTTCAATGCTGAGGCCCAACATGCCCCGAGTTGATGAGTTCTTATTCGCCAGATGCAGATCCTGTCGACAGGTTCTGCGATGGAAACGGCAAGGCACACTTGTGTCATGGATGGAAACCTGCGCCGACAGTGGAGGCTTAATTACCTGCTCTTGAAGACCAGACAGGTGACCGTGTGAGCTGCATCGAGATGACCATGGACGGTTGGCTGAAGATCGCCGATGACAGGGGATGGACCCTTGGCTGCAAGCCGCATAGCGATGCCTCGTGCCAGGGTGGTCTCGTGCTGCAAGCGGAACTCCTGCGAGGATGATCTCGGACATGCAGGGCCTCCACGGAATCGGGGAGGTTCTGAGTCCCAAGCGTGGCGAGGCTGGCACAGTGTTTGTGCTTTCGATGATTAGTCTGCCGCAGCCAGTGCCGTAGGTGCCAACATGTGCCAGTAAAACCGCAAACTTGCAGCAGCTGCTCGAATCAGGATGTGCACATGAGAAGTTAGATTCAGTTAGATTCGGTGAATATTATCCCCTGCTCCCTGCAAGGACGTCAAGCTTGCGGTTGAGGAGCCTCACTCTCAAGGACCGGCGGGTGCAAGTGCTAAGCAAAAGAAAATGCAGCTTGCCGGCCGAGCAAGCACCCCTGAAGCTGCAACGAGGTGTCTGCTGCCTGGAAATTGTTTACGCACAGGCCGAGCTATGTGGCAGGGAATAGCCGAAAAGGGGGCAACCCGGTCTCGTGAATGACATGTTAGTGCTGATGATTTCGGTTTCGATGACGACGACACTGGTGATCATGGTTATGGCGACGGTGATGATTGCGGTGGCAATGATGGGGATGTGGATGAGGAGGCGGAGGCGGGGGCGGGAGGAGGAGCAGGATGAGAAGGAGGAGCAGGAGGGGCAGGAGAAGGAGAGCAAGAAGGAGAAGGATGATGATGCGGAGGAGGATGAGGTTGATGGTGACGGTGGTAGTGAAGGTGGTGGCTGTGGTGATGATGATGGCGACGGCGACGATGATGATGGTGATGGTGATGGTGATGATCACCACCACCATCATCATCATAATCATGATGTTGATGGTGAAGATGATAATGATGGTGCCTGTGAGCATGGTGAAGATGAAGTTGACGGCAATGCTGCCTATCAAAATTCAGATTGGAATGGTAGCAGCAGAAGCAGTGCATCCAATGAGCTTCAGAAGTTACCTACACTATTTGGGGGGGTTCCTTATTATGGTTATAGTATAATATACCCCAAAACCCTATTGTAATTATTTAGGCCCCTATATTAGCCAGATCTCGAACCCCCCAACAGTTGCAGTCGGAACATCCCGACCTTTCTTTACTTTAAGCAGCTGCAATGCGTCTGGGGATGGCTTTGCTGTCTCTCTTCCTGATTTTGGGCCAGCCAGCCAGACATGACTTGAATGTCCCACATTCTCACCCCAAGCATTCCAAACCCCAGCAACCCATGCAAAGCAGCCTTTCCAGAAGCTTTTTGAGCGTTCCACGGTGCTTGTGACTAAGTGTTCCTTTGCCTGAGCCGCTCGGACGAGATCTCATATGCGGATCCGAGAAGTCGCTCTGAAACCTTCGAGAACTCCGAGCCAAAAGAAATGGCCTAGCTTAGCCCCACAAAAGAAATATATATATATATATATATATATATATATGTATATATATATATATATCACACACACAGATATATATATATATATATATATATATATATACATATGCTTATTAGACCAGAAAAGACCTTCAAGAACCCTTACTGCTGCTTTTCAGCGAGCAGGTGGCAGTCCGCGCCTCACCCAGCCGAGATGCTGTGGCTTTGTACTACAGGCGTTCCCTGGCCACAGCTTCGGGTTCAGGGTGTCGTGATGTGTCGTGCTTAGGCTCTTTGGGACACCTGGAGGGTTTTCTTGGGGCTAAGGTGCAGTGAGGGTGAGTGGGATTAGGAATTCCAGGGTCTCAGATCTACACATGCTCCCTGAGTTGACAGTCTCTGGCGATTGCACAAGTCCAGCTGCAAAACAAGGGGAATTTCAGGGATTTTGCATAAATGGCGACCTGGGGGGGGGGGGGGGGGGGGCATACATGTGGTCTTGTTGTTGGACTTTGCACCGCAAAGGAGTCAAACAGGCTTCACACCCTGAACGGAGGCTGCCCGAGGTCCGGCCGAGGGTGCTTACGATTGTCAGTGGTTGGAACTGTAGCCATGGAATCATTCTTAACCCCTCAAAAGCCTGAAGGCTTCGTTGAACTGATCGGTCTATGCTTGAATGATTCCAGCTGATGGTGCTGCACGGCGCATGCACACGCATAGGTAGGCTTCGACGGTCCCGCAGGTCCAAGGCTTACGTACGACCAGGCAACCCTTCAAGAAGTAACATGATGAACCTGAAGCATAGTGACGCAAATGGCGGAGGCTTTTATGTACATATTATATGCAGAGACAGAGGGGCAGAGACATTCAAAAACACACACACACACACACTCTCTCTATCTGATGTATGTATGTATATACCTAATTATGTGTATGTATGTGTGCGTATATATATATATATATATATAGATCTACGTCTGCAGGTTTTCGGAGTCCGGATTTCCTGATTTCCGGCTTTCTGCAGTACGTAGGTTTCCAGATTCCAGATTTGCATGCACTATGTTTCCAGAGATTCCAGATTTCCAGATTTGCAGGCTCTAAGATTCCAGATTTCCAGATTTGCAGGCTCTAAGATTCCAGATTCCAGATTTCCAGATTTGCTCACCCTAAGGTTTCCACATTTCCAGAAATCTGGAATCTGGAATCTGGAGACTTAGAGCCTGCAAATCTGGAAATCTGGAATCTTAGAGCCTGCAAATCTGGAAATCTGGAATCTTAGAGCCTGCAAATCTGGAAATCTGGAATCTTAGAGCCTGGAAATCTGGAATCTGGAAACTTATCCTGCAAATCTGGAATCTGGAAACTCTAGGACGTGTAGAAACATGAGCATCAGCCGTGGCCTCATGAACATCAGTCGGCTTCGGGGCTGGTCCTAAAACCAAAACCACCTGGTCAGAAAGCGTCTTTGAGGTTGATCATGATCAAAAAGAAGTGAATTTGCTTAATGTACCACTCAACAACGAGGTCATGGGGTAGCGGCTCCAGTTATTGCGCTGCCATGCAGCACCGCTGATGCTCATGATGCGCGTGTCTTGTCCGCCCCCAAACCTGCTGATGCTGGTCCTAAAACCAAAACCGCCTGGTCCGTCTCGTTCTCCCACAGCCGAAATCTTGAACCAGTGAGTGTCTATGAGAGGGTCTAGTGAAGAGGGACATGCGATATGTGATGGGTGCGCAGCTGTGCACAATCAAGTGTGACTCCAAGCCTATTGAAATCTTGCCGCACACGAAGCCATGGAAATCCACCCGGACGAGGTGCGGTTCAACCGCACAAAACATGTAATGCTCCAAAAAATCAACTTTTCCAACCCTTGAAACGCACGAAACACTGCTATGCTCAAAAAAATCCAAACTTTTAAGGAATCTGCCCCCGGCCTGGCCGTAGATGCCAGAATTTTAGAATTTTGGATTTCTTTGAGCAGTACAGTGTTTCGTGAGTTTCAGGGCTGGAAATTTTGGAATTTTTTGAGCATTACAGTGTTTTCTGATGTCCAGGACAGGATATATTGCATCACAAGATAATTGTGTGCTTTCAAGCGTTCTCAAGGACTGGAAGTAATGATTTATGTGTCTTCTGGAACAACAACGGTTTTCATTACTCTTGTTTGGTAAGTATGAAAAAGGCCTAGTCGTTGCATATTCATGTATGTTTTCGGAGGTTGGTAGATCTATGGCACCAGCAGCACTGGCTCCAGTACCTGAGCTTTCTCGAAAATGGTTTTGGCCATTCTTAGGCAAGCTGCACCGCCTACAGATCCAACACTGTAGCAGCGCAAGCCTATCTGGAACTTAATTCATTTCATGTTGAAGACTGTGGGAAACTGTTTGCATGTTGCTATCATCAGAAACAATGGAGACTTCCTATTCGGTTTCCTATGAGACATCCTCATACTTATCAAGCAAGAGACATGAAGATTCCAGCTAACCCAGAAGAAAATTCTACGATGTCACCTGTAGTCTTTGAAGACTGGAGAGAGCTCCTTTTCATGTTGTGATACGAACTATGACAGCGTTTAAACCACAGTCACAGACAGAAGGACCGGTATCGCTTTGTCAGGATGTGAGGGAGGTGTAGAAACCGATACAAGTCTTACGCCTCTTGCCCGTTTAATAGAAGATACCAGTAAGCAAGCTTCTTTTTGTTTCCTGATCACATCTGGGGAGCATGGACATAGCGATTGGCATCTTCTCCGGGGTATAGGACAGCATCAATAACAGTTAACCGAATGAAAACTCATGGCCCAAATGAGTACCCTCAAAAATAGATAGCGATTGCTATGCACATGGCTGCCTTTAATATCGACTCACAACTCACAACATAAAGAGGAGTTTTCTTCCATGAAGTGCCATTTTACTTTGTTTTACAAGGTTAAGGAGCCCCTGCCTTGTGATTGATACGTATCAATGCAGCCAGTCGTAATTAGTCGTGCTTCATGTTTGGAAGGTTGCAAGAGCTCTCTTACTTTTTGCTGCAGACGAGCCTTCTTGTGCGCCCGCATATGCACATGAACTTTCCAACTCCAACTCTGAGCTTTCCCATTTTTTATGAGGCAAAGAACAACTATTGGAGTATTGCTTCAAAAATAAATGTGCCCGTATATTCGACTTCCTCCATGTATAACGGACAGGACATGAAAGGAGCTCTTTGTGTTTCGTAACTCATAAATCACATGGTAAAGCTATTAGGCCGCATCAGAATCGGACGCTCACGAGCAGCGGGAAAGAGATGGCCACGCACACAGACGTCTTCGTAAGAGAGACAACAATATTTTTATTATATTAGAGGAATGTCGTTAAATAACACACCACAAAACGCAAAAAAACACGAGGTTTCTGAGTACTACCTGAACAAAAATAGCACGCCCTCCAGCATTTCAGCTTTTCCAACATATAAACTACCATAAATCTGCTGCCGAGATTCGGCGCCAGACTTTTACACATATCAAACCCGCGACTTGTAGCAGCACTGTTGGCATGCACATGGAGTAAAGCACGATTGTATCGGAATTTACGGTGTTTTCGGCATATATGAGTAGTCGACCAATGTAGAGAAGCAACCTGTGGAATTGTGTGGAAGAGGCGGATGTAGATCTTGGGGGGGGGGGGGGGGGTGACCATATATATATATATATATATATATATATATATATCTATCTATATATATATACACACACATATGGGTGCGTGTGTATACATATGCATACACACTCGCTTCTTTCATTTGTATGTCAGCTTTTGCTCATTTATGCCCGTTTGTGTGTGAACCTCTGCGCCGATGTCCATATTCGCATGCCTTCAGCAGCATTAGCTGTCACTAGCTCCAAACACTGTGATGGTAAACCCTAAGCCGAGTGTGAGTCCCGAACCTTTAAGCCCCAAACAGCAGCTCAGGCAAAGGCGAGCTGGTTTTTGCTCGCTCGCAGAACTTTGGCGGCTGGCTGCGCTTAGCCGGCATGAGCCTCAGTGTCTACAGCGCGGCAGAAACTATTCAGACAGAAAGTACAGGACCCAACCTCTACGCATACACATATACATGTATACATACACACATGCAGGTATGATCTAGACACAGTAACCAACCAAATATGTGCATATACATATATATATATACACATACACACAGTCACATAGCAGAATATGTAGAATATGTGTACATATATATATATACATGTCACGGAAGAGAGAGGTCCAGGTAGATATAGGAATAGCTGCACATATCGATATTGCAACAGATATGCATAGAGATAGGGACAGAGATAGATAGGCGAACCGATAGTACGTTTTGTATACACCGCAATACGAAGGGGCACCTGATGGCGGCATGTCCCCTGGGTGAGGCGAAGAGGGCTGGATGTTGGCCCATGCGCCTGAGCATGGAACTTTGCTTCGAGTGCGCGAGGCATTGGCCAAGAGGGGCTTCAATGCACTCATTGGGGTTGCCTTCTTGATGATCATGGTCACGGTGGTGATGAATGAGATGATGGTGGCAACTGACGTGTTGATGGTAGTGAATATTGCGATGCTGATGGCAATGATCTTGCGATGCTGGCAGTGGTTTAAGGTGGCCATGCAATTCTCGCGATGTTTGTGCTACTCTGTAGTGGCTCTTGCTGTTAGAGACTCGGAGTTGCAGTTATCTTGGATGTTGGAAGTCCCGCGGGTTGCCAAGATCTGGTTTTGGTGCTTCTCTTCGCAGCAACTGAAGTTCCCCTGTGCCTTACACCTCCTCACACCTTGCGAGAGGTCACCGCCAACGCAGACCTTTGGTCCCTGTCCGATCTTTGGGCGGCTGTCAGACGCAAGCGAAGTAGCCAGGCTGCCAGATGCTGTCCCGGGGTCAGGCTAGACGCGTAATTCACGACGGTAGCATGCAGAGTTGTGCAAGATCTGGCGGAGACCGAGGAATGCTGAGCCCAACAGATGTGCGGTCGCTCAAGGACGTCCCCACTTCGCAACATGGGGCACAAGCCCAACACGTGAGACGTGTATGTCTGTTTTGTGATTGCTGATTTCGTGACATCGCATTAATCTTGACTTTCCTTCCGGGCATCTCAGGACTCCGGACTAATTTCATTCATGTTGAAACGACGACGAGGGCCACCGCGCTGTTGTCAGGATGCTGAAGAAGGAACACTTCTCATGGCAGACATGGACTATGAGCACCATGTCCGGAGCTCGTGCGCTTCGCTGATTTCCTTGCGAGAGGTATGGGGATAGAATTACTGTAATTCAGGGTTTAGGGTTCTGGTTTAGGGTTTATAAGGTTATACTTTACATTGAGATGCTGTGCATTTTCTTTTTTTGGCCGGGCATCCAGAGCACAAGTCCACCAAGTCGGGTAGCATTTCCTGGCGGAGGTCAAGACTGGCAACGCGGAATGCCTTGTAGAGGATGGACTTCTGCTGAAGGCCGCTATGCCACCGTGCGATTTCCTAGCCGCGAGCACACCCTCAACTGTCGGGGCCACATGTCGAGACACTTCCTTGCTTAAACTTCCAATCGGAGGAAGGTTTTGCTGAGTTTACCACACCTGTGTCGGAGGAAGACCTCAAGAAGCCAGACGACTGGATCCGCCAACGACTGTTTGCTGCGAGCTCAGACGAGGGAAGCGCACAGCTTAAGGACGAGAAGCTGTCTAGTCTAAAAGCGGCAATTCTTGCAGGCTTACTCCTTGCTCCGCATGGCCAAAGAGGAGCCCCCCCTGAACGTCGCTCGGCCACAAACAGCTGAAGCGCCATGACATCCGCTGTGATACTCGGCAGTGCCGTGCCGACTGACAGAAACTGTAACGACGTTGGTGAGCAGCGTCGTCAGCATCCTTGTTGACCTTATCATGGTCATGACAGGGAACCACGTCATGCTCCGAGTGGTAGTAGCAACAGCAATATCAGTAGAACAGTAGAGCAGAGCAGCACTAGTACTGGTACTGGTACTGGTATTAGTAAGTAGTAGTAGTAGTAGTAGTAGTAGTAGTAGTAGTAGTAGTAGTAGTAGTAGTAGTAGTAGTAGCAGAAGGAGTAGGAGTAGGAGTAGCAGTAGGAGTAGGAGTAGGAGTAGGAGTAGGAGTAGGAGTAGGAGTAGGAGTAGGAGTAGGAGTAGGAGCAGGAGCAGGAGCAGGAGTAGAAGTAGGAGTAGGAGTAGGAGTAGGAGTAGGAGTAGGAGTAGGAGTAGGAGCAGCAGCGGCAGCAGCAGCAGCAGCAGTAGCAGTAGTACTAGTAGTAGTACTAGTAGTAGTACTTGTAGTAGTGGTAGTAGTAGTAGTAGTAGTAGTAGCAGTAGCAGTAGCAGCAGCAGCAGCAGTCGCAGGAGCAGTGGCAGCAGCAGCGGTAGCAGTCGCAGGAGCAGTGGCAGCAGCAGTAGCAGTGGCAGATATTGTCGGAGGAGTGGGGGTAGTAGGAGGAGTGGAACCAGGCCGTGACTTTTGCTATTCAGCTGTTCTTGAGCGCTTGTTCTGGTCAGGGGAGGTTAGGCAATGTAACAGGAAATGATCGCGCAGCGCTGCAGTGATGAAATTTCCATGGTTCTAGTGTATATAGTAAAACATGAATGAGACATACCTTGTGAAAGGATGCGTTAATTTTGCAGCTTGCTGCCCTCGCTCGGACTAGCTAGAAGATCACCCGAAGCTTCGAGAACAATCAAATCTCATCGATGTAACCGTCCTCTTGTATAATATCCCGAGAGCTCGTCATCAGTCGACTGGACATCAGGGCGCATAGTTTGGTACAGCAAAACTACCGTCGCTGGCATCTTCTGCAACCTTGCCCACAACCTGCTGCGCATTGCAGCTCTTTACACTTCGAATGCTGCAAGCTTGCGAGTGAGAGGGCTCGTAACGGAAAAAACCGCTGCAGCGGGACATGAAGCTACTCGCAGCCATGCGGTGTAGGCATTCGAAGGCCAGACAGCAACGCACCCAAACCTCCAATGCAACTTCCACACATCATCCTAAATGAAAGGCTTTATGAGGACCGCAAAATAAGGTACGCCTAATTTTCGGAAACTCCCCTATGGAGCTGAGGAGCTTTGTCCGGGAGACTTCAAGCTGACCCCAAGGCAGCTTCAGGGACGGGGGAGACTTGCCATGCGACACAAAAGTGAAAGCTCGTCCAAAACCCAAAGTGCCCAGTGACCAACCGTACAATTGGACATTGTGCTACATGAAGAAACGAGTAAATGTGAATGTCTGTCTGTATATATACATATGTATATAGATATATATATATATATATATATTGTTATTTATTTAAATACTTGTGTACCTGTACCTATATAATTCCGTGTATGTTAATATTTTCCTTCGTCTCTGCCTGTCAGAATCGTATAGCTCCTTTTGCAGCAAGGCAAACCAGGGGCGAGTTCAGAGGAGGTCTAAACCACCCTTCACCCCTACAGTCGAAATCTGAGCCTGTGGGTTACGAGTTACTGTTCCCGACTCTGCTGTGAGGTTTTTTGCAAAGAATCTCGATAGAACCATTATACTATAGATATTTGAAGCCCTTAATATATGACCCCTGATAAGAACTGTTAGAGGGGGTAGTATCCAAGTTAGGAGAATTTAGCGTTGCGAGGCCGTTATGGCTTTCGGCTCGAAACGGTCGCACGCGGTCAATTGCAGGTTTGGCTACTAGCTAAGATATGCCAGACTAAAGTACAATCTAACAGAGTATAACCTCATACGCAGTTTACAGCCCAGTTCAAAGCAGATGAGAGCACAGGGTATGAACGGAGTTGAGGTGCAAAGGCTATGCCTGCGTTTGCAACTTCATCCCAAGCAGATCCTAGACTTAGCATATCTGCGCACGGAATCTATTTCCTCCACCTCTCAACCTTGCACCCCAAGCCCATATTTGCGCAGGCCTCCCCCCATGGACCTCTTCAAAAAGATCACCTTGGAGGAGGTTCAAGGAGAGCCAAAGCACAGCTCGAGGCTGAGATTTGCTAGATACTCATCGAGCAGCAGTTCATGCCATAGCATCATGAGTGGATTCACTGGTGGCCATTGGAAGTTGCTGCTGCATGGATCTGCAAGGCAACTTCAGCAATGATCGAGAGGACTTCCTTGCAGAATAGCTTGCCCGTGTAGTTGCATCATCCCCGTCCAACCTTAGCGATGCTGACTTGATTTGGTTCGTCTACTCTTACAGCCCTAAACTCAGCCAGGAGAAATATAGCTCTGCCAAGTTTGGCAATGGTAGCTCTGGTGGCTACGGCTTTGGCCATGGCGGGCACAGCAACGGACGAGGCCTGAACCGCTGATCAACGGATCTGCACTCAGTGGCATTGTAAGGAGGCTGTCTTGGAAGATAGGAGTGGCGCATGTAGGGATCTGCAAGAGGGATCCTACTTGTGGCTTACAGTAAGGCTTTCTACTTTCTGCAACTCCTACATGCTTGAAACCTTTGAGCAGGCGCGGCCAACAGTGGGCCTGGCTCCTTCAAGCAGCACGATTTCTTTTTGGGCGGCCATCGCGACAAAGGTCCACCGAATCGAGGTAGCGCCCTTAGCATGACCCCGCCCCAGAGCAACACTTAGGCTCCCTGAGCCCACAGACATCGGAGTGCAAAGAACCTAGATCCTGAAAGTTCCGGTCCTACCCCTCCCAGAGCTCCCCCACCAAGCAGGTCTGCTGCTAGCAGTCTTTGCAGGTGTTTTCTTGATTGTTGTGACCACCGAATCAATGATTTTTCATGGTGTGCCGAAGCACGCAACTTTGCATCGCATCTTGTAAGGTCGCGGCGGAAGGGGGAGTGCCCGACCGACAGCAGGTGAGCCCTCGAGTTACAGGGCTTGGTGTAAACCAGGTCATCTGGTTCTTGATTTCCAAACACCTCGAGCTAATCAGTGCCCATGCTCAGCCTGTCCAGCCTAGCCATGACATCGACAGAAGACGTACAGAAACAATGCTAATGAAGATGAGAGCAGTATAAAGCAGAGCAAGACAGAGCAAGGGCACCTAGCGAGACTCAGAGTCGACAGCGAGAAGGGTGCAGCTGCTGCAACAATGCAAGAACAGTAGCATGATCCCAAACATGAAGGGGAGTAACGGAGTAACTGAGTAACCGTTATGATTGTAGGCAGCAGTAGAAAACATTGGGGCGATGGTAGCAGCACAGTCGTCGTCATCATTGTCGTCGTGGTAATGGTAGGGGCCGCGGCAGCGGCAGCAGTAGTAGTAGTGGTGGTGGTAGTGGTAGTGGTAGCAGTAGCGGTAGCGGTAGTTGTACTCAGCCGCCGTAGCAGTAGCAGTGGCAGTGGCAGCAGAGCCAAACGGGGAGGAGGAGCAGGAGGGGAGGAATTTCAACAGCAGCTAGTTCGAATTGTAGTGTCACTTCTAGCCGGGCCGTTGCCGCTACAAGCCGAAGAACAATTTCAACACTAGGGTGTGTTATAGCTGTCCCTATCATTCGACACAACCCCCACTGAGCCCCAGCAACTTTCTGTCGTTTATCTTTAGGCGGCGAGTATTGCCCCTGGCGAGGCAAAGGGCGGAGCGGCAAAGGCATGAAAGGCATGGGCAAGGGCTTTGGAGGCCAGGAAAATGCACAAGTTTTGCATTGGGAGTCTAACTTCTGGCATGTTGCAACATAGGTGGACATCTGGGATTCTGCTTGACTATTGCAGTATACATGTTGTTGCAAACAGAAGGTCCGATGATGTGGGAGGCCCACTGCCCGGCCGCGAATCGCCCTTCCGGCCCACCTTTACTTAAACGGAGAACCCACCACAACCGTAGGCTCTGGTTTCTCCGCACCTAGTGCACTACAATACTTAGACACACACACACACATAAATATATATATACATACATATCTGCGAGTATGTATTGATATGTATACAACTCGCTTCCACTAACTTCTTTGTATGTTTAACATAGACTACAACCTTTACTTTGGAGCATTGTAGTAAGTAGTATAAGTCTTACAATACTGTTGTGCATAGTTGTCATACTAATGTTTATGTTGTTGCCAATGTTGCTATTGTTATTAGTGTCATCTAATCTAGTTTGGTTCAAACTCGCAGAATGTGATACGACATGGTGACGTACAATATGGCATGTTTTGAGTACGATATGATGTGCTGTTGTGGCATACTGCGCTGTATTAATCATAAGAGACATGTTTTGATATGGGTGACTCCTATGGCAAATTCTGATATTCTTCTTGATACATATATATATACACACACACACACACACATATATATATATATATATATATATATATACCCAAAGGAGGGGATGCCGGCCAATCCCAAGCCCCGGTTCTCCAGGCCCACGGCCCTACCCTCCCGCTACAGTCTGTCGCATGGTGCGATGAGACAGACCGTCCCGTGGCAGAAATCCTTGACTGCCTACAGCACGTCGGGGTGGACCTGGCCCCTGGTGACACCAGTGAGGTATGGCAACGTGCCAGGGTTCCCTTTGCTTGCATGTGCGGCTCTGTATACCGACTGCGAGTGACTGCAGCGACTATTGCCAGTACCCTGGATGCGCAACATGCTGCGGATCCGTGGCTTGCCGACTTCTCCAGACGTTCATGGAATGGGTCGCCACCGCGGACTTAGTCGAGTGGCTTGTGCCGGAGGCGGAACCTGCGGAGGACAAGATGTGCACATTTCGGGACGGTAGCCTTCTTCTTGAGGCCCTCGAAGTGGGAGCCATTCCTCTGGCGCCACTTGCCGCCACACGGGGGTATTTGGTCCGCATTAGTGTAGGTCCTGCCTCTTGGTGTGCGACCCCCAACGGGCAAGGTGACCTCAGCCTGACCTTCACCTTTGACGAGTGCATGGAGACGTTGAGTTCCGGCTCATCTCTATCGTTCTTTGAGGGACCGTTCCATGATGTTTCCTTTGACTTGTGCCCGGGACCACGGGAGGGCTTCGCTCGTGTTCCCGCAGTTGACACCCCTGCCAAAAACTCCCGGGCTCTGCTTTCGCTGGAAACGTTGCTTGGCGATCTTCTGCGGTTTGCACTCAGACTTTGGTTCATGCGCATGCCCGCGAGACTCTTCTTCATGGAATCCTCTAGGACCCATCTTGGCCCCCTCATAGAGCTGCGTGGCCTTACCCTGAAAGAGTCGCCAGACTGGGACATTCTGTCCAACGTCGGGTAATGCCCCACCCAGAAACTGCTTCACCTTAATTAGATGCCACAAGGGCTGCGACCTCATGGAGTTTGTGCCCCAAAAGCGTGAATATTGTATATTATATATATATATATATATACATATATACATATATACATATACATATACTTTTACATATACCTTTACATGTACATATACATACATATGTACATATACAGAAGAACAAACAAATACACGCTATGTAGATGGCTTAGCTAAAGCATCACCAAGCAAGGCAAGAGTCGGCGGCCCCAAGCCCAAAACTGAACCCATGCAAACTAAACTGCTCGCGAATGCCCCGCAACCTCCAAGCCCCCACCCGGCTGGACCGAGTGGCGAGAGCGTGAACCCGAAACCCTTCAAACCCCAACACATCATGGTTGCAGGCATGATGGACGGCATGGGTGGCGTCCCTGGCCTCGACGGTTCCACGGCTGCAGACCGTTTTGAGTCAGTGCCTCTATTTTCTGCTTCGCAGATTTGGCGTCGGAATTCTTGGTCCAGTCCAGGGCTTCAGTTTCATTTCAGTGAGAGGCAAGGAGGCATTGGAGCTGGCTGTAGATCTCGGTCTAGCAGCATTGCAGGTGTCATGTCCGTCGACATCAACGGCCGAGAGTATTTGATGACGCAGGCTTGGCAAAGGGGGTGGGGGGACAGTTGGGTGGACAGCGCAGTCGCTGCTGGAAAGGCATCTGATAAGAGTCCTGGGCAACAGTTAGCTCAAATCCCAGCAAGTTCCAGTGCTGGGCCCTGAAACTGCACCTGAACCACTGCACTGCTTTGATATATCAAAAGATCTCGGCCCACTGGTCCGTCGCCTGCTTCAAAAAGTGTCGAAGCTATTTTCTTGTTGATTGCTGACCCCTCCCATGTTTCCGACTACTGCTGCTGCGAGCTGCGTCCGAAGGAGGGCCTCGTCTTTGATCCCGACACGCAGATGCCGTTTGGGGTGTCGGCGGCCTAGTCACCTGCAAATCACAGGGTTTAGGGTTTAGGGTCACTTCAGGCTTCAAAGGTCGGACTTGGGTCGCTGCGCAGTTCAGCAGATCGCACCTTAGATTTAAACTGTGCCGACGGCGGAGCATGGGTTTCCATATGGGATAGGTAGTTAGTTATACAAAAAGCATATGCGTTTCCGTGTTTGTGAAACTAAATTATGTACACACTTGTCTACACACGCACACAGATGAGTCACGTATATGTGTGTATACATATCTACATACAAGAATACACGTATATAGAAACAGATAGGTAGGTACGTAGATAGGTAGGCATAGTCTATCTATCTATCTATCTATCTATCTATCTATCTATCTATATATATATATATATATGACACTTTGAGTCATTCCCTCGGCAAATATGCAGACACACACACACACACACACCAGCGTAAATACATACATGCACGGAGGCACACACGTATACGCACATATACATACACACACACACGCACGTTTCATACATACACTACATACATGATTGCATCTGTGGATGCCCACGGCTGTGTTCTGTCACTGTGCCAGATGCACCGCCCCTGACATCTGTGATTTTGGACGTGAAGATACGAGCTTCCAATGGTTAGTTTGGGTTTAAGGTTTAGAGTTCGTCCTGTTACAATGATGCCATGCATTTTGGCAGACCCTTGGCAGACTCAAAATTCCTGAAAACCCTGAACCCCAGCGCCTAATCTTTAAAGCCCACACACCCCCAACCCCGAACCTGGACTGCTCAGCATTATAGGTCCCATGAGGTTCCTTTAGTTTGCGATACTTACCCAGCAGGGAAAGCCTGAAAGCCAAGTGAACTGGTCCAACGGCGCGACTTCCACGATTTGAGATTGCAAATGCCTCGATGAATAGACCACGCTGCCACCAGCAGGCTGCACCGATCCCGAAACGGAAGCCCAAAGCCAAATATGTCTGCTTCGAGTCTCGATTTTCTCCCTTGCTGCTCGCAGTGGGTGCACAGACCAGGCTCCACCCAGAAACCGGCGAAGTGTGGAACCCAGCCGCGGAGATTTGGGGTTTCTTGGAATTGGGAGCGGGGCGGCCTGTTGGTGGCCTGGATGCTATTGCTTAGGTTCGAATGTGGGGTCTAGTCTCTGAAAGCCTGAAGGCCTGAAGACACGCTTCGTGTCAATCAGATGGTCCCCGCCGGCTGATGAGCGGGTAGACTGTACAAGAGCAGCTGCATGAGAATGAGAACGAGGATGGCAGCAGTAGCACCAAGAGCTGGGGCAAACGAAGATTGAATCAGCACGGCCTCTAAAGCTCAGAAGTTGCAGACACGGTGCCTCAGGCGTAGTAACGCGATGTGAACACACATACATGGGAGTTTCCGAAAATTAGGGGTGCATTATTTTGAGGTCCTCATAATAACAGTACTACATTAGGGCCCCCTATTTTCAGAAACTCCCACATCATTGAATGTGTTTGGACAATGAGCTGACTAAAGTATTGCTGTTCTCGTTCATGGGCACCGCTTAATTCGAGTTCAGCTGGTTTCAGGGCTCCATCCTGGAGTACAAAGACGATAAACGGTGTGTGGTACTGGTACGGTTCGCGGATGGAATACGACCATTGCATAGCACATGTAAAGTTGACCCAGGGTAGAGTGAGTGTAGAGTGCTGATACCAGACCATCCCTATAGAACTCTTCCGAGGTCGTTGAGATCACGGAGGACAGGATCCTGCTTGGCTTCCTGCATCCCGCACCCGGGCACAATCCCCAAGCAAAGCAGAGCCCTAGGAGTCCTCACTGTCACGGCCTCTCTCGCGGCCGCAGCATTTTTCGCTCAGCGGCAGGTAGAAGCGCGTCCTCGCAATTGGCTTTCGGGAGCATGAAGGTTTGTCTCGCAGCTGCCCTTGCTGCCGCCTTCGCCGCGACAGCAATGTCGCAGGACTCTCCTGCCGAGCTCCTTCGTGAGCTGCAGGCCCAAAAAGCGTTGTTGGAGGAGCAGCGAAAGGAGCTGAAGCAGATGACCGAAACCCAGGAGAGCATGGCTGGCGCCATGGATTCTGCTTGGCTGGTCCTTTGTGGAGCGCTGGTCATGTTCATGCATGCAGGACCGGATTTTTGGGAAAGGATTTGTACAGATCGGGCGTCGACCTCTTTAAGGGGCGCACGCCTTCCAAACCAACACGCTGGTCATGTTCATGCATGCAGGATTTGCAATGTTGGAGACAGGCTGCTGCCGCGCAAAGAATGCCTCGAACGTCCTGATGAAAAATTTGGTCAATGTGTCTTTGTCATAGTTGGGTAACATACTTTTTTCCCGAAAGCATCGCGAAGGGTTCTTCCGTGCGGAGCCGGGTGGATGAGTACATAGATGACAGACATAGAATCGACTTACTTGACTCTATACCTTACTTGACTCTACACTTGATACTTGACTCTATGATGCTATACCTGAAATACTTACTTACTTACTTACTTGACTCTATACCTTGCTTGACTCTACACTTGATACTTGACTCTATGCTATCTCTATGCTATGAACTTGAACTCTATGCTTACTTACTTACTTACTTGACTCTAACATCTCGGTATCTAATCTCTCTTCTAAAGCCAGGGGTGGCACCGTCGTCGTCCATCGGGAATGCAACTCTTCACAGGGATTGGCCACCTCGAGCGCCCAAACGCTAGGTAAAGTTACACATTTTAGGCTCGCGGCGCAACCCTTCACAGGGATTGGCCACCTCGAGCGCCCAAACGCTAGGTAAAGTTACACATTTTAGGCCCGCGGCGCAACCCTTCACAGGGATTGGCCACCTCGAGCGCCCAAACACTAGGTAAAGTTACACATTTTAAGGTTCCCGCGCAGGGATTGGCCACCTCGAGCGCCCAAACGCTAGGTAAAGTTACACATTTTAGGCGCGCGGCGCAACCCTTCACAGGGATTGGCCTCCTCAAGCGCCCAAACGCTAGGTAAAGTTACACATGTTAGGGTTCCCGCGCAACCCTTCACAGGGATTGGCCACCTCGAGCGCCCAAACGCTAGGTAAAGTTACACATTTTAGGATTCCCGCGCAACCCTTCGCAGGGATTCGCCCTCTCGGGCGTTCAAACGCTATAGGTTATAAAGATACACATTTTGCGGGCGCCACGCAACCCTTCACAGGGTTTGGGTGCATTGAGGTTCATTTTGCAACCCTTCAAAGGGATTGGCATTTTGCAACCCTTCACAGGGATTGGCATGGTCATCATGGTCGAATGCACGAACGCTAGGCAAAGTTGCTACTTTTGATGTGCACTGAAATGAATTTTGCAACCCTTCACTGGGATTGGCGTGGTCGAACGCACGAACGCGAGGTAAAGTTATTACTTTTGATGTGCATTGAGGTGAAATTTGCAACCCTTCACAGAGATTGGCGTTGTCGAGTGTGCGAACGCGAGGTAAAGTTACACATTTTGCGGTGCCCGCGCAACCCTTCACAGGGATTGGCTTGGTCGAGCGGTGAAACGCTAGGTAAAGTTGCACATTTTAGGTCTCCCGCGCAACCCTTGAGAGGGATTGGCCTTCTCGAGCGTTCCAATCGGTAGGTGTGCAACAGGTACTGTTGCATGTTCTAGGCGCTGCGTGTAACCCTCTGCATGGATTGGCGTGGTCCAGGGTTGAAACGTGTGGGCAAGTTACTACTTGTAACACCTTCCCGTGCAACTCTCCACAGGGAGTGGCGTGGTCGATTGCAGGAACTTGCATCTCTGCGAGGTGCAATTGGCAACCCTTCAGAGGGATTGGCAGATGCATATATATATATATATATATATCTATATATATATATATATACACACCCATCTATCTATTTATCTATGTATCTATCTATCTATAGATAGATAGATAGATACATATTTATGCGCTTATACGGCGAACACGCTGTCTTGCGACGGCGCAACGCGCCGCTGCCTGGCCGATGACTTCTGCAGGCTCGGAATTTCTTCATGCTTTGTAGAGGCCTTCTGCTTGCACATGTTTGACCCGCAGGCTGCCTGGCCGATGACTTCTGCAGGCTCGGAATTTCTTCCTGCTTTGCAGAGGCTTTCTCCTTGCACATGTTTGACCCGCAGGCTGCCTGGCCGATGACTTCTGCAGGCTCGGAATTTCTTCCTGCTTTGTAGAGGCTTTCTCCTTGGACATGTTGTGGAGATTTTTTTTCATCTTTTCAGCTGACCATACTTAGGACAGTTGTTTGCCCGCCTCGACGCTGTCTTGCGAAAGGGTCGGTGTGGACACTTTTTCAGATGCACCTTCTTAGGGTAGTCCTTTGCTTGCCTCGACGCTGTCTTGCGAAAGGGCCGGTGTGGACACCTTTTTCCATCCCATGGCTTTGCCGTCGGAGCGCTTGAATGTGTCGCAGCAAATGCTGCAGAAGCTGCGCGAAGGTTATGCCAGCCAGGGCGAAGCCTGGCTCCGCCGCGAGCTGGGGAAGCAGAATCGGGATGAGCTGGCTGGGCTCGCTGTCGCTGCAGGTGTGCAACAGAAGTCAGCCGGGCGCAAGCTTTCCAGCGCAGATCTGTCGCAAGCTCTATCACAGTGCATTGTCGGGGAGCAGGCTTCATAGGGGAATCGGCGTTCTTGATGATTGTCCATGTCAGTTTCTGTTGCAGCGAGGCGTCAGTGTCGTAGCCAGGTTGGATGTTTTGTGCTTTGAAGTGAAGTAGTTCTTGCTGTCAGGCCGATGAACCTGTGTCGCAGCAAAAGCTGCAGCAGCTGCGCGCAGGTTATGCCCAGCAGGGCGAAGCCTGGCTCCGCAGCGAGCTGGGGAAGCAGAATCGGGATGAGCTGGCTGGGCTCGCTGTCGCTGCGGGTGTGCAACAGAACTCAGCCGGGCGCAAGCTTTCCAGCGCAGATCTGTCGCAAGCTCTATCACAGTGCATTGTCGGGGAGCAGGCTTCATGGGGAATCGGCGTTCTTGATGATTGTCCATGTCAGTTTCTGTTGCAGCGAGGCGTCAGTGTCGTAGCCAGGTTGGATGTTTTGTGCTTGAAGTGAAGTAGTTCTTGGTGTCAGGCCGACGAAGCTGTGTCGCAGCAAAAGCTGCAGGAGCTGCGCGCAGGTTATGCCCAGCAGGGCGAAGCCTGGCTCCGCAGCGAGCTGGGGAAGCAGAATCGGGATGAGCAGGCTGGGCTCGCTGTCGCTGCGGGTGTGCAACAGAACTCAGCCGGGCGCAAGCTTTCCAGCGCAGATCTGTCGCAAGCTCTATCACAGTGCATTGTCGGGGAGCAGGCTTCATGGGGAATCGGCGTTCTTGATGATTGTCCATGTCAGTTTCTGTTGCAGCGAGGCGTCAGTGTCGTAGCCAGGTTGGATGTTTTGTGCTTTGAAGTGAAGTAGTTCTTGCTGTCAGGCCGATGAACCTGTGTCGCAGCAAAAGCTGCAGCAGCTGCGCGCAGGTTATGCCCAGCAGAGCGAAGCCTGGCTCCGCAGCGAGCTGGGGAAGCAGAATCGGGATGAGCTGGCTGGGCTCGCTGTCGCTGCGGGTGTGCAACAGAAGTCAGCCGGGCGCAAGCTTCCCAGCGCAGATCTGTCGCAAGCTCTATCACACAGTGCATTGTCGGGGAGCAGGCTTCATGGGGAATCGGCGTTCTTGATGATTGTCCATGTCGGTTTCTGTTGCAGCGAGGCATCAGTGTCGTAGCCAGGTTGGATGTTTTGTGCTTTGAAGTGAAGTAGTTCTTGCTGTCAGGCCGACGAAGCTGTGTCGCAGCAAAAGCTGCAGGAGCTGCGCGCAGGTTATGCCCAGCAGGGCGAAGCCTGGCTCCGCCGCGAGCTGCGGAAGCAGAATCGGGATGAGCTGGTTGGGCTCTGTGTCGCTGCGGGTTTGCAACGACACTCAGCCGGGCGCACGCTTACCAAACCGGAGGTGGTGGAAGTTGTATCACAGTGCATTTTCGCTCTCGCCAGGTTGCACCGTTGCTTGCTTGCTTCGACGCTGTCTTGCGAAAGAGCGAGCATGGACGTCGCCGTCGCCGCCACGGGAAGAAGATCGCTTGCTTCTTGTTTCTTGTGCTCGTGGCAGAATGGACGCTGTCTTGCGAAAGTTCGGCTGCGTGGGCGGGGCAACCCTGCTGCTCAGGTTGCCTGCACTTGCACAGAGCTTGCCCGTCGCTTTGGATTCCTCGAGGCTGGGAAGGTCGGTCTAACAGAAACCTGTTCATTTCCTGAGATCCCGACTGCGGACTGCTGGGCTTGGTTGGCTTGAATTCAGAATTTCCGGTGTGGGGCTGGAAGGTGTTCGGGGTTCTGCTCAACCCGGTGTCCCGGTTTAGCTTCGTTGCCTGCTGCTAGTGTTTGGATCCTTGGATGATTCGTTCTTCCTCTTGAGAAGTTTCCATTGAGATGGCACAGTTCGCAACCCTTCAGACGAGCTCAGTCAGGACTACTCCAAATTGCGCGGCTTGTCTTGGTGGGACGGTGCCTGCGGCCTGTGCAAGCAACCTGCGAGTCCGTTGTGCTCGCCTGGAGCGGGCATACCGCACATCAGATCCAGACGAGCAGCTGGCTCTCGACGGCTCCAATTGTGCCACTTGACATCACCCACTACCGCGGGAAATGTCAGCGATACGGGGCCCTCGTGGCAGCCTGTTCTTTCTGCTACGTGGCTGAAACGGCCTGCAGTCATCTGGCGCCAACATTTTCATGGAACCTTTCTGGTTCGGAACCATTCGAGGCACAGCCTGTCTCGGTCTCGGTGAGGCGGCCGAACGACCATTTGATTCGGAGAGCTCTTGCCCGTGCGGGCTGTCCGAGGGACTCCCATAAGTGGCGGCATCTGTTAGTGGTGAAGGGGGTTGTGTTTCTGAACGGGATCCTCCCCGAATCGTTTGTAACATAGGATAGATCTTAGTCCCTTGCAAGACCCGTGTTGTGACAGGCGCTTCGGAATGTTTGTCAGATGCCGCCGGGTTCTTCCATGATAGTATGCCTTGGGCTGGTATAAGGTGTGTAATAGAAGCCTGGAGCTCCCGATGAATGTCTGTAGCAACAACAGTCTTTCTTGAGAAGGCTCCGGACCATCGTGATCCGTGCGTTAGTCCTGCTAGGCCCTGTAGGTAGTCGCGAAATACCGAACCCAGAAACCCGTTGTGTTCCCCTGGAGTCTGCAGGTTCGGCTAAGAAACATACGCTGGCCCGTGGTTCGAAATGAATTTTGAAACCCTGATCCCTACTCCTTTCAGCGACCCGTGTTGCGACTTCCGTTTAGGGATGTTGGCCACCTGCCGCTATGTTTCTTCTTCCATGATACTATACCCTGGGTTGGTATAATGCGTGCTATGGAGGCTCGGGGCTCCCGATGAACGTTTGCAACTACAATCAGCCATTTTCAGGAGGCTCCGGACCACCGTAATCCCTGGGATGACCTCTCCCGGCACCTTCTCAGGCCGCCTCTCCAGTGCTGGTGTCCCATTTGGTCCAGGCCGAGAGGGTTGGGAAGGAAAATGAATTGGCCCTCAGCCAGGTTGCACATCGCCTTCTGGATTGTCGCTTTGCAGAAGGTAATGTGCAACTACCGTCTGCAACACGCTCGCTGGTTTGGGCCGTTGCTTGCTTGCTTGGACGCTGTCTTGCGAAAGAGCGAGCAAGCAACGTCGCCGCCGCAGGAAAAAGGATCGCTTGCTTCGACGCTGTCTTGCGAAAGAGTGAGCATGGATGTGGCCGCCATAGGAAGGAGATCGCTTGCTTGTTGTTTCTAGGCTGGCAACCTTCGTGAGCAGCTTCAGAAGTTACTCGGAAAGCCGGTTACGTCACGACGAAGGCTCAGCCAGGTTGCACATCGCCTTCTGGATTGTCGCTTGCAGCAGGTAATGTGCAACTACCGTCTGCAACACTCTCGCTGGTTTGGGCCGTTGCTTGCTTGGTTCGATGCTGTCTTGCGAAAGAGCGAGCAAGCAACGTCGCCGCCGCAGAAAAAAGGATCGCTTGCTTCGACGCTGTCTTGCGAAAGAGTGAGCATGGATGTGGCCGCCGTAGGAAGGAGATCGCTTGCTTGTTGTTTCTAGGCTGGCAACCTTCGTGAGCAGCTTCAGAAGTTACTCGGAAAGCCGGGTACGTCACGACGAAGGCCGGGGAGGGTCGCCTGGGAAGAGTAGTCTAGGTCCAGGTTCATCCGGCCCTGGCTCTCCACCTCCAACCCGACTCCGAAATGCTTCGTGATGCAGTGTAAGGTCTGTTGTTCTGCATAGATCCTTCTGTGGTCTCGCTTGATCTTCCGAACTCCCCCGAACCAGTTGTAGGTGTGTGTGTGTATGCTCTAGAGCAGCCAGATTCCTAAAGAGACAACGCATTGCACGAAGCGTGCATGTATGGAGCAAGCGTGGACCTGTTGCAGTTGCCGTTGCAACATCGAGCGGATGTGAACATCAAGACTATGGATCCGTGAACAAATCCGGCCGATGTGCAGGATTGCACCATCCGCGCCACAAGATGCGTGAACACAACGGCAATGAAATCGTGGCGGTCCTGAGGTATCGTGGACGTCTCGGGCCCATTGACAACAGAAAGTTATCTGCCAAAGGGATGGCCACTGTGAGCAGGCAAAGGTTCGTCGAGACGCAGGAGCTCCTCGATTGCTTGGCACGTTAAATACTTTGCGGCATCTGGCGGGTTTCCTAGTGAAGTAGGGTGTTTCACTTCGGAACGGTGTCTTTCCAAATCCCTAATGGCTGCACCGCCTTCCGCTGCTGGACTCCCGGCGCCACGAGTCGCGCAGCAGCTCAGCGAGGTGGACCTGTTTGTGTTATAGGATAGATCTTAAATCCCTAATAATCCTTTGAGAGACTGTGTTGTGACTGCCGCTTGGGCCAGATGCCGCCGGGTTTATTCTTCCATGATAGCATGCCTTGGGTTGGTATACAGGATGTAACCGAAGCCTGGGGCTCCCGATCAATGTCTGCAGCTATATTCAGTCTTTCTACAGGAGGGTCTGGACCACCGTAATCCCTGCATTAGTCCTACTAGGCCCTCGTGGATTACCCGGTGTGGGTAGACACGAAATAAGGACCCCATAAGCCCGTTGTGTTCCCCTGGAGTCTGTCGGATCGGCTAAGAAACATACGCTGGCCTGTGGTTTGAGATGAAGAGCGAAACCCTAATCCCTACTCCTTTCAGAGACCAGTGTTGCGACTTCCGTTTGGGGATGTTTGTCAGCTGCCGCTATGTTTCTTCTTCCATGATACTATACCCTGGGTTGGCATAATGCGTGCTATGGAGGCTCGGGGCTCCCGATGAACGTTTGCAACTACAATCAGCCATTTTCAGGAGGCTCCGGACCACCGTAATCCCTGGGATGACCTCTCCCGGCACCTTCTCAGGCCGCCTCTCCAGTGCTGGTGTCCCACTTGGTCCAGGCCGAGAGGGTCGCTTGGGAAGGAAAATGAATTGGCCCTCAGCCAGGTTGCACATCGCCTTCTGGATTGTCGCTTTGCAGAGGTGCTGTGCAACCACCGTCCGCAACACTCTCGCTGGTTTGGGCCGTTGCTTGCTTGCTTGGACGCTGTCTTGCGAAAGAGCGAGCAAGCGACGTCGCCGCCACAGGAAAAAGGATCGCTTGCTTCGACGCTGCCTTGCGAAAGAGCGAGCATGGATGTGGCTACTACTACTACTACTACTACTACTACTACTACTACTACTACTACTACTACTACTACTACTGACACGATCGAGGTCCAGGTCAGGGTATGAGCCCTCACGCTATGGGGATCTCGATTAAGCGTTCCCACACATAGAGTGAATAACATCGAGTCAATTGCATGGAACATAGATGATTCCATGACTCTATGACTCTATCTCACTATGACTCTATGACGCTATCTCACTGTGACTTTATGACTCATTGACTCTATGACTCTTGACTGCATGTGACTCTCGAGGTCCAGGTCAGGGTATGAGCCCTCACGCTATGGGGATCTCGATTAAGCGTCCCCACACATAGAGTGAACTACATCGAGTCAACTGCATGGTACATAGATGACTCCATGACTCTATGACTCTATCTCACTATGACTCCATGACTCTGTCTCACTGTGACTCTACGACTCTTTGACTCTATGACTCTTGACGGTATGTGACACTCTGACTCTGTGCTTTTGACTCTGTGACTTTACTTTACGATCCTATACACTGGATTCTATCACATAACCCCACACTCTTCGCTAATGAAGCTTTCGGGCCAATTGTCTTCTAGTTCAAGGGTTCTTTAACCCAGTATGGAATAGCAAATTCAATGTTTAGTGCTATCCCAACTATGAGCTAGGTGTCAGTTGGCACATTGGGTTGGTGGATGTTTGGCTGGGCCCTTGCCTATGGCTCCCAAGCCGGGTCTTTCATTGGCACAGATGGCTTCTTCGGCCTGGGTTTCTACACCAAAGATGCATCGGGCAATATCGTTCCGGTGGAGTGTGAGGAGGGGAACTGCCAGTCCACGATGCTGAGTTGGTTCTTCCAATGGGCGTCTAGGATTCTCACCGGTATCCTTTTTATATCTGGACCCGCCCCTAAAGTATACACTTTTGCAAGTGGGATACTGAGCAGCCCAGGCTTTCTGCACGGCTGGCACCAACCTGAGTTGTCGTGTCCTATCGTGTCCTTCTTTCGAAGAATGGCCGTAGCCCTAGATGGACCGGTGGCACGTGCTTGAGTCTAGGCGCCACGATCGTGAGTGGATGCGTGGCGGAGCGTGTCAAGAGTCCCACCTACGCTTTCTTCGCCTTCTGCATGACTTCCTTTATCTACCCGGTTGTGGTAGCATGGACCTGGGGCGGCGGCTGGCTCGCCAGCATCTTCGATGTGGGATACATGGATTTCGCCGGCTCAGGCCAAGATTTAAGCACGTAAACATAAACTATTGAAACCCACCCCTTGAAGGGATGTTACCTAAGAAGAGTGTGTCTCGGTGCCTCTTTCGGCCCTTAAACCCTAGAACGTAGACCCCAAACCCCTAAAGCCCGAAACCCTAAGTTCTAAAACCCTAAACCCTCCCTGCACCTACAGGTGTTGTCCATTTCACAGGAGGCGTTTGCGGCCTCGCTGGCACGGTCATCCTCGGCCCTCGGAGGGGACGCTTCGAGAATCCCGAGGAGTTCGAGTACCACAATGTCCCGCTGAGACTTGCTGGCACTTTCCCCCCAGCCCCAAATAATGATGTGAGATCTGTATGTTTGATTTTATTTACCTGGTTTGCACATGCAAATATGTAAGAATATGCGTTGTGCGAGGTGTCACAAGAAAGCAACTAAGGGTCGTGCTCGGAACCTTCGCGCTTTGGTTCGGTTGGTATGGCTTCAACCCAGGCTCCACCCTCTCGATGCATGATAAGGAGATGGGTGCCCTTGCAGCACAGGTTGCCATGAACACGACACTCTCCGCCGCCACCTGCGGGATCACCGTGTTCTTGCTGAAGTTCGTGCTCGTGCGCAAATACGACGTCGGCGCGCTCTGTAACGGCATTCTTTCCGGCTTGGTGTCCATTACTGCGGGCTGTGGAAACATGGAGTGCGGCAGCGCTGTTCTCACCGGCTTCATTGGTGCCTTCTTCTACCAGGCGGCATCAAGTCTCCTTGTGAGATTGAAGATTGACGACCCCGTGGATGCCAGCGCAGTGCATGGAGCCTGTGGCATTTGGGGGCTTCTCGCTGCTGGTCTCTTCGATTGGGGGAAGGGTTTTGACCACTATCACGGCTGGAGCGGTTTCGGCTGCATGGCCGGCGACGATGGTGCATGCCGCAGCGGCTTGGGAGGCGCCGCCATTGGAGCGCAGATTGTAATGATCCTCGCTATCATCGCATGGGCAGGTACGCTATCCACGCTGTCCTTCCTAGTCCTGAAGTTTTCAGGGCTTCTTCGTATTGGTGAGAACATTGAGAAGGTCGGGTACGACATGCACTCGCATTCTCCGCCGAAGGCCTACGCGTTCAGCGGCAACGACCCTAAATCATCTTCAAGTGAAGAGTCGGCGTCAGAGGGGTGCTTGTGAGTGAGAGGTGAGGTAAAGCAGTGAAGCCCATCGTGTAATCTAGCTTGTTTGGAGCCCATGGGCGTGATTTTGAGTCTCCTCATCAGGCCAGGCGTACAGCCTCCTGATGGCTTTTAATTGGTGCTCGATGACTGAGTGACGTGCGGTCCATCATGCCGTCACTTTGCTACGGTGCACATAAGTGGCATCATTTCCAGACCAGATCTGTCCATAGCAGTCCTGGAGCTGCAAATGCTATCTGCGGTGGGAGGTTAGATGATATCTGATAGACACTGCTTATCGGCAGCCTCATCATAGTCTATCGGCCTCGGTCTGCACAAGGTCTTGGGTAGGTTTGCTTTGTGACTGACTGCTTTACGGTTCTGTGGCGGGAGCTGCGGCCTCTGGGAGCCAATGCAAAGGGTGTGGATTGCAGCTCGTTTTGCCTCAAGCTGTGTAGGTCCAAGGTAGCTGTACTCCTGCATTCATTTGTCGCCGCATGTTTTGCTAATCCGAAGTGTCTGCTGGAGAGCTGGAGAAGAGCAGCAAGAAGCCATCAAGCCGTTTGTGAGGCTGAAGATTGACGATCCCGTAGATGCCAGCGCGGTGCACGGAGGCTGCAGCATGTGACTTCGAGGCCCTCAAAGGCATGATCCGACGCTGGAGGATTCTTACATGCAGCCTGTCGCAGGCATGAGAGTGTACGAGTCAGCACTTCATGGGGACCCTGCCAATTGCTGGGCGGTCTCCATGTCGCAGAACACACTAGTTCCGCAGTCTTTCCTTTCAACATTGAGCCGTCTAGGAGGATGGTTCGGGCGCGCCGGAAAGGGTGGAGGGTTTTGTTGATTTTGCGCCGTCTTGCAGAGCTCGCTCTTGACGCCCAGGCGGAGATTCCACCTGCCCATGTAAAATCAAACTCTCAGATGAGAGATTGCATGATCGGCGAGGGTCGGCTCACGCCGGGACTTTTCGCAATCATGCAGCCCGTATGCGAAGCCTTGCCCCTGCTCAGAGGCAATTAAATATCTGCGGGCAGCACCCCTGCGTAGAAGCGCAGTGTCAAGTCCTGCTCCCTAAACCCTAAACACTTGACTCCGAACCTACATGCCTCGCCTGGTTTGCCCGAGTGTGAGCGCCGAAACCTGCTGGCTTGGCCACAGCTCTGGTAGCTCCATCAACCGTTGAAGCTGACAAAGCCGATCGATGCCAGATGTGCCATGATCTACTTATAGTCTCCATTATAGTTCCTTTTTTTGGTTAACCCAAATCTCTATTATAGGATCCTAACCATAAAACTGGTCAACCAAAAAAAAGGAACGAACATGGAGACTATAGGTAGGGGCGACAGTTTTGGAATGGTTTTGGAGGTCACATGGACAAGAGCCTCTCTGCTGCCCAGCTTGGACGTTTCGTGTTTGCAGATACTGGTAGCTGCTAGAAAAGCGTGAGTCGACATCGCTGGGACCTCTAATGGCCACTGAACCCTAAACATCCTGAACCGTGCCTGCCTGCGTGCGAGTGCGCGAGTCGAAGCCCTAGAGCTCGGTGAGCGAGTTGCTCGGTTCAGATGCTTGCAGTACTCTTGCCGTGGCTGCGGAAGCCTGATATGGACATCATAGTAGTCGCTTGTAGCCCCTGAAGGCGTATGCTATTCGGTGACTATTCGTATTTGCGTCCTCCCCCTCCCCCCCCTTGAAGTGCCGCCAGGAGATGTTGGCCGGCCTCAGTCAGATGGCCATGGTAGAGCTGAACGGGAGGACGGCGGGTTGGGTGTTCGGGACAGAAACGGCAAGGTTGCCACTGCGAAGTTCGCAGATTGTTTGGGAAAGGGCTCTGCGGGGTGCAAGGATGTTGTCGCTTGCTGTGGCCACGAGGAAGAAGCGAGAGAAAGAAGGAGATAAACAAAACTGGAAACAGAGCCGACCTGTGGCCCCTGCTCAGTGAACGCAAAGACGAGGAGGGTGCGGTGTGGGGGGCAGTGGCGACCCGACGCGAAGTAAGCCTCGAAGAAGAAGAAGCAGAAGGAGACAGAGACAAAGAGGGCAGCCAAGTGCGACAGGCCATACCTTTTCGTTGGGGGCTTCCTCGTGGACCCGCAGACGCAGGTGTGAGATGTGGAGAAGATGCAACATGATTGCGGCCAAATGCGAGCTCTTTGCTGGCGAGATATTGAGACTCACCACCCTAGGCCCTAGGCCCTAAGCTGTAGTGTGGTCCCTGCCAAGCCTAGTTCCAGCTTCCTGCATGTGATGACGGGTATGCAATATCACGCTAGTGATGATGCAGCTCCTAACAACACGGTGATGGTGGCACTGGTAGTGAGCGGTAGTGGTGGCTATGGTGGCGGCGGTGATTGCTCGGAGTGCCTGGATTATTGCCACCGAGACTGTGAACTAGGTCGCAATTATGCCTCTCCTTTTCTTATGTGTCTGTGTCTAGTTTGTCGGCTGGGAATGTTCGCGCCCCGTCAGTTGTCCCAATTGCGACGGCGACCAGGACCACAAAGCCAAACACGACGACGACCACTGTCACTGCCGCGATAACGGTGACGGCCTTGTTGGTTGGGAATGTTCATGCTCCGTCAGCTGTCCCAGTTATGCGACGGCGACCAGGACACAAAGACAAACACCACGACGACTACTGTCACTACGGCAATAACCGTGACGGCTTTTGCCAGCGTATGTCTACGTCTGCAGTGGCTATGTGTACTTCTTCTAATCGTGCCGATTGACCAATTGTTTCAGCGACGCCGTTGCTGAATCAATTTCTCCAACCTGCCTGTTCTAATAGTTGTTGATGCTGTTGCGTGAGACCGTCACCATTCAGTGCCGGCAATGTTGAAGATCCTTCCTTTGTTGCTGTCTGTGTGTGCATGTCTATCTGCGGATGGTGGAGGGGGGTGCAGAGCCCCGTCCGTCTATGTTTGTTTGTACTGTGCTTGGGTTCCATACCCGTGCATTTCGTAGCGTGGTTCCGTTCCGTCTTTCAGTAGCTGGTCCAAGTAGATCTTAGCGGCCGCAATCGTTATAAGCATAACCTTGATCATGATGTAGAGCGCCTCAATATAGGGGCTTAATGGGGCTTAAATAATTGCCTACTATACTATTTTGGGCCTTATTATAATTACATGACTCTCGGGTCACGTGATGCCCTCCTTACTACAAGGTGAACTGAACATACAAATGAGAAGGAAGCTTCCAAAGACATTATAATACTATCATGGGCCTGTAAACCCTTTTCTGATTAGCAAGGCCCCTATAGTAGTTGCCCTTTCCTTGTTATAATGATAGTGTAATTTACCCCCAAACCCTATTCGAATGAATAAGGCCCCTATATTAGGGCTGGGCCCGTCGCAGGCCGTGGCCTTCCAAGTCGAGCAGGATGGCACCGTAGTGGACGCCTTGACCGGCGAGCCTTGTGGAATGCTGGAGATGCCGGGCTCCCAGAAGTTTAGGCTAGAAGGGGCCCCCACCCTGTAACAGTGACTATAAGGATTATATTCGGGCCCTATTATATGCGAATTATATCACCATTACAGGGTGGGGGCCCCTTCTAAAGTTTAGGGTCTAAGGTTCAGTTTTGGGGTTTTGTTGGCTTACAAGGGCGCCGGACCCTAAAAGAGACCTGGACCTTGGGGCTGTTCCCGTTCGGAACGCTGGATTCTGCACTGGAAGAGTGACTTCCGGAAGAGTGGTCATTCCGAGTCGTTGTGAAGACCGCGACGAGTGTGACGAGGCTTTTTTGACTGCATGGTATACCACACTATAGCATACTAAGTACTATACTATACTGTATTATACTATACTGTAGTACCCTAAACCCTCTGTTTCGCAAGCTGCTTCAAGGCACAGTTTACAAGCTAAGCGGGACTGCGGAATCCTTGTTGTAAACGCCCACCAAAAGCCGCCACTACCTAAAACTCCTGCCTCTGCCTCTGCTTCTCTGCAGGGACGAGGAGCCTGTGATCCGGGCAACCTCGAGCTCAAACAAGGCGGCAGCCTGTACTTGACTCTGTCTGGCTTCTTGAGGGTTGAAGCTTCTCAGAGAGAAGCCTCGATCCCTCTGCAAGCTTTCTTCCGAAGCCGGTGGGGTTTCACCTGACCTTCCCCCTTATAAGCCCTAAACCCTAAACCCCGAGTGTGCCGAAACCCCAGAAGTCGGTTTTCTGCCAAGGCCTCAGAGCCCCCCCCTGGTGGCCAAGGGAGCGTCGGGCCGAGGTTTCGGTGAGGATACCGCTTTTTGCAAGATGGTATGGCCATCAGAAGCAGCAGTGAACACAGGAGCTTCCCTAAATCCCGAGCGGTTCTAGAACACTTAGGGTTCCGACACGAAGCAACTCGACTAAAACCGTTTACCACCCTATGGAAATGTCTCCTCCGCAAGCTTTTGCTTCATGTGGCATCAGAGGCGCAGTCTCAAAAATCCTCACGTCCGGGGCAAAGCAGATCAGCCTTCAGCTTCGAGGACGAGGCCCGGAGGAGAGTGGAGGATTCAGGTTTTGGGGCTCCTTAGGCCTCGAAGCTTAGAGACAGTATCGCTTCGTCTTGTGGGGACTAGAAAAGGGTGTAGGTTGGGAGTGTCTTCAGCGTGCATGCTGAAGCTTTAGGTTCAGTCTAGAGAAACGGGGGGGTTCGCATGCACGGCTCGTGCACAGTTGAATTGCTCTTGTTCTCAGAGTTCGATTTCCTGGTGCTTCCTATATTGTGTTGTTCCTTGGCCCTACGGGCGTCCGGCTGCCTGCCGTCCGGCTCGATCTTGCTACGGCGGCAAGCCCGCATTCCGAGATCAGGTGACCCCTCAGAGCCACCGTCCTGCTTGCAAGCTGCACACGTGAAAATGACAGCAATGGGCCTCAGAGAGGGTCGCAAAATCCAAGACGCTACTGGTAGCTAAACAGAAAACTTCGAACCCTGTATAGTATTCGTAAACTCCGCTGTGCATATCGGAGCCATGGAACGAGACGCATTCATCAATCTGCTGGACCAGTGTTGGAATGATTTTCGACAGCAGGCAATTGCAGCCTACCCAGGAGAAGCAGCAAGTCTTAAGGGAGCGCCTTCAACTGCAGGCCTGCAGGAACCCATTTTGAGGGATCATCTCTTCAAAGATGTGCCGGAAGCTATGCCGCAGTCTTCGCTGAAAGAGACATTTTCAAACAGAATGAAGTACGACCTGGTGCAAGATCAGCGGCTGCGGATTCGGTTGGGGCTTCAACCGGACCAGAAGCTGGGTTGTGCTTTGGGATAACTTTTAATTTCCCTTATTTCCTTATAAAGGGATCCTATTCATAAATAATTTTCAAAGGGTTTAAAGCACAACCCAGGAAGTTGATCTCCGGCAAGTCTCTTCATGCTGCGGTCTCAGCCCTCGGCCTGTCCTGCTACAGTGTTGAGGACATGAACGACCTGGTTAATGCAGTGGCAGCACATGTTGGGCTTCATTTCAAGGAGTCGAGCAAGGATTCCGCCCAGCGAACACCATCCGGAGACGAAGCTGAACTTCTTGGCCTAGAGCCTGTTTGGCGAATGTCCGGTGCCAGCGCGGCTAGATGCGCAACTGCCGAGGAACAGCGTACTGACAATGTTGTGCCGGCTCAAGCTTTGCTCGAGCTGCTGTTAGCGAATGATGGACAAGCCGACAAGACGGTCTTCAAACAGCATGTCTTGCTCAGACAGTTCCAGAGCATGCGGGAGATTCTTTTGGCAAGTCATGCCAATCAGCTGGTTGCCGATTTGAGTGTCGTTCGGATCAATGACCTGGCTGCCCCTCCCGAGCCGTGGCCTTTGACTTCATTCGAGCCCTTCTTCGCCTGTGTTCTTGTGAGCTATGGCATCATGTTAGCATTCCAGCTTGATCCTGCATATGCCAGCTGGCACGGTTGGTTTTATATCGAAGTAGCATTTACGATTTTCCTCGTCATAGACATTCTACTCCGGATGCATTTGCTGCGATGCCGCGCATACTGGTGCGGTTCAGACTGCGTTTGGAACTGGTTTGACATTCTCCTTGCAGTGGTTTCAGTAACAAGCTTCTTCTTCATGTCCAATGGATCTACCACGCTTCCGCGAATCCTCCGTCTCTTTCGGTTGATCAGGATAGTAAAGGACCTGAGGTTGAGAGTGATGAAGGAGCTCCGCCTGATGATCAACGGCTGGCTTGCTGGATTGCGAACTATAGCGACAGCATTCATTTTGCTGGTCTATGTGCTCTACATCATCTCGGCTTTGGCGACCGCGCTGTATGGACGCTCACACCCAGAACAGTTTGGTACCGTGCCTGCTGCCATGTTCACAGCTTTCAGATGCTATACTGGTGATTGCTCGGATAGGGAGGGTTTTCCCTTGACAGTGCTGCTGGCAGAAGAATTTGGCAGCATGTATGTTCTCGGCTATGTTGTGAGCTACATGTTGGTGACCATGGGAATCTTCAACGTGATCTTGGCTATTTACGTTGACATAACATTGAAGGCGGCAAAAGGTAGCAATGCCAGAAGCCCTGAACAGCACGCACTGGAGTCGGTACATGTTGCTCGCTGCGCACGGGAGCTGCTCAAGAAGTTCGTGACGGCCTACCGAGACTTTATGGGCCATGATGCGGCCTTAAGGGGCGATGTCACCGACGCCATGCAAGAGCACGTCCAAATTACAAAGGAGTTGTTCCAAGTCATCATACAGGACAGAGCTGTGCAGGAGCTTATGGATGAGCTAGATTTGCCGCCGAATCGCACAAACTTGTTCGGAGTCATTGATGCAGACGGCAGTGGGGCGCTTGATGCGCGAGAGCTAGTGCATGGCATGCTGAGTCTCCGCGGCGAACTCACTAAGAGCGACGTTGTTGCCACTCTGCTGGCCTCAAAATCCCTGCACAACATGTTCCTGCAGATGAAACAGGAGTGTTTGCAGACACTGGCGACGATGCCTCAGACATGTCATTCTTCCTCTCAGCATGATGCACTCCGCAAGGAGCACAACTGCAGGCGACCGGAGGCAAGCTTGGCTCAGGAACCAACGCAGGAGGACCCCAACGATGAATCCCAAATGGACGTCTATGCCTTCTAGAAGTTTGGATGGCACTTGAGGCGGCTGGCTGCGAACAAGCGCTCCGCACGTGACCTACGGTAGCAAAGGTCATTATTCTAATTCTTAGTGTTATTACGTATTGTTATTGTTATTGTTAGTATCGTTGTCACTACTATTGTCATTGTTAATATTAGTCTTAATCGTATTGTTCATTGAGTCCTTACTCTGCATCTTGTCGTGCAGGTCAGTCTGAAAGATTCTCCGCAGACCTCACTCAGGACAACCCCGTAAACCCTCAGCCTCAAACCTTGAGTAGATGGCGGCATGTAGTACCTAGAATTCTGGTTTGAATTTATACTTATTCGTCCTGTTCGTTCACCTTCTATATGGAGGCATACAAGGTAGTGTCCACACGTATGCTTGGATCGTCTTCTGTCTGTACTTACTGCGGTCCGGGAATACCTCCAACGGCGCGCACACAGAGAGAGTTCTTGATGAACTCCACGGATCACTGAGCCAGTTGCCTGGGGCATTCCGCCCCATACTCGCCAGGTGGTCCGAGATTGACTAGACTTGCTCTTGTGCCTCCACCCTGCTACTGGTGATCCGAAGTAGTTGTTCACTCGATGTCCATGTCTGCAACTAGGGATTCATGACCACATTTGGTTGGACATTGGGATGGAAGGGATGGATCCCTTAAGCAGGTTGCTATCGTATGGTGTTTGCTGTGGTGGGTCCCATCCTTGGCTAGTTTCACTCAAGCCCTCGCCTGGATAGTCCGAGTGTGAGCGCCGAACCCTGTATCCGGCTGCCTGGGCAAGTAGAGGTGTAACCTGCTTCCAAAGGAATCAGGGCACCCAGCGGATGGCGTCCATCCGGGGTTTTAATTAGTTGCAGGAGCCTACGGCAGCGAATGCAAGAGCGAAGAACCCTGTATCCGAGCGCGAACCGTGAGACCCCATCTTGCTTCTCCGCGTTGTGAGAACGTGGGGCATCCTCCCTAAACCCTAAACCCTAAAAATTTTCCCTGCTGCAAGAAGCAATTTCCTGAAAAACTCACTTGGGTGACGAAGAGCCTGCCGCTCAGAACTTGGACGCTCGCGGATGGTCCGACAGGGCCAGGGAGCTCATGGCCGACGACTACTACTACCAGGCAGGCCTACTGGGTTCTTAAGGGTGCAGGCACCAGAAACCCGCCAGCTTGTGAAGAGGTTGCAGTTCTTCGATGTGACAAAGTGTTTGTGATGGTGGAAATGGAGATGGTACCGATGGCGGTATTGCTGATTTGACGAAGGCGATGATGCTGGCGACCGCGCTGTCAATGCTCTTGGCCTTGGTACGACAAGATACTACAACGTGCTACGCTATATCGATAATACTGTATTATGACTTTTTAGAGCAGTGGTGGTGGCAATGGGGCTCTAGTGGCGATCGACGCTGCTGATGATTGCTGGTGGCCAGCATGAGGGCAGCAGCTGGCTTATTTCGGGAGAGGTACAGTATTGCAAGCAATATAGGGGCTTAAATATTTACCACTACTATTTCGGGGCTCCATATATTTACAGTAATAATTACAGTATAATGGGCCCCAAAACCGTATTCGAATCATGAAGGCCCCTATATTATTGATTTAGAACCCTGCGAGGTGTGTATGGAGGGGTATGCTTCGGGTGGCATGGCGAAGCGTGCGTTCAAATCAGCACACGCCCATTGAATCGACATCCCAAACAACCCAAGCCCAACATCACGGTTCTGTCTGAGGAAGCACACATTTAGTCTCAGATGCCATATTTAGTTCACCAGGAAGGCTCAGCAGATAGAGTCAAACCATACAAGCAACAGCTCTTGATTCAGGTTTTTCGAGGACATGCTAAATTGTGAAAAATCTGTGTGTGTGTGTCGTAAAGAGCGGACAGTCCCAAGCGGAAAACAGTTCGAGGCAGCGGCAGCTTTCGGAGAGGACCGGAGCCCATTTTGTCTCGGGTGGCATGCCTTTCTGTGATGGCAAAGGGCATACGATTTCCGATGCAGCAACTGACTCCTTCCTCATTCCACTGCAAACAAAGGCTTTGAAGTGCTGCGAAGAAGAGAGGGCGGTCGGGGGCTCACAGGGTTCTGCTTGGGAGGAAGCTCAATCAGCAAAGCCAAGATCCATGTGTCCCGTCTCGCTGTGTTCTTCGCAGAAGGGCTGTCCAAATTTTTCATAGACACGACGGTACGAATCAAGGAAGCATGCGTTTGCGACAGCAGCCCTTGTAGACGGCCCAAGACTTACAGTAATCTTCGATTGGTGCGCCATGGGCAACGGTGTGCCGGCCGCAAATGGAGGGCAGCAGTTGATTCCCCTTCCTGGTGAGGTCGCTTGCGTGGCAGTGGCTAAGGCAACATCAGCATGGAAAAGAGGGGTGAGGGCAAGTACGTGGAGATATCCGATGAGGATGGGCAGATCAAGCGCATCGTTCGCGAGACCGGCAGCTTTCCATGCAAACTACGTTGCAGCAAACGTAACTCACTTGCAAGATACGGAACTGCTCTTCGCCGCACCTAAGGCGACAGGGTACCGGTCAAGCGGATCTTCTGCAAAATCTCCGATGTGCCTCTGTTCACATGGCATGCATGATGTTCCGATGTCCCACAGGAGAATTTACACTGTTGGACCGGCCGTTGGTAGGGTCCCACAATATTTGGGCCTTCCCAATTCCCTACACTATTATTGGGGGGGGGGGGGGTTCCTTCACATAATTATAGTATAGTGGGCCCCCAAACCCTATTCTATTCATGTAGGCCCCTAGTTTACCTGACTCCTCCCATGGCGACACATGTGAGCTGCTCTGTGATTTCCTCCCCACCCGGCTCAGAGCTCCAAGGTTTGCTCGGTGTCGCAGAAGTTGGAAGAGAGCCTCGGAATTTTAAAGCCTGAAAGCCTCGTGGCAGATGGAAACGGGGCTTAAAAAATAAGAAAGCCCGAAAGAGCTTCATGGGTAGTTATAAGTGTGGGTTAGAAGTCCCCGAATATCGGCTATAAATATGTATATATATATATATATATGTGTATATATATATATATATATATATATATATATATATATATATAGATAGTCGCCCCACTGATAGTCGCCCGTGAGCCTCCAAGCAGAAGAGCTTCGAATTTCCTGGGGTTTACAGTTGCTTCAGCTTCAAGGCGTGAAGCTTCGCCTGGAAGCTTTGGTTCTGATGTCAGGGCGATTCGTGGTAGTTCCTGGTAGAGCCTTTTGGATGCTGAGGACTGAGGAAAGGCTTTCACCCGCACTTCCTTTCTGAATTATCAAGCCTCCCTTCCGACTGCACTGGGTAGCAGGACTCCAAACCAGCTGATCAGTTTAATAAGCCATGACACCCAAACATGCATCACTGGCACAGAAGGTGCAGTGTGGCACCGGCAGTCAGCTTGGCAGGTAGCACGCAAAATGCATCTAAGGAGTGATATCGTCTTTACTCTGGAGAATGGGGTGGAGTACGTCTTGGACAATCTGGCAGCCCGGTTGTTCATGGGAGCCCAGAGTAGGGACATGCCGAGATGAATGGTTGAGTGGGCCGCGACCAGTCTTCTGTGTTTTGCTGCTTCGTGTCTTCGCTGAAGCACTGATAAGTTAAGTTCGCTGGAGAATTTCTTGGGCTTGTTTGGGAGCACGAACCGGGTAGTGGCTTTGTGCAGAAATCCAAGTCCAGCACCCCACGGGCCAACACCGTGCTACGTTATTGATTGCCCAGCTCAGATGAGCCTTGGTGGGAACAGAAAACAGTCCCACTCCTTCCACCATCAGCTTGACTTTCGAGGAAAATCCTGACGAGACCTACTCGCAGCCATCGGCCAAGTCACACTGTGGACATTTTGCGTTTGGGACCGTCCTTGACTTGAAAGTTTGCAGATGCGGGCTGGAGAATTCCAAATTCCAAATAGCAGACCAAACTCACGCAACCTTTGCAAGTTCTGCAATGAGTTCGTGATGGCGAGGTCATTTCCTTTTTGAGAACGGGGTTGTCGCAGATTAGAAGCCCTTAAACCCAATTCCATAAGTGAAGTGTCACGGACAGTATGCAGCTCATTCGTTATGATTTTGCGATCCCATCCCGCAAATCCCATTCTTATTATCAGCGCTCCTTCATTATCTAGACTCCAACTGTTGCACCAAGTGGGTTATCTTGCCACACTTACCCTTCACCCGTTGTTATTGATGTTTTTGCCCTGGCACTGCAGTCTTGTCGTTTGCTGCAAGTCATGTTTATGCAAGAACCCAGCTTGTGTCAGAAGTGGCGGGGTGGCGCAGTAGTTGAAGGGATGATTGAGAACAACAACAGCTACGCCAGCCACGACTGCAACCACCACAACCACAACCACAACCACAACCACAACCACAACCACAACCACAACCACGACGACTACCGCACCTACTGTCAGCGCCAGTGCTACCACTTCTACTGCTACAGCTGCCGATGCTGCTGGCGGTGTTGCTGATATTGCTACTTCTAGTTCCCGCAGTGTTGTGTTCTTGGAGTATCCGACTCAGCTTCTTTACCTCAGCTTGCCCGTGACGCTCCCGTCGGCCGAGGTTTACGCAGTTTATCGTAGACGATTGAGATCGACCCCGCCGCGTTCCGCGGTCTAGGGGGCAAGTGCGAATCGGCACAAGCCTTCAGACTGCCTGTGTCAAACCACGTTTCTTTCTCAAACGAGGCCAAGAGGAGCTGTAGACTGCAGATGCAGCACAATGCATAATGGGCATCTTGCACCTAGGATCAGATCACTGTTGACGAATCTCCAACGTTCTCGTAAGCAAGCCCTTTTGGCTTCCAATCGGTTTCATGAAGTCTGGGGGCCTTGATAGAACCACCATTCCTATTTCTTAAGGGTTCCCTACCATCATACACCCCGAACCCTGCTCGAATCATCAAGGCGCTTATATCACCAGTCTGAAGTCCTGCGGATGTCAGCTGGACAGCAATAAAACAGGGTGGTGGTTTCGCATTATCGGAGTTTCGGGCCTCTTTCTCCGAAATGGTGGCGCGCGGGGCCGAATCGTGACCTCATGTTATTCCGGTGGCATGTTAGGCAGAGGTGCTTGTTTGCCTATATGAGGTTGACTCAGTAAGTCAGCAAGTAGCTGAGGAGGCAGTGTAGTTTTACATAAGCTTGGCCCATCATAGAATCTCCATGAAATTCCCTTGTGCCCCCCGGAGATACCACTTGCTTAATTGCACGTTTTGAAGGCAAGGCTTCTGTTGCTTAAGAATAATAGGTCCCGAATACCCAACCTTTAAACTTTTTGGGTTCTTATGGTTTAGCAGAAGTCGGATTGTTTTACCGTTGATTTCTGTGGCATATTAGTGAATCCAGTAAGATATCCTGAAGTCCGTCCCTGATCTGGATCCCCAGTGTGCAAAAAGCCCCACAGAGCCGGTTTCTATGGAAGCCTGCAGCGTTTTTTCTAAGGGCTCCTTGGTTTTATCATACTAAGGTGCCCCCCCCAAAACCCTGGTCTTATTATTCAGGCAGCGATATTACAAGCTCTTTCCTCTAGGGCCTTAGCGTATGCGTTTCTATGCTTGCTTTGCCTGGAGAATTTGGTGACCTACAGCAGTTCGCTTCACTAGTTTCCGGGGTCATTCGGCATGTCCTCCTGAAGCTCGGCTTGATACCCAAATGATCAAAATTGTTGTTGTTACATTTTGCAGTATTGTCGTTCGTATTACAACTATTGCTGTGATTACTACACACATCTGAATACTTTATCGTTATTCAGAACCCTAACGCCTGAAAGTCGTAAGCGATTGCAGGTCGAGCTCGACTTCGAGTGCGACCTCTTGCGGGGCCGTGCCTTCTGCTTCAGGAAACCAGGGGGCCTTTAGTTTCTTGGGGCTATGGCTACAACGCTTATAGAGTTTATGCAGTTTATGGGGTTTCAGGAAACCAGGGCCTTTAGGGGATTTTGGGCTTATAGGGTTTAGGGTGACCAGGGCTGAAGTTTGGGGTTATAAGACTTATAAAATTTAGGATTTACCGGGTCTGGGGTGAAAGAGCGCCTCGGATGACAGGGTCTCAAGACGAGGTTCGGCGCACGCGGCACCCTCGCCGAAACTGCTCGCTGTAGAACCCCTGTTGCAGACATTTGGTTATTGTAGGACCAGTACGGACTGGAAACCTTAGGTATGGTACCCGCAACTTAAACTACCCCTATAGATTCCCTAAACCCTGGACCCAGAAGCCGTGCCTGCGTTTGCGAGTGTGCGAGTCGAAACCCTAGACTCGGACGGACCGTTCAAAAAAAACCGTCCGATTCTGAGCGCCGAAACCCTAAACCAAAACCCAAAACGTGGAGCCTTGCCTGCCTTGTGCGAATGTGAGTGTCGAAACCAAAAAACCCTTTAGAGTTTAAAACCCACTAAGCTGTAAACCCTAAACCTAGAGACCTTGTCTGGCGAGTCCGAGCTGCGAGAGCGTACCTGCACCCCAAAAGTATGTAGAATAATAGCCTTTTATGGGTATTGGGCCATTATTTTACCTACTTTGGGGGGATGAGGTAAACCTAAATTATCAACCCTAAACCCTAAACCCTAAACACGAGTGTGAGCGCCGAAACCTAAAGCCAGGAAGATGAGAGAGTTCAAGTCGCTCCTCGAGGATGCCGAGCGATTGCTCGGCTACGATGCGGACGACAAAGAGGCACAGGGAGAGGGCTTAGGGTTTAGGGCTTAGGGTTTCTATGAATATGGGTAATATGGGGTTTCTATAAGAAATACTCTCCGGGCTTCTATGAGAGTTCTTGAGAAAGGCAATGAAAGGCATCTGTCTTGACTTAAGGTGCAGGAGTTAGGGCAGGTACGGTCTGGGGTACACTGTTCCGGTTTGGAGGCTTCCGCGGGCTGATGTCTATGGGGCTTTACGATTCGGCTTTTAGACTTTAGGAGTTTTTGACTGGGCGTCTAGAGGCAGGCTTATAGCCCTACAATGCCCCACAGGCTTGCCTCAGGGTCGAATGTTAAAGTTGGAGTGTGAAGTGTAGGGCTGGGGAGTTGTTTGGGATTTGCGGTGTCAGCAGTTGGGGATGTTTGAGGCTCCGCTTACTGGTCGTTTTGTTCCTGAGGCTCTGATTCCCCTGTGTCTCGGCTTCTTGAGTCCTCTCCCCAAGCTTTGAAAGAGGAATAAGGGCTCGAGCGACAGCAGGTTGAGGTAGGCCTCTCCGCCTTGGCACCCTAGGTGTACCTCTGTCATAGGAGCGCAATGTCGACCCCTCATGCCGCGTGGATCTCCGCGGCGGTGAAGGCGGCATGCCAGTCGGGAGCTCCGCGCCGGACCGTTGCGGCAGTGGCCGCGGCAGTCACAACTGCAATCCTGCAGCAGACTGCCAAGGCCACACCGCAAGGACCGTCGAGGAGCACACTGGCACCGCAGCTGCTGGGCTTTCTGGCGACTGCGAGGCCCTGGCTGAGCAACTTCGGGAGGCTCGAGCCAAGAAGCGCCGCGACAAGCGGCAGAGGCGCAGAGACCGTGCACAGGCCGCTGCCAGTCCTGTTCCTCCCACGGCCGGGGGAGACGGCCGCTCTGAAGAGGCAGTTGAGGGGGCTGCCATGGAGGAGATGCCTGACACCACCGAGGACCCTCACCCGAAGCTTGAGACCGAACTGCAGTCGCCGCTCTCGGCTGGCAACTTGCAGGCTCGTGACGCGCAGAGCACTCCTGAGGCCCTTGCGGCTCAAGGCGTGCACTTCCTGCCAGAGGAGCGAGTTGTTCCCGACCGACGACCTTCGCTGGCCTCTTCTGCGCCTACGGACTTCGTGATTGAATACCACCAGCGCCGGGAAGTCGCTGAACGCGCTATGACCCCGACGGGGAGGGCTACACGCTTAGCCCCCATTGCCTCGCCTTCGCAACCTCAGCCGAGCACACCGAAGAGACGGAGACCACGGGCGCGGCCGTCTGGCGCCAGCCCCAAGGCTGGGCCAGGCCACTGAGTTTGAGCCAGGGTGTATGGGACTGCCCACCCCATGCGCTATTTATGCCGGGCACCTCAGGCCGCTGTTGAGGGAACTGCGGTCTTGGGACTTTTTCCCTTCCTTTGATCTGACCATGAAGATCCAATCTGTTCTACACACTGCGGACCATGGTTCGGCTACCTTGTGGGCTTCTTTTACAGTACTCTTTCTTGAGCGCGTCTAAACTACCAACCTTCGGGTACGGAGCAGGTTGACGTTGACAAGAAGTTCAAGTTCAAGTTGAAAGAGGAATGTCGGGGCTGGTGTGTGATAGAGCGTGTGCTGGGGACTTCGCTTCGCTTCCTGCTCGCCCCTGTTGACTCTGTCGGATTTTTCCTACAACCCACCGTGAACCCTAAAAGTTCATGACTAGCGAAATGGAACTGAACACACAAGTGCCATCTTCAACACATGTCGGTACTCCGACATGCCATAAGAGCCAGATTCCAGTGAATTCCGGCAAGCGAGGGCACATCGAACGGGCATCACCCCGCAAGGATAGGATAGACAATGAAGCACGTTTTGCCAAGAGCGAACAACATCTCAACGAGCCGTGCTGAGGAGACTCGGAAAGTGACAAGGCTCATAACACAAATGACCTGCGAATGGTTTGCTTGCATCAGAGCATAATTGCCTTGCGCGTCTTCGCAGGTCAAGCACGACTACATATGGGCGGTTGTCAAAATTATGGTCCCTCTTTGGGTACCCTAAAATTAGGTGCCGCATTATAATAAGGACCCAAAAAGGGACCCTAATTTTGACAACCACCCATAAGATAATGCCACCCGAGATCCTTCATTCTGAAGCAAGGCCTCCCGAAATTACAAGACGCTGAACCAACGTATGATGCCCAAGCATGAACTTTGGTCTAGACTTGCCGGCCCCTCATTGCCCCACATCTACAAAAATTGATCTGGTAGCTTCGACTGAGAGAGACAGGCCTTTAGATGCCGCTTAATCACTCCGGGCATTGCTATATATAAGTACGTATATGCATAAACACACATATATATATATATATATATGTATATACATATGTAGATGTATGCATACATACATATATGCATATATATATATGTATATATACATACACACATATATAGATGTGTATCATGCATGGAAGCGTCTTGAAGTAACAGCAAGACATGAATTAGCTGGCAAGGTCCGAGTTGTGAGAGCCTCCACGCCTCCTAAACATATCAGCCCTCGGCCCCGGGAGTGAAACAGTCCCAACACGCCCCAAATGCACATGTGTGTGTGTGTATACAGTTTTGTAATAGGGTCTCGGGGTATACTGTATATATAGGGGCCTTAATAACTAGTTTTAGTAGGGTTTCGGGGTGTACTGTACATATAGGGGTCTTAATAGTTAGAATTGGTTTGGGGGTATATTGTTTTGTATACTATGCTATGCCCATAATAAGGATCCCCAATGCTGGCCTTGCCAGGCAAAAGAGTGGAGAGACGTGGCCCTGGCAGAGATGAGTCTGGATCTTGGTCTATCCCCTGAGGTCTGCTACTGGGGCTTCTTAACATCAGGGTACGGTCCCTACGGATATCCTCAAACTACTTCTTCGAGGTCTATCTGTAGGGGCCCTGACTTTTTCTGGTCCCCGGTAGGGCTTCGGGAGTTGCTTCAAGATGAGCATCTCGAAAAGTCCGGAGCACCCACAAGTCCACCCAGTTGCCTTTGAAAGCCCGAAATCCCTACTGCCCTTGCTTTTTGAGATCCACAAGGGGAATCCCATCCCAGCGAGGGGAACCTGGCCCAGGTTCTGGCGGCGCCAGAAGGTGAGGGCAGTTTGGACACAAATGCTGTGCTCAAAGCCGCAAGTAATAATCTTCACCTTGACATGCACACCCTGTTAGTTCTTAAGCTTAAGCTCCAGCAGTTCCGAAAGGTTTTTTGTACGGATGGTTGGCGTTATGCTTATGCAGTCATTGCAAGCTGTGCTTCGAGCTCAAGAAGCTTTAAACGTCGAGACAATAGTGCTCACATCTGTTCAGTGACTCGGGCGAGACAGTCATATTTTGGTTGAGGGCCTGTGGCGCACAAGATTTCCAACTGCGACTATGCTCATGTAGTATAAGCTCTGAATATTGTGTTTCCTGATACACTTGTACCATAATATACTCCTAAGCCATACCAGTACTCCAGCGCTTGCTTTGGAGTTTCTGGAAGCTTCACCGCTACCTGATAGGTTTGGTACCTCACAGGTCACATCGCACTGGGGTTTGGGGTTGTTGTAGAAGGGTTTAGGGCTTAGTTATCATCTATATCTGTAATCATCTATACTCATCTATATCTATCTATCTACCTATCTATCTATCTATCTATATTTGTAGTTATATTTACTTATTTATATGTATATATTTATGTTTAGAGGGTTTGTACATACATTGGGGAACCATCTCAGGAGTCCTCAGCCCCTGCTCTTCGCCAGATCGCCTTCAAAGTGTTTGTGTCGTAGACTTTGAGGTGTTTCGTGGAGGGACCTGGCTGCGACTACGACCTGCAACTAGCATCAAGGGCTCAAACTATGAGCGGTCTATCGATCTATGTATCCGTCTTTCCTGCCATCTACCAGGCTAGCTGGGTATCTATATTCTTGCTGTATTTGTCCATTATCTCCCTCCACCTGTACCATCGGTGTATCTATCTATCTCCATCATCTGTATCATCGGTCTATCTGCCTGTCTATCGATCTACTTATCTTCCGGCTCATGTAGCCGTTTACCGACTATTGTTGTGATTCCTACTGAAGCCTTGCTCAGATCAGATGCTCTGAGGTTTTGTCGCCAACACCTTCTTGCTGCTAACGTTGAACTGTTGCCCGCACTGGCATGAACGGGTTGTGCCTTCTTACTGCTCTGGTTCTAGTTCTTGGTCTTATGCTTCCTCTTGGTTCTGATTTTTGTTCCTCTTGTTGTTGTTGTTGTTGTTGCTGTTGATTGTTGTCGCCTCCCTGCTTGCTGTTGCGACCGCCCACGTTGTTGCTCAATCTGGCCACTGGCTGCACGTGGCAGCAAGCTAGCGGTTCCGAGGGTTCTGGCGACAGGTCCTTCCCAGACCCCTCGGTAGGGAGTTTTGTGATGCGCCGATTCATCTTCATCCAGTGTGCAGAAAAGGACTTCTTGACGGCATGCCAGGGCTTCGAGGTACAAGCAAAGCAAGTGATCAGGTGGGGATCTATTCTGAGCTGGGTAGCTCAACGTTTAACTTGCGTGACCACCCAGATGTGCACTCGTAAGCCACGGCAGGCGATCATGCTTTCCAACTCATATCTGCATATGGGAGTTTCCGAAAGTAGGGGACCCTAAGAAAGTACTCTAAGTAGTAGGATCCTTATTATAAGGAACCCCAAACAAGGCAGGTTGTGAGTGCTGAAACAAGGTACCCCGAATCTTTCGGAAACTCTAAGCCCTTATAGGGCCCTTTAAAGGAACGCGTGTAGTACCCTTATAGTAACCCCTTAAAGGTACCCTAAGGTACCCTTATTTGCACGCCTTCCAACCTGGACAAGCTGGACTCCACATGATCAACACCGGTCAATCACTCGGCTCAAGCCTTTAAGGGTTCTAGAGTTTGTGGGCTGAAATGATTGGAACAGGGTGTTGGGGCTTTGGGGCCCGTTATACAATAATTATAGTACGAAACCCACCAAAACATTCTACAGCACAGGTAATTATGAAGGCCCCTATGGTATCCACTCCCTCTGCCGTTGGAAAGCCTACATGTGCGGGGGTCTCCAGGTTTTCTGAATCAGAGACGTGCTGGTGCCCCCTGGGCCTCGACCTCCTTCTTGCTTTTCTGTGTCGGCAGGGAACCTCAAAATAGTAATTGCCCTAATAGTAGGATCCTTATGATAAGGACCCCCAAATAAGGTACCTTTGCCCGTTTCGCCTTCCCAGATGATGACCTCCGTCCGGGTACTTGGCCAGTCTCTTTTTTGTGCCCGAAGTCACTCAGCCCCGCAGGGCTCTTCCCGCGGAAGGCCTATAGCTAAGCAGCTATGATCGAGGAGTCTAGGTCATTTGGGGATAAGCTGCAGTTTGAGGACCAGTGCAATTCAGGATTCAACATGATCAGTATGGAAGAAGCATTATCCTGCCCGCCAGTGTGTGATTCCTTGTTGTGTTCCGGTTCTCTTGAGATGTAGCAGCTGCTTCATGTAAGTGGATGCTTGACTTTGGGGTCCTTGCGATAAGGACCTATAGGTCGTTAAATGGCTTCAAGTTAGGTGTTTTTGTTCTGAGCTCGCATGTGATGTCTTCAGATGTCTTCAGCATGAAGAGCGTCCTGTGGTGTGCCGAAAGCTCACCAAACATTCTGTGCTTGATTGAGAGGTTGAGCAATGACGCTGAACCTGATGTGATGGTCATTTGCCCGAGAGGGTTTCAAGGCAGAGGTCCAAGTACATGCATAATCGTACATATCTGTCTTCCCAGCAGGGCTAGGAGGATGTAACGGTTCATGACGATTCTTCAAAATTCGCAACGAAGGACTTGAAGGGAGAGTCTAGATGTGACTGAGGATACGCATGGCCATTCCGCCATGGAGCGCGGCCCTTGTCAGGACGGGGCCTGCGGTTGGCTGCTTTAATCTGTTCTAGTTCAATTGGGAGTTTCCGAAATTAGGGGTACCTTATTTTGGGGTCCATATAATAAGGATCCTACTATTTAGAGTATTATATTAGGGTCCCCTATTTTCGGAAACTCTCAATTCTCACGGGGGCAGTTCTCCAGGCCTCATCTTAAAGGCACATTCCCCCCCTCCCGGCAGAGCTTGCCCAGGGTTTCAGGGTTTCGAGGTGGACTGTAATACTACTATAATGCTTCCATGATACTATAGACTATTATAGTATTGCTATAATATTACTATAACACTAGAGTTCCTCAGCTGAGTTGTGAGAGCCAGCCCTCCTCCTGAAGCTTTGATGTATGGATCATTTGTCGTGAAGCCTTGACTGCCTTACACGAGTGTGAGATTCGAAACCCTGAAATGTAACCCTTAATGGTCAGTCCTCCCGAACCACCCCTCAGCCGAAATGGCATTCCAACTCCTTACCGGGCAGGCGGAGAAGAGGGTTCAACAAAAAAAGCCTGTAATTCTGAACCCTGAACCATCAATGCAACACCTCAAAGCCCAGCTCTCGTTTCACAATCTGTGGTGCGTCACATGCAGCTGTGTGGCTCGACCATGGCATTGACACTTCGTAGTTCGAGATGGCTGTGCATCCTGTGTCTGCGCTGTGCCTTGGCTGCACAACGATCTGAAGTTTGCCGCGAGAAAGACCTGCAAATCCCGATGCCGAAATTCTTCAGCCTGGAGAAAGTTCCGTGCGCCATTTTGAGCAATGTGTTATGGTCTGTCATTGTTGCCTTCGGCCGAGGTGCTTGGGCTCTTGACTATGTGACATACCGCGGCTCTCTTGCATAAAGCACAGCTACATAAGATATTGCCTGCCTCGGACTTCTTGTTCCTTGCCTTGCCGCACCCCGAGCCAGCCCTGTTGCATCCGGCCAAGGATGGTACGGATATCATGAACGATTCGCTATGACTTCGCAGTGGCCCGAATCATCCGTCGATGTTTGCCAAGACTTTCCCGCTGCCACTCGCACTTAAGAGAGCTGATGCGCCGTCCGTGCTCAGCTTTAGCCTTGGTAGCCGTGGGTTTGAAAAAGACAGGTTATTTCCCACCAGAATCCATGAGTACTCCAGCCTCGTCGTTTCGAGCTTTCAAGGCTGAAGTTTCGGGCCGCTGGGGCTAGGAGCAGCAGCAGCAGGAGTAGGAGTAGGAGTAGTAGTAGTAGTAGTAGTTGTTGTAGTAGTTGTAGTAGTTGTAGTAGTAGTAGTAGTAGTAGTAGTTGTAGTAGTAGTAGCAGTAGTAGTTAGCTTTTTTTGTCAGACCCAACAGCAGTGTGCCGTCGTTGCTTGGTCCACCCTAGAGTCCTAGAGCAGAAAACACTTCTTATGAGTAGCCCGTGCTGGGTGGTTGCAAGCATTTCCTATAGCCTAACCGATGGTATGTTTTTCCCTACAACGACAATGAATACACGTTGTACATTCAAAAATATATCATAATATGACACAAGACATCCCGAGATCGTGGATATGGTGGATATGAGGCAAATGCCGGGGCCAAACAAGTCTCAGCAAGACCAAGCATCGTAATGATAATTTCCGTATCCAGCTTCAGTCAAGACTACTAGCCCCATTAACAGTTGTAAGTAAACGGACGCACGATGGAATGGCGCGTACTGGTCATACGAAATGCTAATCAAGACCACGTCAAGAGCGACCCAACAGGAATACCAGGAGGCAATGCCGACACCGGCATAGCCTGGATTTCCAACTCAGCCACTCAGGTTTGTGTCAACCTTTACCTCAACCAATGCGTGAAACTGCCCGAATCGATGAGGGTGCCATGGACTCGAAACTTGGCATTGGCAGGTCTTGGGCGAGCAAGATTAGGGTCTAGTGCTTCAGGTTACGGGTGCGGAGATGGCAAGGACGCCCGCGACCATGTCCATTTGTGCCAGCATGAGTGGTAGCACGCTTGTGTGTAGTGTGTAGTGCTGCTGCTTCTGGCTATTTTCAGCCTTTCAGTCCTACTTCGTATACAAAGCATCATCGGCCGCTCGTCACCTCGCATTGCTCTTCCGTCGACTTCAGTTGTTGCAGGTTCTGGCTTCCTGCTTCGCCCACCCAGATCCACATTTCAAAACGCGCCAAAAAACACGTCTACTTACTTATTAGGCCATGAAAAAGGCACCTCTATTTGGGACCGTGCCACAGCAGCTGGGACTACTACTACTGCTAGGACACGACTGACGACGACAGCTACTACTACCACTACTCCTGCTGCTGCTACTGCTGCTACTGCTGCTACTGCTACTGCTGCTACTGCTACTGCTTTTAACTGCCACTACTACTGCAGCAAAAGCTACCGCGACCACGACCACGAACACTTCCACGACTACTGCTACGACTACGACTACGACGACAACTACTGATCACTGCTAATTAATTTCTACTGCGAGCTCTACTGCCACTGCCGCTGCCCCTGCCCCTCCCTGTGGTTTTGCCAATGCCACTGCCACTGCTACTGCCATTGCTACTACTGTTACGGCTACTGTTGCTGCTGCTGCTGCTGCTGCGTCGGCCAATGCCACCGTGACGACCAGCGCGCCGCCGCCGACGACGCTAATTAATACATACGACTAATTCCTGCGTCGGGGCCACCGTCGGCAACGGCAACTAAATACCACTATTCCTCCTTTTTGATCCTTCTTGTGGAGTATTGGCTGTAGCCTGTTTTGCCGCCAGTCCGTGGACTCCGTCGCAGTCCGTGGTCAGACTAACTCGTACGGTTGTTGCGAGAGCGAATATTAGTATAGTGACTAGATAGTGATGATAAACACCGGCGAAAGTGCTGGCACCTTCTGTTAGTTGCTCGCTACCCTGCGGGCGATGCGTGCGACCGCAGATCAAGCCGGCGAAGCACATGGACGACAGTGACGCTGCAGCAGCACCAGCAGCAGCAAGCCCGGCGACGCTTTGTGAAGCAGCCCGCAAAGAAAAGAAGGGAACCAAGAAAACCAAGAAATGCTCCTGCCTCTTGCGATGAGGCCATGAACATGAGAGTCAGTCAGCTGCCCAGGAAGGAATTCATGCAGCATGTTTCACGTGTTGCGCACCGGGTTGATGCTTTGTGGATGGAAGAGCTCTGGAAAAAGGTCGAATGACCGTTGGAGGGCCTACACCTGCGGGAACCACACTGATGAGCTTTTTCGCATGCTCTGGCAAACGACACCTGAGGGTACACGGTGCAGTGGGCCGCTGATCAGCGGACACCTGATTTCGTGGAAATATCGAGGTCGATCTGGGTGATGGTCGCAGTTGCAGTCCTGAGCCGGTGTAGTTCGCAGAGAGTGTGTCCGGAACTTGGAACATGGTTAGCCCGGTTAGTCATTCGTAGGTTTCCATGTTGCTCAAACTGTTTTGCACATTCGTTTTTGGGTGCTTGCGTCCTGTTAGTGGCATCAGCGGCCTGCACTGCCACTGAAGACAGATGTGTCCGCCGACGCTGGTGATTCCTGTGTGTGTGTGTGTGTGTGTGTTTGTTTCTGTGTGTTTGTGTTTCTGTGTCTGCGTCTGTGTATGTGTGTGTGTGTGTCTGCCTGTGTGTGTGTGTGTGTCTGTGTCTGTAACTGTGTCTGTGGCTGTGGCTGTGGCGGTGGCGGTGGCGGTGGCTGTGGCTGCGGCTGCGGCTGTGGCTGTGGCTGTGGCTTTGTGTGTGTCTGTGTCTGTGTCTGTGGTTGTTTGTTTTTTGGTTTTGCTTGTTTGCGTGTTTGTTTGTTTGTGTTTTTGTTTTTATGTTATTTGTGCGTTGTCTTTATGAGTTGCGTCTCTGCGTCGTTCTAGGCCGATGTGTCGTCTTTGACATGAACACGTCTGGCAAGCTCCGCTCGTCAAGTCATGACAACGCTGAATGTCGCTACGAGTGTTGCCTGTCCATTCTTCCATTACATGAGACATGAGCGAACGAACTTGGGGTTAGATTGAAGCGTGTTGTCAGAGCGGGTTCGTCCGGGTTCGTGCTTCGATGTGCAATCAAATGCTTCGACTTGGCAATTTCATAGTTGTTTCACAGCAGGCTTAGTGTGTGCCATCAGGTCATCTGACATGTTCATAGCCGTCTCTCGGCCCAGGAAACATTACGGACCGCGATGCTGGTAGAGATATTTTCTACCCAGCTCGCGAGAGCAAGGGGGGTGCAGCTTGGCAGCAGCCAAGGCAGCTCTTGGGATTCTCAGGGACAGGCTGCTTGCGATTGAGTCTTTAGCAGGATTTACGCCGGAACTTTGGAAATAAGCTGTCGTTTTGGCTGTTTCAAGGCTTTCATGACCCAAGCCTCGGCACCGCATTGATGTTTGAAGATATCTTGCCTGCGGGTTCTATTCCATCCCACAGTTGTAGTCTGCACGATTCGAGATAGTGACATGATGAACTTCCTCGTGACCAGTCGCTGCTGCCAAGGACTATGTGCTTCTCACTGTCCAGAACATGCAGTTCGAGCCTAGTAGCCAGGGCTATCTGCACATCTACAGCGGCTGTAGCCACCTCGGCTGCAGAGGAGAACCTCCCTATGACCCATGGATCTAGACGTGGCTAGAAATGTTCCAGGCTTGTAACCGCTCGGCATTCTCTACTACAGCTAGGTCAAATCGAGCTGAGGTGAGAATTGCCAGGACTGCTACGCAGGCGCCTTTCAACGGGTTTAGGTTTTCATTTTGCCTATTAATGTTGACTTCCTATTAACACCACCCCCCCCCCCTCGATTGATAGCTGGCCCCGGGTAGGGGGGATTGACTATTGAGGGAGGTCCGTCGTCGCTTGGTTTCTAAAGCTTGCTGTCCTTTTCCTGGACTCTAAAGGCACAAGAAGTAGCTATTTTCTTGTCGGTTGCCGGCTGGGGGTTTCGTAATTGAGGGGGGGGGTGTATAATTGAGTTCCAGGGGTGGGATTTTGTAATTGAGGGGGGATTATAAAACATTACTCGGCACCAGGCAAGACATGGATCCGAGAAGATCAGTTCTGAGTCTTGCTATCCTTTGCGATGCTGAGCTTCAGGGCTTTTCGTGCAGGCTTAGGACGTCCGTACGAAGGTGTTGGATGCTTGCTGCAGGCACAGGGCAATCACTCCATCCAGTACGGCTACCGAGTCAGTGTGGCAGCACCGAAACACAATCCGCGCCCTGGCTGAACGACTTTGCAGACTTACTTCCAGGACACCAAAGTATGTAGAATAATGGCCTTTCATGGGTATTGGGCCATTATTTTACCTACTTTGGGGGGTTTAGGTTCTCGTCTTTTGCAAACATCCACCCCTAGGCCCTAGGCCCAACCCGCAGAGGTTGAACTCATCGTCGCGCAGAGTCCTAGAGAGCTGACGCCTAGAGTTCCGGAAATGAAAGGGAGAAGCTCCTGGCAAGTCCGACGGTACATAGGAGCCCGGCGTCATCTTGTCGGGATGCAGGAACCCAGGAACCCTCGAGCTTGAAGATCTTTGGAGCATTTCTTGTTTCAAAGGGCTGAAGGCAACTGTCACTGTGAAAAGAGGAATTGAATTCTCTTCCTCTCCTCCATTCTTTGGATGCAAGCAGTCCCTTAAGAACCGTGCACCCAGGTCTGGGGTTTGCTTTACAATCCCGGCGATGGCGGGGCGCCCAGAGTTCCTCAGGCCTCATTTCCTGCAGGCTGAGGCCTTTCAAGGAGGGCAGTGAGCTTGGAACTCTTCGAGTTCTGTTCTAGGGAATCGGGGCTTCACAGTATCTTGAGAGCTCTGAGGAACAGAGCTTTTGGTCGCAGGCTTTTTATGATGACTGTCCAACATCATGTTCTCGAAGGGAGTGACCACTCGGGATCGATTGGGATGCTTCGGACATGCAGTGGGAAGGACTGAAGGACTCGTTGGAAATCGGAGGTTGCATTCGGTGCGCGTTGGTTTTAATCAGAGGCGGTTCCACCCGACTGACTGAAACAAAGCCCTCCTCCTTGTCAGAAGAAGCGGGTCGGGCTTTCTGCCGAAAGGGGCCGATCTCAGAAATTACGAGTGCCTGGGGTCGTCTAGCGCTTCGAGGCGTTTTCAGGCTTCCTGCGGTTTAGATAGCGAGCGCCTGGTTGCTGAGCCGAGTGTCCGCACTTGCTGTGAGGTGAATACGACACAACCTTTAATTGTGTGGACTCGCTGGACAACTATTGGGAGCAGTATGGGAACAACGACTTGTTCGCCACCATCATGCGCGTTTCCATCGCCGGCCTTATAGTACCTGCGGCAGCACTTCAGCATGCCAAGCTCTGCAACAATGGAGTCGCACGAAGAGTACACTAGACTCACTAGACCCTTCGCCGCACCCCTGCGCGAAACATCCTGATTCTGGAACACGAAAGAAGTGATTTTCGAGGTGCTTGTCGTCATAACCCTTGCCTCCTTCATCTACCTGCGGGTCTGCAAGAGGGAGATCCACCCGTCCTACGACATGGCATACAACAGTTCGAGCGTGCGGTCAACGCGAGGCTCCGTCAGAGCTTGGAAGAAGGATTTGTACTGTATTGTGACTTTGTTTGATGCAGGATTGCGGGAAATCATGCAGTGCTGCTTCCGTGCTCATCAGCAGAGTTTGGGTTCAATCAAAAGGGGTTTAGGGTTTTGGGTCATGAGTGAATCACGTCTGCTATTTCGGTAGCAGCCTCGAGCTTGACTGGCCTCTCATTGGCAGAACGTCTAGTTGCGCTTGCTGATTTCAGCTGTTATACTGGTAGTGTCAGTGGGATTGGTCAAATCTTGCCTCGCCGCCACGCGCGTCAACACCAGCACAAGACACACGGCCCCGAGCTGTGATCAAGAGACTCATCCCGAAAACGCGAGCCCTATACCCAAGAAATGGCTCTTGCGTGTACAGGAGATGGCCTCGTGCAGCCTGCGATCACAAAGGAGCAGGCAGGCTTAGGGGCTCTTCAGAAACCTGCCAATTCCGGCAGTTAGCCTCCCAATCCCAAAACATTTCGAACACCACATACCGCTGTGTGTCCTGCGATGCGTCTTGAGCGCACGAAGCTTCGGTGGCCTAAATCAGACATCGCGACAGTCAAAGCTTGCAGAAGCCTTCGTTTCTAGACTCAGCCGAGGCTTGGCATCAAAGTCAAGCGCTTTTCTGTCCAGACCCAACTCTGCTGTCACCGAGTGACCATATGGTTACTGAGATGGCTTGAGATGCCAGGAAGAGAACACACTTCGAATTCCTAAACTGTAGGGGCCTTAATAATTACCTATGCTTTTTTGGGGGTTCCTTATACTGTAGTTGTATGGGCGCCACAACCCTATTCTAATTATTCTGGCCGCTATATGCCTACAGCAAGGTTTGGGTTCTGCTTGTGAAAGATCGTGGTGGGGCTCTTCCTTGTGTGGCAGACATTCTCCCAGTCCACAGGCGTCTGATGTGCTTATCTCCGCCCTGTCTGTCTCACCCAGGCGACCTAAGGCATAATCACCCCTCATTACACCCTACAAAAGCTTTATGACACAATATGGATTGTCCGAGTTCTGAGCACCCAAACCGTTCCTGGCTTGAAGGTGGAAGCCGCTTTGCCGATCGTAAAGCTCGAAGAGGACATCTGTATGGATGCCGGTCTCTTAGGGCATATATTCATATATCTATATATGTATATATGGTGCAGTGCTGCTAGGCCCCCCCTCCCCCCCCCACCCCATGGTATCCCCCCCTCCCCCCCTGTGGTTCCCTGTTTTGTGGGTTCCCCCCCTGTCCCTCCCTCCTGTGGTTGCGGTCGGCTGCGATTGCTGGTTGGGCGTTCGGTTGCCAAGGGTTTGGAGCTTAGGATGTGATACTGTTCCACTGAACTCCGACCTGCCCTGAGCTCCAGAGCCAACGATAATGATGACTGTTATGGTGATGATGATGATGATGATGACGAAGATGGTGGTCATGATCCCCATCTGCACTCTATTCCGTTTCCTTCCCCAAGAGTATCGAATGAGAATCATTCAAACACGTGCTCAAGCTTACTTTGAACAACCCAACCGAAACTTGGCTTGGCATGGCAACGGTCGATACAGTTTTCGCCACCCGGGCATACCGCAGGGAACGTCGTGGGATACGCAGATGACCTGTGACTGTTTGCTGGGACGAGAGGCCTGGCTTGGGGGAAGGCCAGGGGGTGGGGGGGCATACCATGGGGGGGGGGGGGGGGGGGGCCTGCGACGCGGCGACGCGGCACCATATATGCATGTATTGGTTGTCTTTCTTCATGTCTTTAAGCACATTTTTGCATATTTCTATGTATATATTATGTATATATATATATATATATATATATGTACACATATATATATATATATATATATATATATATATATATGTATGTATGTATCTTCATATTTTTTTATACGAATGTCGGGGTTTAGGCTCGCGGGCATATGTAGGCATCCAAGTCGGGCCTGCAGGATGGCAATATGCAAGTTTGCTGAGCGGAACCTTTTGCACAGGAGCGCAACTAAACCAGTTGAAAGTGCGTAACTATATATATATATATATATATATATGTATATATATATATATATATATATATATGTATGCATGCATGCATGGATGGATGGATGGATGTATAGCAGAACGTCCACTGCCCTTGGCCCTGCACCCTAGACTCGACGCTAAACCCCTAACCATTTGCCTCGCCTGGATTGTCCGAGTGTGAGCGCCGACACTCCGAACCTCAATCCTACTTGGAGATTCATGGGTTATGGCACGGTTATGGGGTATAACTATAGTTACCCTACTTATAACTCCACTTATAACCCCAACCCTAGACCCCAAAACCCGAACCCCCAACACCTAAACCCCAAAACCCGAAACCCTAACCCCCAAAACCTAAATCCTAAAACCTAAAGTGAAACAACAGTGGTCGTATGCAAGGCTTACGGCATTTTGCCGAACCAACTTGTTGAGTATCGCTGAAGGCGACAAGTGCAAAGTCCAACATAGTGCTATCATTCCAGACCTTGCAAGCGGGCATCGATTCCACAGCAAAGCGAAAGGGTGAAAAACAAAACAGAACTTTAATCCTGAAGCCCTAAACCCTAAACCCCCTACCACCAGGAGCAGACCTGCTCTGTTTGCCTTGACACGGTTGGACCGGGAGATGAAGCACGACGTCTTCAGTGCCAGCATGTGCCTGGGACGGCAGCTGAAGTATCCTTAAGTTTAGGGTTTAGTGGGTTAGGGCCTCGGGTTTGAGGATTTTGATGTGCGCCGGAGCTTGTATGTGCTTTCGCATGAGAGCATTTCAGAGCCGCCCGCTTTCTTCAAAGCTTCGATCGGATGTGCTGCGAGGGTTTCGAGGAATGTTGGATACTTTGGAGTCGAGACTCTTGCGGAGGATTGGGAGCTGATGTGGGTGGTTGTCCAAATTATGGTGACTTTTTGGGTCCCTAGTATAGTACGGCACCTATCATTTAAGGTACCCAAAAAGGTCCCCGAATTTTGAGAACCACCCATGTGTCTGACATGGACGTTTCTCTCTCGAACGGATTCAAGCAAAACCGTGCTCTGAGGCATTCCATGCAGAGTGCATTATGACATGGTGTTGTCATCGTGGACAACACGTCATCGAGTGCCCCATGTGCAGACAGCGACATCAACCCACCAACGAGGCCATCGGGGAACCAAAAAGGATCGGTAAGTTGTTTTATTCAATTAGCAATGAGCATGATTCCCGTATCGTTTCTGTATACAGTAGTTTGCATCATATAATTTACACTCACACCCTATCTTAATCATTAAGGCCGATATTACGGCTGTAAAGTGGATGTGTTGGGTTTTCGGTCGGAGTGGGAGTTTCGGAAGATCTGGGGGGCTTGCATATAGAACCTTATAGATACCAGAATCCCTCATATTGCAAGAGCCCCAGAACGGTAAGTTGGAGCCCCTGACATTAAGAAGCCTGTAAATCACGTTGGGCCTTTTTTTTTGTGCGAGCCCGAATCCGGAGCACCCTAAACATCCGAAAGGCCAAAAAGCCCCTGAAACTCCGAAATTTAAGAAGCAAGAAGCAGTTGAACACAGATGCAGAACCCCTAAACCCCCCTAAACCCTAAATCCCCTAAACTCTAAACCCCCCTAAACTGGCCCCTAAACTCTAAACCAATTCCACAAAAATCCTTCCCTGCAGGCCGATAGGACTCCTGGACCGGCTCCGAATGTGGTTGGTGCCGCTGACAGAACTCGGAACCCTCTTGGTAGGACAACTAGGAGACCCATAAACTATAAGGGCCTATAAGGGTTCCTGGGGCCTGGGGTTCCTTTAAACGGGTCTATAAGGGATCTATAAGGGTACCATATATATACGGGCCCTTGTAATTACCTATACTATTATAATATGGGGTTCCTGATTAAAGTTATAGTATAATGGGCCCCAAAACCCCCGTGCTAATTATTGAGGCCCCTATGTAAAGCCCAAAGTGAGGAGGACCCCTGAATACTGCAGTTTTGATGGCTTTGTGGGCTTGGAAGGGTGTAGGTTGATGTTTTGGAGAAAAGGGTCCTGCCCTTATAGTTTGTCCTTGCAGAGGATGCACTTCAGCCCGGTGCTGGCGCATATGTCGGAAGGATGGTTTGAAAGGTTGAGGCTTTTGATCTTCGAGCTTAAGCTGGAGAGCAAAGAGGTCCACATAGAGGGCTGGAGGCTTTGGGGGTTGAATCTTGGGGCCAAGGATGCTTTCAGGATCTCAGAGTTCAACCTCGATTTCGTCTAGGATTAAGCATGTTTCGCGGGGAGGCGCAGACTTGGAAGTTTAGGTTTCAGGGGTCTTGCAACTCTTGACGTGCACCTGTGCTGATTCAAAGCGGTGCCTGAAGAAGCACGTTGACCATAAATTGAAGCTTAAGCCTTAAGTATCGCGTCTTCAGGTGCTCTTGTAATTCGGATCCTCTTTCGTTGTTGTTGTTAGGATCCCCTGAATTCCTGAAACTCTCTTCCGCGGCGCTTCGGCCCGAGCCCTCCCCCTACTATTGGAAGCAGCGTCGTCAGAGTTCTTTGGTCATATAGAGTGCGAACAACTAGTATTAGTCCGCCCGCGTAGTCCTGATGCTTACGGCCGCTCTAAACGCTAAACTAAACTCTCAACATCCCCTAAACCCTGTATTGGGATTTCTTTGGGTGGTCGGGATCGGAGCCTAAGGTTCTTGGAAGTGTCTCAGATGACTATCAGGGTCTAGTAGTAGTTTACGGCTTCGGGTGTAGGGGTCTAGGGCATGTGAGCCGCCCTGAACATCCCCTGGCCATAAACGGGCGAGGAAACTGAACAATACCAGAAAACTGCTCCAAGACTCGCAAAAAGCGACTACGGATTATCAGAATATCATAGCGACATTTTGTAGTTATAGAATCGTGGTATGATCTCTGATCCCTCTGATCCGAGGTGTGAGTCACGAGGCCAACGATCTTGAGGCAGCAGAAGTCTGACCAGACTCTTTGTCTTTTTCCGGCGATGCAGCGCTTTACGGTTTAGGGTTTAGGGTATCAGTGCCACAAAAGCCCGTGCTCAAAAAGGGTTTCAGTTGCTTGTCTCAGTCAGAACCGTTCAACGATGCTGATTCCTAGCATTCGCTGCCTATGCGTCGTCTTTCCGTCTCCCTCCGGTCTGCACACTGGCTAGCAGATTGTGGCCAGGCATTAATTACATGGCTCGCAAACGTCACGTCGTTTAAACCACAGTTCAACCTATGCCATCTTCTGTGAGACTATGCCCTGCGATTACGATGCTTTTGCGACGTGATTCGGGAAATCACCGGAAGTACGACTACGTTAGTCGCAAGCTGCGAAGCAGCTGTCAGCAGCAAAGTGGGGCCTCGCAAGGTTCCATAGGTGGTGCTCTGATCACCGTAGTATACATCTCGTACACATTATGCATTTCAGTATATTGCACAGTCTCTCCTTCAGTACCTTGCTGAGAAGACGGCTGCCCAGGGAACCTTCCTGCACTTCCACTTTTTCGGCCTCCCCTTTTCATGTGGATGCAAAGGTGCTTCACAGTGAAGCTGAATTTCGTCGTCCTACATGCTCGTATTCAGGTAGCGATGTCTTTGGCGATAGAGCTACCACGGTCACGGAGCACATGGGACGACTCGGTAGCCTTGCCACTGTTAACATGAGCACACATAAGCTGTTGTTGACGGGTCAGCCCGTCCAAGAATGGCGCTGAGGCGGAGAAAAAATACAGCTACTCACAACTTACCAAACGGAGATCTTGGAGTGCAACCTGAAGAAGCCGGCTTTGTTTATTCGGACTCAGCGTTTGCACCTAATATGTCTCAGCAGGCCTGAGGTCAGCCGGGATAGATGCCAGGACAGGTGCGGCGAACAGTCGAAAGTGAAAGACGAAGTGCTCCTTGAGCCGCCCTTCTACACCATCTGCAGCCGCAGTGCCATAGGATGTCTTTCGTCGCACCTGCTGCAAGTCATGACGAGGCCTCCAGTTCAGCAGTAGTGTAGGCTTCCTGCTCACGAACGCGGCACCAGTGTTTTCCTGCAAGGGAATGCTTATGCCTGCTGCAGAGGCGGCCTGACCTGGTCGTGAGCACGCAGACCTTTTAAAGCCCAAAAGAAAAGTCTCTGCTGAATTGTGCCACGGTGCCATTCCTCCACGCGCTTCTCATGCTGTTACGGCTGGCAGACTTTACCTGCGATTCTGCTCTAGTCGATCATCAAACAAAGAAGGAATGCTCACGCAGCGATTGTCGGCACATCCTTTCAGCTACATACTGTGGGTACTGTGGCTAAGTATGGCACAGCGTGTCAATTCTATGTTGCTCGCAGGCGGACATTGCAGCCGACTGGTTCGCGGACAGAAGTTGTGAACGCCCGACAAAGACGATGGCATAATGACAAAATGTGGCGGGATATGATGTATGCTGAAGATATGAGCACAATCAAAAGAATTCGTGTGAAATAGTTATGGCATCATCAGAGCGAGATGATCAGCTGTCAGACGTAGGTAGGCGTCCTAACTCATTATCTCTGGCACGTCAATTCGTCGCAGTCGTGGTTGAAAGTTAGAGAAGCACCGGAAGAGCATCGATTTCAAGGAGTTTGTTCTACTATAGGGGGCCAATGTAATTACCAATACTATTCTGGGGTCCCTTATTATGTTTACAATAGAATGGGCCCAAAACCCTATTCTAACTATACTAAGGCCCCGATATTAGCTCATTCCAGCCCCAGACGACCTGCAACAAATGTAGGAAAAGCGCGCGTTGCACCCACAGGCCCGGAGCATGTCGCTTCACTAGGCCAACGTCGTGGAGCCTTGCAACTGGTACTGTACCACGTTGGGAGCACTTTGGACAGAAACAAGCCTCCTAGGCGGGGTCTTGAGAACTTACCGCTTCGATAGGTGCCGCTGCGAGACTCTTGATGATGGCACGGAGAAGAGAGAGAGAGAGAGAGAGAGAGAGAGAGAGAGAGAGAGAGAGAGAGAGAGAGAGAGAGAGAGAGAGAGAGAGAGAGAGAGAGAGAGAGAGAGGGAGAGAGAGAGGCCGCTGCTGTGGCCACCTATTCCAGGATGCTGAAGGCTACTCTCTTCGATTTTCTTTTAGGGATCCTTCCGCCGATGAACCCTGTGTGAGCAATAATTCCGAAACCTTCCACCCCAAACAGCAAGAAGGGGGACATTTTTTCTACACGAGACCAGGCCGCAGCTTTCCGGCTTGAAGATGCCATGTTGTCGGCTCGCACAGCTCCATGGATGAGGAGCCGGGTTTTGAGGTTTCAGGGGTTCGGAGTTTCTTCGAGGCCTCCTGGGCTTTCAGAGTAGCTGCAGGGCTTCGGCCTACCCCCGCCCGTGCTGTCTGGCTTCAGAGATATCTTTTGCTGGATTTGGGCGGGGCTTTGCATCGTGGGATTGATCGGCAGGCAGACAAGCCGACTGACGTGTCTGTAGATAGATGAGTGATAGATGGGGGTGCGTGTGGGTAGGTGGGTAAGTGTTGCTTGAAGGTTGGTTTGATGGGAAGAGAGACAGAGAAGGGTTGCCCTGAAGGCCCTGCGAAAGAAAGGGACAGAGAGCGAGAGAGACTCATCCACTGGGGATTGTGAGGATGGTTGCTGCGATGGGGTCAGGATGTGCATTGCTGTTATGTCCTTTGCTGCAAGCATTTTCCGTTTTGTACTTGCTTGTGTTGCTATTACTATCAAGGTGCTCTTCTAACACCACTCGGGTTTCATGAGGTGCATTTGCTGCTAGAGTTGTTTTTTCGGGGCTACGGGGTCCCAAACGCTTTAGAGTCAGAGTCGCCGGGCCTGAAGCGGCACAGCCAATGATTGCAGGAGTGGACGCATGCAGAGGCGGAGAGGGAACAGGCGGATCTGCATCGTTTTATGGAAAGCCCGTAGCTTGTTAGCCAAAACCATGGGTGGTCTTGTGTTGCATTGTAGTGGAGCCACGAAGCCTGACTGAGTGTCATCTTAATGTGTCCGCGAGGTGTCGCTGAGGGCGCAGGTCACACTTCTGAAGCAGCCGCGTGCTCGGCGATGCGTGGGTGGGTCTAGCTACAGGTACATGCGCGGTTAGATCGCTCGCTCTGTCTCTCTCCCCTCCCTCTCTCTCCCTCTCTCTCTCTCTCTCTCTCTCTCTCTCTCTCTCTCTCTATCTCTCTCTCTCTCTCTCTTTGTCTGTCTGTCTGTCTGTCTGTCTCTGTCTCTGTCTCTGTCTCTGTCTCTGTCTCTGTCTCTGTCTCTGTCTCTCTCTCTCTCTCTCTCTCTCTCTCTCTCTCTCTCTCTTTCTCTCTCTCTATGCAGATAGAAATGCATGCAAAGAAACCAACAGGGAAGCGGGCTTGACACAGAGCGCCGTCCCGCTGAAGAGAACGATGCCTTCGCTTATGGCAAATTTAAACAGAGAGCCCGAAGCCGCGAAGCTCTTGGAACACTCAATTTCTTCATGCACGATCGCTGTGTCTCTTTGCAAATTCGGGGCCAACGTTCGATGGCGGCGTCAAAGGCTTCCTCAGCCTCAGCAAGCCACCATTGACTCACAATGGCCCACTGCCAGCAACGCATTCAAGCGCATGTCCCAACACCCCCGCAAACAGCATTACTGCTGCGGAAATCGCTCCGACATTACCAAACAAAAGGATGCCGATATTCAATTCTTTCGGCCTATTGTGGCTCCGATGATGTACCGAACGAAAGCACCATCCAGACCTGCTACTGCAGCCGCTGCATGGACAGACGGTTCCTGCTGCAACTGCGACGGCTTCGTCATGGTGATGAGAGTTGAGAAGATGGTATACAATGGCACTTCGGTGCAACAGAGTCTGGCACTGCACACGCGCCTTTGGCCGTGTCAGCCGAAAGCATTCAAGAACCCCTTGCTTGAGTCTGAGCGTTTCTGATCTGCGAACCTCTCCTAAATGCTGCTCCGAGAGACAGTGTCCAAAGCCGATCAAAAAGCCCCGAGAGCCAAACTTCATGTACATATTATGTACACATACATACATACATATATATATATATATATACACATTATTTATATGTGTGTGTATGTCCATACATATATATATATATACATATTTTTGTTTTTTTGCTACCCTTTTGGGATATCCACCCTTGTTGGGCACCATACATTTGTGTACAGTGACACATTCCCAGGTCTCAGGCCGCAGCCCAGGCCGAGATCTCCAAACTGCGGCGGGAGCTCGCGCAGAGGACCAGAGAACGGCCACATGTTTTTTGGAGCCGGTGCAGCGTGCCACGTCGTTCTCATCGCCAGGAGCAGTAGTGGTTCTTGTCTTGGTGTAAGGGCAGGGGCAGAAGCCCCGAGAAGGAGTTGCAGGAAGAGGAAGGAAGAACATAAGTAATTCGTAGTCCTGAGCTTCGTGGTCGGACACGTCACCATAATGATGCTGCTTGCTGGTGGTGGTGGTGCTGGGGGTGTCTGGTAAGTAGTTGGTTTCTGGCAGAGGTGGCTGTGGTCGTCGTCATGAGTCCTCGTCTTGGCCGTCGAAGTCATCGTCGTCGACGTCGTAGTAGCAGCAGGAGTAGGATTGGGAAAAGATGAAATCGCAGTAGCAGTGGCAGTAGCCGTAGGACGCCATAGGAGGGGCAGTAGATAGCAGCAGGAGGAGAGGAGGAGGAGGAATAGCAGACTAACAAAACCATGCCCACGACTCCGACTGCGACTATGACTACGACGACTACCACCACTCACTACTCCTGCTGCCGCTGAGGCTGGTGGTGGTGGTGGTGGTGGTGGTGGTGGTGGTGGGTGGTAGTGAGGTCGTGTCGTGTGATCGTGCGTGGTCATTGTGGTTGCGGCCATGGCAGTAGTGGTAGTAGCAGTGGCAAAGGCCGGAAGTCGTGGTTGTCGTGGTCGCAGGTCCTGGCATGATCTTATAATAAGATACTGGCACCATTACTGTACTATAAGGATCCATCACACCGTGTCTGAATTCCGGGATCAGCAGAGAATGCCAGCAGACGCAAACTGAAGTCCGGAATGACAAACACGCATGTAACGGTGCTAGTGATTCGAAGCGACACCCTGCCAGGAGTTCCAGCATAGTTCCCCACATCTTTAATTTCGCCAGCCGACAACGACCAGAGTCATATTATGCAGCCCGTCGGGGAGCAGTTGGTTTGGCAGTCATTGCTTGAGAAATTGCGAGGTTAGTGGAGCCCCATGAACCTGATTCCAGTGCCCACGCGGCTTGTGAGCGTACTCGCTGCGGCTTCACCAGCACGCAGGTATCTTCCAGCACGACGTGTTGCAAAGTCCTTGTTTCAGTACTGCATTTCAGGCCGCTTCTATGTATCAGACTGCTCAAGAAAATTGTCCACTGTCCACAGTAGAGCACTATAGGTGGCAACCCTGAAGAAACTTGTTGAGGTAGAAAAGCTTCCCGAAGGAAGCCACTACCTTGACCAGTACACTCCTTCAGCTAAAGAACTTGCAAACGAGTAAGAGCAGTCAACTACGAATGTAGACTCCGATGTAGAGAGCAAGTTGTGCAAATAATAACCCAGCTCATGGCAAGATTTATGACATGTACACAAACTCGTCCCGGAGGCAAGTGTCTACCAAGCTCTTCCCGCACAGCTTCGGTTGAAGCAGCCTACGGAAAAGCACCGATTTACACAGCAAACGCCTGCGCATAAGTTAAGCCTAAGTCTTGTGCTCTCAGGTGGGGGATGCGAAAGACCCGGATACGGAACGCAGCGCTTACAGCGACCAGAGTTCCGTGTCCAGTGCCCCGTCAAGCATTGAATCTGACGCGTGGTTCGGTTCGAGGTGTGAGGTTTGTGGTTTCAAGTTTTGAAGTTTGGGAAAGTTTCCTGTTCAGGGTTTCAACGGATTTTGATTTGGGGTGTGTGTATATATATATATGTATAGGGTTTAGGGAATTTCTGGCTAGACTTGAGTCCAGTGGGAAAAAAGTCTATGTTGATTATCCGGGCGGGCATATACAAGTCTGTGCAAAAAGGGTATTTCGAGTTTGGGTATATAGGGTGTGGGCGCTTGGGTATTTCGAGTTTGGGTATATAGGGTGTGGGCGCTGCTGGGATTTTCGGACTTCGTTCGGTTCCTTTCTACCAGAACACAGGTGGAGCTTTACACATTTATAGAGTTTAGGGTCTAGTCATAGTCTAGTGTCTATAACGTTATCGCCTTTCGGTCTCCGCATGTTTCATTGCTCGGTTGCTGGGGTTGAATGAGGTGATGGGCACAAGGACGACTCTCCAAGAAGTTGCGCTGCAGATGCCTCTCGGCCTTAGATCCGAGGTTGGTTTTCGGGAGTCTGGGGGAGTCAGTACTTCAACTGAGTTGTGCATTGTCCAAGCATGGTGTGTAACAAGAACAGCTCTCTGGGATTTTCCCTGCACCACCTCCAAGCAGGCCACTCGCACGCAAGAGGCAGGGAGAGAAAGCGAGAAAGAGGAAGAGAGAGAGAGAGAGAGAGAGTGAGAGAGAGACGAGCGAGCAAGAGAGAGAACGAACGAGATGGCACTGGAAAGTGTGCCTGTTTTTGCCCCCCCCCCCCCCGGGGTTGATCGGCTAACTAATATCGAAGCGAGGTTCGTCATCTTTTCAACATAGAAGATGCGTCTCTTAACCAGGATCCATTTCACGGCTTCATACTCAGCACAGTCACTATCAGCACAACCACCCGCGCTGCAGTCTGCGACAAGCCTCCTCTGTGGCGGGCATCTCCGATTGACTTTCTTGATGCGAGCTTCGACATCCATTAGACCTCGAGTTCTCGTGATGACGATGATGATAGATAACGGGGCGACCAGCCATATCAGCAATAAAGCAGCATTGCCATCATCGGCATCAACTTCATGAGAACGATGGTTTCAATTGCCAGGATACTTCCCAGCTGTTTTGCCAGTAGGTTTAGCAACCAGGAGCATCGTTTTGGACAGTCAGTGTGAGACCCCTAAACTCTTTGTCAAAGCACACACTGTAAAGCCTCCAAACCCACAAGCCCTAAAGCCAGCCTAGCCAGAGTGACTCCAGTCTAAAACCTATAGCCTATAGAGCACATTCCTTTCAACGAACCCGTCAAGTCAAAGCGAAGCAGAAGTAGGAGGCAGAAGAACCATGCGAGAGCGCAAGCCTTGAAACCCTAAGCCCTAAGCCTTCAAAAACAATCCTTACAGAGGCTACTAGGTATTCCGACTTGTAGCAGGGAGGAAAAGGGCCCTCAAAAAAAAAGCAATCCCTAAACCCACGCCCTGGCCCCCACCCATGCAACCTGCGGCCCAGGTTCCCACCGCCGACTCGATAGGCTGCGCGGTCCCTTCTTTGTGTGTTATGGTGGTTTCTTAAACGAAGAGCTTTAGGGCCTTGAGGAATGTTTAGGACAGGATGGTGGTTTGGGGCCTTTTGGGGTTCAGGGGTTTGTGATAATCGGGGTCCGTTTGTCACAAGGATCCTACTAGTTAGGGTCCATATACTGCCAGAATATGTTGTTCCGGGTTTACGGTTTGGGACCTATGGACCTTCCTACCTGGTTTTGGGTTTGGGACGTTGCAGGATGGGTCTCGAGGTTGTAGCCTCGAGCTGGAGCGCGCTGCGAGCCTCTCGAAGTCTCTCTGGGGTCCGGAGAGCTGAAGCTGCGTTTAGCTCTCCCTTGGTCTATGTGGCTACATATATATATATATACACACACACACACACATATATATATATATATATATATATATATATACATATGTAACACACACACACACACACACGCACACATATATGCATATACACACACACATATATATATATATATAGATATAGATATACGCATGCACATAATTACGGACTTATGCGTGGATGGATGGATGGATGGATGGATGGATGCATGGATGGGTGCATGTATAGATGTATGTATCTATGTATACCTTTGTATGTCTATGTATGTCTAGGTAATTGAGGTTCTCTCCAAGCGTCTCATATCCACAGCATTTGGGCAAGCTGTGACAGCCTATAGCGCCTCCCGCTGACTTGGCGAGCCATGTCTGTCACGTGCACAGAGACGTTGCCCACTCACTGCAGAGGGCCCTTGAACTCCACAGGTAGTTCTCCTCTAAGCCACATCGTCTTGAGGAGCGCTGGGGTTTCTCAAAAGGCACCTAGAGTTCCACCTGAGGAGCGGATGGCTCCGTTGCCATCCCTTTGCCTCGTGATGTATTCGGGGTTCTTGTCACCTTTGGCCTTGGCCATTGTGGTGCCGACGGTCCACGGGTATTCCAAGAAACTCGGGGCAGGGGAGATGTTCAGTGGACTTGTCATTGCTTTGACGCCTCTTCTGCAGGGCTTGATCGGGGTCCCTCTCAACCGCTGGATGTTGAAAGTTGCTTCCATGAAGACCGTGACTATACTCATGGCTGCACACATGGTGTTGGGACACATCATCTACTCCCTCGCCGGGCTCATGCGCTCGCCACTGTCTGTTCTGGTCGCGCGCTCCGTCATTGGCATCTCTCAGTTTCAGCTCGGTGCGCCCATCTACATCGCAGACGCTGTGGGTGTCAACAGGCGGACTCCGGTGTTGTTCCTGTATTCTGCAGTGACCACCGCGGCGCTGGCGGCGGCTCCAGCTGTTTGCGGTTTGCTGGAAAGCTTCCTGCATGAGCTGCGGATTCATAACCGCCTGCTGAACTCAGACACAGCCCCCGGATGGTTCATGGCGATTGTCTACTTCTTGTACTTGCTGAAGGTGGTCTTCTTCTTCGAGAACCCACAACAATCGCCCGCACAGGAAACCAGCCCTGCCACTGACGAAGAATCTCGGGCTGAGAAGCAAGAACCATTATGGACGACAGGCTTCATTGTATGCCTGTTGGCGGGTTTTGCGAGCACAATGACAACCGTTGGATGCATGGTCTACTTCACCCAACTGTCGCAGCAGACTTGGCACTGGAGCTTGGTGCTGAGCTCATGGGCTCTTGCAGGGCTGATGGCGGTCGTGTGCGTGCTGTCACTGGGGAGCAGCCGGATTGTGAATCTCTTGGACGACAGGAATGGGCTCCATTTAAGCACACTTTCGACTGCCATCCTTTCCGTGCTCGCCTTCCAGTTCATGCCACACTGGTCCGTTGCGACGATCACAGTGACATTCGCTGGTTTGCTATCCATCCTGACCGCAAGCAGTGTTGTCAAGAACTATGCGTATGCGCTGACGTCGAAGATCGTGGCACCGCAAGTGAAGAATCGAGCCGCATCGTGGCTCATGCTGGCGCTGACCTTGGGTCGAGGTGCCGGTGCGCAAGTTGGAGTTTTTTTTACTCCCACTTCCTTCGCATGCACCATGCTAGGCACATACTTCTTGCTGTTCGTTCTGGTTTCTGTCTTCCGATCTCGAATGACGCAGCATGCCCAGGCCGTCTAGGGCTCTGGCTTCGGGCCCGGAAAGCCTTCTTCTGTCATGTAAAGAAGCTGGCAGTCAATTATATGTTTCTTGGCCAAGGTGGCACAGCTCCGCGCAGATGCGGGGCCTGCCTCTTCATTTAAAGCCGAGGATTGTATAGTGCCCATGCAGAGTCATAGCCATACGGTGTATAGATGCTGGCTTGCATGGTATCCTGAATCTGGATTCTTGAACATTCCGAAAATTGCCAGGAACGTTGAAGACACGATGCGATTTCCCGGGCATCGTTTCCATGAACTGCTTGAGCATTTGTAGGATGAATTGCCGCAAATGCATGACTACTATATGTGCTACTTGCACCGAAGATGGTGATTGCGGAGTACTGTAGTGGCTATGATGGTGTTAAGCATTGGCCGCTTTGAACCCCAGGCCCGAAGAACCCAGTGGTCGACCCCAAGCATCAGCTGCCGAAACCTGCAAGGACGAGAGAGACTGAGTCCTCAATGTCATCAGAGCTCCGAGAACGTCGAATCACAGGGCTGACAAGGAATGCATAGGTCACGCGAGGGTAGCCCGCAAAGTCGCTGTGCAGGCGCTTCGGATTGGCTGGCCTTCGACATGGTTGGGCCCTCAGTCCTCAGGAATCTCATCCATCTTCGAAGAGTAGTTGAGCTGATGACGACGGCTCAGTGGCCCCGCATAGAAGCAAAACCATCTCGCAGACACGCTGAACCTGCGGACAAGGTGGCGACGCTTGTTGCCGGACCCGGTGTAGGGCGGATCGGCGTAGGCTTCCTCAACCTGCCGCCGGTGCCTTTGGTGGTGAAGAGAGCCAGCAGCCCAGCTTCCGGGTGCGAGCCCTGCCAGCTAAAGCTGTTAACACGAATATGTCGACGTTTCTGGGCTGGTGCGCATGCAGTTGGGTCCAGTTCTTATCCCGGGCAAGTGCAAGCAGCCATAATCCTAAACCTTTAAACCCTAAACCCCGAGTGGGTCAAAGCTGCTCTGAGCCAGGTCACCAGAGGCTCCTGGGCGGAGAAGCAAGGTCAGCCCTTCTCTTGCTGTTGGCTGTGCTGCCGTGCGGATTCTGAAGCCTCTACTTTTTGCCGTGCGAGCCTGGATGCCATAGGATGTCCTTGTGGTAAAATTGTGGACCAGCAATCATCCTGGCGATTGACTTGGTCCTGTGATGTCGGTACTTTGATCTGTCAGTCTTGAAGCAGTTGAAGTTGCGTAGTGTCGGTTTGAGGATTGAGGATGCCAGCGGAGCCAGTTCCCAGATTCCACTTCTATGAAGGGGTGGCCAAATACAGGAATCGTTGCTAGACGAGCCAATATGACAGTGTCAACATTTGCGACCATGAGTGAACATGATTTATCTGAGCCTACGCCGGTTCATGATTACTCCGGGAGCTTGAGGGGGGGGGGGGGGGTGGTTAAGGACAGCAGCGAGCACAATAATTGGGGTGCATTTGTTGCGGTGTTGCCTATTTCAAGAGTTTAGGGTCTATGTGTTTCTCCCCATAAAGGGACAACGGTATCACATGGTAGTATAGAAGCTTGAATCATTGCTAACAGTATTCGTTGACGCGTCGCTTGTCTCATTGTTTTCGAATTCGCAGCATGATTTTTGGGACGCGCCCTAGCGAGGGCACTAATTACAATCCGCAGACAAGACAAGACAATAGTATTCCTTAGCGTTTCCTGGTATACTTAAAAGAGAATCTACCCTAAGATCTTGTTGCAATTATCGAGGCCACGAGGGAAAAGCCCTATTGTAATCATGAAGGCCTCTATGTTAACCTTATATAGTGCATTCCTGCATAGCCCCTATACAGAACCCTTGCATTACCCCTTACCCCTTTCAAGAACCAGTGGAAGAAACCATATTCTACTTGCAACAGCCCCTAGGATATCTGCACGTTAGAGGCATCCGCTGTGGCGACGAATTCATGCAACTTTGCCGCAGTCTTGCCATTTGGGCTGGGGTGTTCCGGGCTTACGGATTAATTAGCTTTTTGCTTTTGCGAGTAAACATGGCGAGAGCATGCGACAGCAAAACAACTTGAATGACACATAGTCACAACAGAAGGAGAGCACGAATACGAACACAGATTGGTAACTTAGCAGCGGCAAAAACAACAACACTTTCAACCTTAGTAGAAGCTAATGGAGTAGTATCCCGAGAAACGATGAAGAAGAAGAAGAACGCTAGCCATGAGAAAATGCTCATGCGAACAGTACAACCATAGCTGGTACAATGACAATCAAGGGCATAACTACGGCAATGGCAAATGCAATTGTACTGGCTGGGAGCTCAAAAACACACAATGGCAATATGACAAACTAGGCTTAGGATCTCCCAGGATTACCAGCATCACCAATCATCAACAAGAACATCCTGGAAGTAACACTATTGGTGACAGCACCAAAAGAGCGGTAGCAGGAATAAAGACGAAGGATTGAAGCCTAGAGCATGGATCAAACCAGAGGACAAAGGGTCCTTCAACAAAAACCAAAGCAGATATGAGCAGGTCCGTGGACCATCGGAGGTCTCGTGCCTTCACATCCTCGGAGTTTGTGCAAGCGATGAAGAAGCGGCCTTTGGTGATCAAGCCGGGTCCTCACTTCGATCACGCTTCCGGGATTAGGGTCAAAGGGGCCTGTAGGAGTTTAGATTTAATGTTGGGGCCGAAATAATTACCAATACTAGTTTGTGGGTCCTGATTCTGATTATACAAGTAATATACCGGCCCAATTCCACTCATTTTAGGCCACTATATTAGGGTGCAGGGGCCAGTAGGATTTTAGGTTTATGGGTTGGAGCTCCTGCTGCCTGTCGCGTAGGGTCAGAGAGTTCCACGTTTCGACATGGGATTCTGGTCCAACTGGGGAGTTTCCGAAAGTAGGGAGTACCTTATTTGGGGCTTTCGAGTTCCAGGGCTGAGTGTCGGGGCCTGGGATTCAAGTTTCACTTTCAAGCTGGGGGTCCGGTTCACCCTAAACCCTAAACTAGTAGAACTGCCGTCCCCAAAAGGAGACTAAAACAAAAAACTAATAGAACTTGGGCTTTGGAAACTTCCCCGGCTTGCACAGGCTGAGACGGACGGTGCGCAAGGAGGGAGCCGAGGCACGCAGGGAATAACGAGCTGTCGGCTCCTTCACGACTTGTTTATATGATTATATGTCTTCCCTGTGTTGTTGTTGTTGTTGTTGTTGTTGTTGTTGTTGTTGTTGTTGTTGTTGTTGTTGTTGTTGTTGTTGTTGTCAAGCTGAACGTGATTCGCAATGTTACTGGCCAGCAGCTTCGTGGTCGCCGCGAAAAGCAAGCTGAGCACCGAGAGAACAAGGAGTCCAGGAGGTCGGACCCGTATGGCTCTCACGAGCCCCCGCCCGAACAACACTCCAGATCCGCCGGCTCCCAAGACTGGCAAGACTGGCGGGACTGGGAAGAAAATTCCTACAATGCCAGGAACTCTGCCTACCACGGCTATTACCGCTGAGCCATCGCATGCCAGGGCTACTTAGCCAGTCTCACCTTTTGCGGCTGCCGGGCAACGCCCCAGTTAATGCCAGGCACCGCCTGCTGACATCATTGCGCGTTGTTGGTAATAGGCAACTGTAATCTTTCTCTTCCTTTCTGCTCAGCACCTTTGCAATACAGGCAACGCCTGCAGTGATGTCAGGCAACGTCCTGCTTACAAACCGGGCGTCCTTTGACGAAGCGCTCAGAGATGAGTCAAGCAGCACCGCCTCCACTAGAGATGCTAGTCTCTTTGAGCGGAGTACAAACTCTCTTTCAGTCATTCTGCTCTTGCCGCACGAGCCAGGGACCACTCTCTCTCACTCTTTCTAGGGCATGTGGCTCCAGCAGCAAACATAGCCAGGAAGCTCCCAACATCATGTTTCAAACGCGAGACTTTCCGCCGGACCTGTACGCCGTGGCCCTAGAGGAGTACCTCTTGTTACAGGCCATGCATGCCCTGGCCGCTCGACCGCCACGCTTGTCGCTTCCGGCCGAAGCGGGGATGCTATCCTACAATGATCTGCTGCACCTGGCAACTCAGACCTTTGGGCATGAACGGATGCAGGAGTTGTCCTACTACCTTGCACGCCTGCAACCCTGTCTCCCTCGCAGCCTTGACACTCATATGCCCTTTCCGTACGGTGAGTTGGATGAGCGGACCCCAAGCGCTGAAATTCTGTCGTGGCATTTGCTACAAGACGCTCAGTCACCGCTCTGGAATGCTGTGCGCACAGCAGTTCGAGCTTTGACATGGCGCCCAGGTCGCCAACGCTTCTCTGATGGCAGAGCCAACAATGTCACCTTCGGCGCTTTTGCACGAGGACCTATCGGACTTTGCGCAGATACGGTTCGGCATGGATCCTTCTGTCGATTGCTTAACCGACTGATTGAGCACATCTGCCCGGAGCACAAATGGACTACCTTCTCCTTGAACCTCAACGTTCGTACTCCACCTCATCGAGATCAGTCCAACTCCAAGACGGGCACGTTGCTGCTTAGTCTCTCCCACCACGATGAAGGATCAGTCTGGGTGGAATCCTGGCAAGGCACCGATTACGAAGAAACTGACTATGGTCTGCTGAGTGGCCGCCCATTTAGCCTGGCCTTTCAGGCACTCATTTTCCCAGCTCACAACCATGTTCACTGTACTCGCGGTTGGAGTCTGACAGATCGTATCACGCTGGCTGCATACAGTATTTCTGACCCTGGCCGGTTGTCGAGTGCGCATAAAGCCACTCTTGTTGATCTCGGTTTTCATCTCCCTTAGGGCTGACAGATCTCTTGAGCCTTCACGCGACGTAGCTTCAGCTAGTTACGTCGGGCAACGCTCGCAGCTCGCATGCAGGCAACGCCTGATCCGTCCACGAAATTTAATCTTTCATTGGCCTTTCATGGCACGGAGCTTCAGCTCCCGGGGGTGCCGTGACTTTGCCGATGCACTCTGCTCTTAGCCAAAAAAGAAGAGCTGCCTCAGTCAACAGCATATTCGCACTCACGAGCCTGCTCGTTGCTCACTATGTGTGAGCACGCCCAACTGCCACATTGAGGCAGTTACGCCATGCTAGATCGGGTTGGACACAGTCTCTCTCCATGAGCCTACGCCGAGGCGTGGGCAGCTTCTACTACCTCCATTGGTTGGCCACGGACATAATATCACTTTGCGACCTTACGGCCCACCGCCTCTGATTGTGAGTGACCATGAGTGGGACGCCACGAAACAGGCACTCCGAGTGACGGCCCGTTGGGTACGGCTCATCAATCATTGGTTCGTGGACATGGGACGCCATAGTCCACACTGAGGGTGACGGAGGGTTTCTCACCCAACTGAGTGACAAGTGACGGCCTCTGAAGTAGCTTGTAGCTTTAAGTTTTGTCTACTGCTGACTGCCAGTCTCAAGACTCCAGGCCCAGGCTCTCTTTACTCTGCTCTCAGCTCTTTGCTCAGGTGCAAAGGCAGTTTCACACGCCCGCAATGAGCAGAGCCCGCTCGCTCAGCGTCTAATAATGAAATTGTTGTTGTTGTTGTTGTTGTTGTTGTTGTTGTTGTTGTTGTTGTTGTTGTTGTTGTTGTTGTTGCTGTTGCTGTTGCTGTTGCTGTTGCTGTTGCTGTTGCTGTTGCTGTTGCTGTTGCTGTTGTTGGTGTTGGTGTTGGTGTTGGTGTTGGTGTTGGTGTTGGTGTTGGTGTTGGTGTTGGTGTTGGTGTTGGTGTTGGTGTCGGTGTCGGTGTTGGTGTTGGTGTTGGTGTTGGTGTTGGTGTTGGTGTTGGTGTTGGTGTTGTTGGTGGTGGTGGTGGTGGTGGTGGTGGTGGTGGTGTTGGTGTTGGTGTTGGTGTTGGTGTTGGTGTGGTGGTGGTGGTGGTGTTGGTGTGTGGTGTGGTGGTGTTGGTGGTTGGTGTTGGTGTTGGTGTTGGTGTTGGTGTTGGTGTTGGTGTTGGTGTTGTTGTTGGTGTTGTTGTTGTTGGTGGTGGTGGTGGTGGTGGTGGTGGTGTTGGTGGTGGTGTTGGTGTTGGTGTTGGTGTTGGTGTTGGTGTTGGTGTTGGTGTTGTTGCTGCATGTTAATGTATGTAAACTTCATTCTGTTGTATCATATGATATTATGGACTGGGGCCTTTTTCGTCAGGTCCCCGTCCTGCCACAGTTGGCCAGCTTCGGCGCAGAGGCGCTTTGTCACAGGGCTTCCTCGAAGGGACTTGCCTTAGTGAGTAGATTTGGGCCTTTTTGGGCACCCTAAATCTTAGCTGCCGTATTATACTAAGGACCCAAAAACGGACCATCATTTTGACAACTACCTATTTGGGCACCGGGAGAGTCCTGTTGCAGGCTGTTAGGATTCTTGGCAGCGTGATCGGTGTTCGATGGTGTTGCGAGTATGGATACGGGAGTTTCCGAAAATAGGGGACCTTAATATTGTACCCCAAATAGTAGGATCCTTATTACAAGGACTCCATACTAAGGTACCCCTAATTTTCGGAAACTCTCATATGAGGAGTTTGCTCAGGCCAGGACGCTCAGTGTATCGGAGGAGCCTTTGGCCATAGGCAAGCATGAGGAAGGCTATCACATCCGACAAACCTGAAAGCAGCTAGTATGGGGCCTTGATGGTTAGGACAGGGTTTTGGTGCCCATTACTCTATACTTATAATAAGGAAACTCCAAAATAGTATTATGTTCTGTTCTGTGCGGTCCGTAGTGCTCATGGAAGCTCGACCCAAAACTTGCAACTAACCAAAACAGAATGGGTAGTTATTTCGGTGCCCACAGTAAACACCCACCGCCAGCACCCGACTTCCGCCGAGGCGCCGGATGCCCAGAGCACGGACCAGGAGGAGGAGGAGGAAGAAGAGGCGGGAAGCACGAAGTGGGAAAGCATAAGGGTCTAGCAAGTGGTGGTGATAAGGGAAAGCCCCCAAAAAGTAGCTTTCTGCCTTGGATCCCGATGTGTTTCTCAACATGCCAGCAGCACCGACGTTATCCTGACCTAGCCCTTCAACTTTACGATCCTTTCTAAAGCAGGGAGTTGCACTCTTTTTCGGCGGATCTGGTCGAGCCAGATTGGAACCCAGGAGGATGAAGAAGAAGACGAAGCAGAAGATATGTGTCCAGCCAGGGCCCCGAGAGCAACGTGTTGGGTCATCAGCTGACTTCTTTCACGTGCCGTTGTTCTTAGGACGCTGCTGCATCTGGCAAGAAAAACTCTTGTTTGGATCATGGCGCCACTAGCCGACCTAGAGCCCCTAAAATCTCATGCTTGCCGGCCTGTACATCCTTGAACCATGGTCAGATTGACCGTCAGATGACTAGCCGAGAATCACATCGCGGGCTGCAAGATTCAGCGCAACAAGTTCGAAGCTTCGTGTGCGAGCCCCGACACCATAAACGGAACACCTGACGAGCCCTCCACCAAACTCAAGTTTGTCCAAACCTTTTGGCAACAAAACTAGATCTTCGAATCTTCCATTCTCGTGATTTGCCACTTCTGGTCTGACGAGGAGAAAGCTCAAGAGGTGAGCACCGCCTCATGATGGGCAGGGGGGGGCAGGGTTTGAGGTGGTAAGTTCGGGGTTGAATCATGGGAGCGTGGTTTAGGGTTTAGGGGCATGCAGGCTTGGAGCGTGGATTGAGGTTGCATCTTGCTGTGACACTTGGCAGTAGGCTCGCTTCTTGGATTGTCTGGCAGTGGCAGCACAGCACGGAGCACCATGAATAGCATGGCGCCCCTTGGCGCTTCGGACCTTCTTCCATACCTGCCAGGTGGCCGAGAAGCTCGCCAAAGAGGCCTTGAAAGCACGTTCTGTCAGCTACACCATGATAAGGGTCATGCCCATGAATGCCGCTGAGTTTCTTACTGGCCTTTCCAAAAAAGCCAAAAAAGCCTCTGGATGTTTCAGGTAGAGGCCAATGCGAAGAGGGACGCGGAACGGCGGAGTCTCTCGAAGCCTGGTGGGGCCCTCCGGGGATCCGAGGAGACGGCGCCTCCCTCCAGGCGCTACCGGCTCAGTGCCCCGGGAGTCGGGGAGCAGCTGCCCAAAGAGATGGAGAAGCTGGGCTTCTCTTGAGGAGTTGTGCTTGAAATACCCTAAAATGGTAGCTTTGAGTAGTACTCAGAAGAATGGTAGAATGGCTATTCGTGATATTTCATGATGGTCGTCCTAGGGCAAAGAGGATGTATAGTAACTGCAAGAACCTTTCCTGACCGTGGTAAGTTGTAGTGTATGAGCCCAGGAAGCGGCTCTCTCTGCCATCTTTCCAAGACGATCGCTTGGGAGACGCTTCCTGGCCCAAGTTCCGTGGGGTACCTCGACAAGAGGGGGACGCTTGGCTCGTTGTTGAAGATATTTGAGGTTCAGGGGCTCAGGCTTTCGCGAAAACGTAAAGGGATGCAAAAGGGTATTAAGGGAGTGCCAGTGCCAAAGCAAGGGTATTAGGGTTCTGGCTCCAGGGCGGATAAGAAGAACAGGATTGGGTTTGGGTACCCAGTGCGACGGTACCCAGACAAAGTTACTGGCATTGTATTGTATGACTTCTGATTTCTGATACGTCTCCTCTGCGCGCTGTTCTGAAGCACACCCTGTCGAAAGCTCGACCACAGACCTAACACCTCTCAAAGCCAAAGACCAAAGGAGACAGACCCACCCGACGAGGAGGCGGCCCAGCAGGAGATCCACAGAAAGGGTAGCTCCTTTACACTCGGGGTCCTTGTGATAGGGGTCCTTGTGATATGTATCGTAGCAGTTATATGGGTCTTTGTAGAGGGAAGAAAGGCGTTGATTTTTGTCACGGGTGTTGGATCGGAGTTCGGCCAGACTCTTCTTGGCTTGTAGGGTTAGTTTGGGGAAGTGGTGCATGTCCAAGTCCCCTTTATCCCTCCTCCTCTCTGATTCAACTCTACTTGGCCTTGACACGGCGAAAAAGACTCAATGCGCATCCTCGGAACTTTTTAACTTTTTGGTACCCTAGTAGGCAGAGTGGTCTTCGGAGCCTCAGGCTTAAGGCCGCCTGAAGCCCACCCCCCCTGACCTCTGGAACATCGAGTTCACAGAGTACGTTTAGGTTAACTTTAGGATTTACAAGTTGTTGATTAGTTCATTGTTTACATACCAGAATGCGCGACTGCGGGTCTGCACATGGAGTAGCAATGGCGGCTCATGTAACATCGGTTTAGCAGACAAACCTCCCCTGAATCGCCCGAAAACCTAACTGATGCATTAAGCCCAGCAGCCCGGCGGACCTCAGCCCCGAAGAAAGGATCGAAGGAGGCCCCTTCAGAACTGAGAACCCCTGCGAAGGAACGGAGTTCCAAGGACAGTCGAAGTGAGCAGGAGGACTCTTGGTCAAGGGCGTCCAGAGTTCAGAGTTACGCTTGCTTTGTTTCTACCCGACCGTCCCCACCCAACAGCCCTCATGTCCGAGAAAAAGCTTTACCAAAGACCCAAAAGTCACCTGAAAAGCACCACGCCGCGGTGAGGAGGAAGGCAACATGAGCTGCAGTACCGCGGTCATCGACTCAAGTACGGCACTCAACGCAATGTGCGGGGCAGGTTTGATTCCGCGCTTCGGCAACTTTTGAGCAATTCCTACCTGATCCTTCCGGTTCACGAGAAGACAAGCCGCCCAACTCTGGCCCTGACCGGGGAAGGTGCGAGCATCGAGTCCACCCCCACGATGGATGCAGCCCAGAGCGGTGATCTGAGATTTTAGCCACTTCTGCTCGAGCTTCAGGGTCGAGGCTTGTTGGGGTGTGGAGATTGCTGGGTATCTCTTGCTGCTGCTGCTACTTTGCTGCTACTACTACTACTACTACTACTACTACTACTACTACTACTACTACTACTTCTACTACTTCTACTACTTCTACGGCTACCAGCTACGACCACTGCCACTGCTCGCCTGTATTTTACACCGCTCTCCTTCTCTCCCACTTCTGCATGCACTTCTGCTTTATCAGCTTCTTCCTCGTGTGCAATTTCGCGGAATCGTTTGGCATTTGTGGTCAGTGCAGCAGAAATGGTACTGCAGGCAGGTGCCACGACAGAAACTGTGCCCCTGTAAGCTCAAAACCCATAGCAGAAAAACACACACACACACACCAACACCAGCGGAAGAAGCCCCAAAGCCCGAAACCTTATGGGCGCTCCATGAGAGCGAGGCCCTAGCCGGGACATGGAGCAGAAGGAGACGGAGGTTCCCGTGGATAAAAATCGGGGGTTCGGGGGTTCCTTAAAGGGCTCCCTTAACGGATCTTATTGGCTATAGGCTATAGTGGCTCCTTTAGAGGATCTATAATATCTAAGGGCTCCCTTCAAGGATCTATTGCATCTATAGAGGCCCCTGTAGAGGATTTGTAATATCTAGAAGGGGTACTTGGAGGATCATGAGGTTAACAGGTGCCTCAAAGATGCAGCCCCAGGGCATGTGCACTGCAGCCCCTGCTCAAACAGGGTTGAAGGGGCTTTCAGAAAAGAAGGGGCCAACATCTTAATAGAGAAACCGAATTAGCATCCTGACTTGGAAAGACATCCCCCAAAACAGTTACCTTCAGCATTGTGAGAACGCGATTGATCCGTGGGTTTTGGGCATAGTTTTGAAGTATCCTCGGGGCGGCGTGAGGTTGCTTGATGCTTCGAAGCCTTGGTTAGCGAAGTTGAGAGTTTAGGGTATTGTATGGCATGCTACCATTGAATTTAGGGAAGTTCGTGGTCTTGGGGGCTCTTTGTGGGGTGATTATCCCACAGACTTCCGGAAAGTACTTGCTGGCTCGTCTCCGTGCTTCTCTCGTAGGGAAAAAAATAGGGGACTATACTTACTTCAACAGGCCTTATTAAGCGCCCTTATTATAGGCATTAAGGCCCTATACCTTCCTCAACGGCGTCAGCCTTGCCCTTCGGGCTTGAGACAACGGTAGGGGGCTCTCAGGGGGCAGATAAGGGGGGGGGGGGGGGTCCCTGTGGCTGTCGATGTATATCGACGTATGTATGTAGGTATGTATGCATACATGCATATAGTTTGTACCTGTAGTTGTGGTATATCCAGGGAACTGGCAGAAGGCTCGATAGTGCTGGATTCAATCATAGCCATTCTCCAAGCCATCCTTGGTCCTCATACTGCCCGGTGCATGCTCCAGTGAGAGTCCCTGACCCTCACGGATGTCGGGAAATAGGTCCGGACCTTTCCGAACCCCCCCCTTCCCACCCCCCCCCACCGCGCAAAAGAGGGGTGATTTCTGAAGTATGTTTATATTGGGGCATTGGTCCGAATAACTCTGGAGATTAGATGGTGCGCCAGAATTCTGAACCTCCTGAGTTCGTACTGGCACGTTTCTGGACTTTCAACTTCCGAATGCAACCCATTCTAGGGATATTTAGGGCCTCAAACCCTGGACTCCTCAATCCGAAACCGTCAGGGATCGTAAAAGCGCTTTCCTCGCGAGTTCTGTGCACGTCCTCCGCGGCCTGGAGCTTCCGCCTCCGAACCTTACCTTTGGTTAGTAGGGAATGGAATGGTGGTAGTAATAGTAGTTATATGGTAGTAGTATGATAGTAATATGGTGGTAATATGGTAGTAATATAGCCTTTGGTTAGTAGGGAATGGAATGGTGGTCATCTAGGTGGCAATTTGGGAAACTTTTTAATTCCCCTTATGGTTCCCATAGAGGGACTTATTCATAAATACTTTTCAGAGCCCCAAAACTACAACCCAGTAATAGTAGTTATAGTTATAATTGTACCCCATTCCCCACTAGCCAAAGGTAAGGAACAGCGTAGTAAACTCTGCAGCGGAAACGGTTCAACCAACAAGCATGGGATATGTGATTACAAGTACTTGTAAGCCAAAAGGGCCTATACCATGTTTGTTGTCTATATGCCAACAGAAGCTTCATAAGCTCATGAAAACGTGTGAGAACAAATCTGACGCAATACTAAATTCACTTTGCATAGCCAGCCCTGCATCCTGTTCTGTTGGACCCGTTTGTGGCAAGTGAAAACGCGCAGGACGAGTTCTTCTGAGTCCTACATCCAGGAGCCAGAGTAGAAATTCGCAGCCTTCTTGGTACAAGTGGCTCTTGGTCAACAGTAAGGGGCCCCTTGGAGTTTACCAACATCGTGCCAAGACAGGAGACGTGTGTTCGGTGAAAACTTTTTCGTTTGAAGAACCTTAACTAACCCCATAATCGACCCACAGTGTCCGATATGTTCGACTGCTAACCTGAAGCGCCAGCATGGGCCCCGAGTTGGCATCTAGGTCGGCACGTGGCCAAAGGGTTCCGTTGGAACGCAAGAATCTCTCCTGGCGACAGCAGGGCGCAGGTGAGCTTGAGAGCTACTCAGCTACTCTGGGTTCGTCGGTACTGTAGATGATGCATCCGCATGGGTAAATGGTCGGAGAATGAGACTTGTGCTCGACTTGCCTTAGGTGCAGCATGCATAGACCTCGTCACCTGTCGCACCTAGCTGTTGCCCGATAATGACTCTCGTAGAGGCCATGGCGCACCCTGAAAGAGTGGCGTCCTTGACCTCACAGCGAAGTGCACCTCTAAAAGCTGCATTGCGCCTAAGCGTAAGTTGACATTTTGTGAGGCGTAAAGCAGTGGAAATTCGCGTCGCGCACCACTTTTTGCTTGTCACCGCGCGAGCAGACGGTCACGAGCTGCGATAGATACCAACGGTAGCTGCACTACTCGCTAGCATGTTGAAAGACAATTAAGTGTCGAACATAGGTGACAAATTGAGCCACGATGCCGGTTCGAACTTTCAGCACGGAGCAGATCGAAAGCCTCACCCGGATTGGCCAAAAAGAGTCTAAGTCAGTACAATGCCAACTCCCTGAAGTCGCTGACGCATAGCACCAGCAACACAGCTCTCACCCTGATTTAGTGCTTGGACAGCATCAGTAGGCATGAAGAATGTGACCACACTTCTATGTGGAGTAATGCGTGTGTGTGTGTGTGTGTGGACGTTTACATGTTCTTGTTCGTCTCGTTTCTTGAGTGCTCGTTTCTGGTGTACCCACTGGGTTGAAACCCCAAACCATCCTATACCCTGAAGGCCATAAATCTAAAATCTATATCTCATGTTTGCATGCATATGGCACACATACGTTAACAAGATTGGTGTTGAACAAATGAAGCACCTACATACATACATTCCATACTTCAGTACATACACACGTACATACATACATTCATTCATATACGACCGTACTAGCTAAGCCCATAAGCCTTGAAGCCTAAACCCAGCAACCCCAATGGGAGTTTCCGAAATTTGTGGACCCGACTATTATACCCCAATTTGTAGGATCCTTATTGTAAGTAAGGACCCTTAGAATGAGGTACCCCTAAGTTTCGGAAACTCTAAACCCTAAACCCTTCATAGAACCCCTTACAGTACCCTTGTAGATCCCTTTAAGGAACCCTTAACCCGAAACTCACTGGAAGTCTCGAAGATCCGAGTCGGTCCTCGGCTTTCAAAGCCGGCGGCCCCGGGCGCCGGGAGAAAAGTTGGCTTCAGAGGGGTAATTACGGTTGATGATATAAATCCTGCATTACCCATAATAAGGAATATACCATAATTCCCATAGTTTATATAAGGGTCTCAAGGTAGTGCAGGATTTATATCATCAACAGTAGTAGCGTGTGTTTGGGACGGTTTGTAGCTTGGGGTCGCTTTGGGGGATGTCGGGATTTCAGGGTTTTGGGGATCTGGGGGGGTGGGCATTTGGAGGTTTACCAGGTGAGGGTTTGGGGTTGAAGGTGGTGTAGGGTTGGGTTGTGGCCTTCTGGTCGCCCTAAACCCTAAACCGTTGTCCGAGTCTGAGCGCCGAAACCCTAAACCGTTCCGAGGCTGTTGCGGCATCCTCTTTTCAGTTCTTCTAAGCACCCGCAGTCTGAAAGCGAAGCCTCGTCTCGGAAGCCCTGTGCTGCGTGCTCAAGTCAGGAGCTTAAGGCTCTCTTTGGGAGTTTCCTAAAATTGCGGGAAACTTATTTCGTGGTCCTTAAGGGACGAATTAGGGTCCCCTATTTTCGGAAACCCCCATATGAATCAAGAAGAGAACGGCATAAGACTTCGCCCCGTGCAGAGCTAGAAAGCTAAACCTAAAAAGTTTCGGGGCCTTGGGCCTCTTTCGTGCTAGGGACGTCTGAAGTTTCCGTGCAACATGAGCAAGATAGGAAGGGAAGGCAGAATTCATGGGGCCTGGGGGTGGCCAGTGTTAATTACGAGACCTACGAAACTTTCAGCTGCATAAAGACATTCGAACACCGCTCTTGCCCCTGCCCTTGCCGGCGGCATGTCATGCGCTCGCCTCAGAGACACTTCAGCGCCTGCCTTCGCAGCAAGGCTGAACGCTTCACCCAGCATCTCCCTAACCTACTGGTAGGGTCCGAATACTTTCTACCACTACGTTTCTCATAATACTTATACTATGCAGGCCCTAATATTAGGCGAGATGTCCGCCTTGAGCACCCTAGTTTAAGAAGGTGATGATGCAGCCGCTACTCGGCTTTAAGTGCTGCCCTGGAGCTCAGGAGTTCCTACTATGGCAGCTTTGATCGTAAGAGTGATTCACGGCTTTGGTCCGGCCGGCATGTGATTACAATAGGGGTTTGAAATGTTAGAATAGGTAGTGGGGGCCCGCTGTACTACAATTATAACAAGGACCCCCCGATATAGTATTCATAATGAGGAACCCCCGAAATAGTATAGGTAGTTGTTTAGGCCCCTATAATTTAGCAGCTGTGGGGTCCGTCGGGGCGACCGTAAACTTAAGAGTTTTGTCCGAAAGAAGCTGCATCACTTTGGATCATGGCTTTTTGCCTGGTTAGCAGCTCTATGCAGCTGTGAACTCACAGCTCCCATAGGCTTGATAGTAGTTCCTTCTGGGGAATACCTTATAGGATTCTAAATACAAACCACCAAAGGGAACTACTAAGAAGCCTCTAGGTAGTTTCAGGACAGGCCGCCATGAAGTTTAAGCAAGGCAGAACCAGTCTTTGCCGCCTCGCCCGGCAAAGCCGCATGGTAGAGTTACCCCCAACCTCACACTTAAACCTTGAACACCCCAGAAGTTTGCGTCCATTGGTTTTTGTCTCTCTATATATATATATATATATATACTGCTTTTTGCCGTGCAACATCTAAGATGTATGTTACGCTCAAATAGTGTTGTTGGCGCTTTGAGCGAGCTAGTTGGGTCTACGGCAGTAAGCCACAGGGGGCCAAAAGCATTTTTGTGGGTTGGAGAGGCTTTGGTGTGGTACATACAGACACTCATACGGGTGGTTGCCTATCTTAGGGTCCCTTTTTGGGTCCTTATTATTATACGGCACCCATTAGTCAGGGGACCCAACAAGGGCCCTTAATTTTGACAGCAGCCCTCCAAAGGTTCGGCCCAAAGAACCCGGCAGCAAACTCCAACTCGATGTCCCCGAAACACTATAGTCTCCTTAGGAACTATTTTTAATTTTTGTTTATATAAAATCCAAGAGAATATTCAGATGATATGTTTATTATGGTTCTAAGAGCGGTATAGAACAAGCCGCCAGGTACAGCCCCAAAGAGGTGGCAGCTGCCTATGCCCCTGACTTACGGGCCTCTTTCTATCATCATCTACGGTTATGCTTGTCACAAAGCTCGGTCATATCTGTGCGATGACTTTGGGGAGCTGTGGTTTGCGTCAACGAAGGAGCGCTACTCTCTCGAGTTCGCTTTGAGCTATGGTAGTTTCTCGTCCTTCTGAGGGGACTTCAGCTCATTTGTTCCATGCTTGCACGATTAATTTGTTGATTCTGGCTGTTCGGGCGATGGCTTCAGTCCAGAGCTTTGGACGTTCGAGTCTATGCCGGGGCAATGGGCGTGATCGCGTCCTTGCGCAGTGCTGCGCAGGGTCTGAAACTGATGTTCTTGTTGAGGCGGCATGTAATTCCCAGATCGCGGAAACCAGCTGATCTACGTGTGGGCAGCGTATCACGGGTGTCGCCGTACAGCAGCATGAGTAGCATGATTATCGCTTAGATGTCGTCTTCTTCACCGCAGCCATAGCTTCATCACTTCTTGGGGTGCCCTGTAGTTTCCTGCTGACCATGCAGCTTATGGGCCCCGAGCTTCCAGATGCCCTGATGCCCTACAAAGAGAAGCTGACGCCCCGCTTCTTCGAAGTGAGGGCGAAGGTGATCGACTTTGTCCAGGATGTCGTGAACCCTGCTCTGCCCACATACTCGCAGCAGAAGAGGGACCTACTGAAAACAGTGTCGCATCCTACACAGTGCCCAGAGCCGCCGGTCATGAGGGAGCTACGCCAGCAAGCCAAAGCTCGCGGCCTGATGAACCTCTTCCTGCCTGAAGTCTCCCGGCTCTCCGTCCTGGAGTATTCCCCAATCGCAGAGATCCTTGGCACCAACGGCGTGGCCAACGTAGCTATGAACTGCTCCGCGCCGGACACAGGTAACATGGAGGTCCTGGAGAAGTTTGGCACTGAAGAGCAGAAGAAGACCTGGCTTGAGCCTCTGCTAAACGGTGAGATCCGGTCAGCTTTCGCCATGACGGAGCCCGGCGTAGCCTCCAGCGATGCCACGAACATCTGCACGAAGATTGAATCCGATGGTGACCACTACCTGATCAATGGCCACAAGTGGTGGATTTCAGGGGCTATCCGGCCCGAATGCAAAGTCTTTGTCGTTCTGGGCCGCACTAGCTTCAGCGGCCCCCTCCACAAGCAGCAGTCCATGACAATGAGTCTGCATTTGGCATCAGCTTCTTCCGTTTCCAAGCAGGAAGCCCCCTAGGCCCGAGGTCAGTGCATCAACGTCCCTCTGCATACCTAGAAGAATATAGCAGTAGTCTCAGCTATCTATTGTGACTAGCAGTCTATTGTGATTACTGTAAATTATTACTGCTCTTGGCATTCTTATCCCACAGCACTTAGACCGAACCCTGGCACTCAGGATCCTGGTTCCCAAAGAGACGCCGGGGGTGAAAATCCTGCGGCCCCTGGCAGTGTTTGGTGAAGAGCACGACCATGCTGAGATCGTTTTCGACAATGTGCGCGTCCCAAAGCCACTCTGACTTGTAGAGATCTCGGGGGTATTTTGTAGGAACCTGATTAAGAAACCTTGGGTCTTTGTTAGGGTTCCTTCTATGAATCCTACTATTTTGGGGGTATAGGCCCAGGGTTTCTTAATCAGGTTCTTACATCAAACCCCTAAAGCACTAAGACCAAAATCCAAAACTCCGACCCTCAAGAAGCTCCTGAAGCGCCAAGCCCGGGGTCCTTAATGTAGGAGCCTGATTAAGACACAATGGGCATGTCATCCCAGAATAGTAGGATTCATATAAGGAACCCTAATAAAGGCCCAAGGTTTCTTAAAATGAGGTTCCTGCATAAGTCCTTAATTCAACGTTCCCATAAGCTGTTGGGGCAAGCAGGACTGATCTGCCGACTCTTCCAAGAAAGCTAGTTCAAACCACAGAGGGAGTATCCACCAACCTGGTTGTGACGACCTGCAGGTCTTTATTCGCTATGCTCCTTGGCACTCTGCCAGCTATTCCACTCTGAAACCTAGACCCTAAACCCGAATTAAATCCTATAGCCCCATGTCTGCGGTTGCGAAAAGGAGCTTTCACAACAAAAAACATAACCCCCCCCTCCCTGTCTCCAGAAAAAGAACTGCAGACCCTCATCAGGTCCAACATGTTGTTGGGCGAAGGCCGCGGCTTCGAGATCGCCCAGAGCCGCCTCGGACCAGGGCGGATACATCACTGCATGCGGCGACTTGGCCCAAGATTTTAGGGTTTAGGATCTAGGGTTTGAGGTTTAGGATTTAGGGTTTGCTTGAGTCCAGTGGCAAAAAGGATTTAGGGTTTAGGGTTCACCGCAATAGGCCTGGATGCAAAAAGGGGTTTAGGTGAAGACCGGACAGTCCTAACTGGCGGAAGAGCGGCAAACTACCAGGAGTCCTTGCGTGCAAGCCTGCAGCAGAACGGAGGAAGATCGGACAGCTTGTGTGACAGCTTCAGTATGTCGCTATTTGCAAAATCTGCTGCTGTTGCTGGTCTTGCTGCTTTGCTTTGGATGTGGCCATAACAATGACGCCTACCTTGCTTGTACTGCTGTCGCTGCTGCCATGCTGCTACAGCTACTAAGACTACCCCCCGAGCCCCCTCCCAACCCCCCCCTTCCCTGCTGCGACCCCCCTTCCCTGCTGCGAGAGCCAGGTCTTTGGGCTTGGCTGAGATGGCGCTGGCCGCCATGGCGACTCGGGCTGCGCATTGGGAGCCGGAAGTGTAGGGTCGAGGGCTTTAGGATTCTTACATCATCCAGATGGTGGCATTGATGGTGCTCCTCATATGATGGTGATGGTGCTGATGTTTGTGATGATGAGAATTGCGAGATGATGACCACGATGATGGAAATTGTGATGATGAAGTAACGTGTACTGTACCAAGTACCATCTTTCTGAACTTTGTGTCTACTGCACAAATTGGCTTGCGACGACGAGCTGTCACGGTTCCTTGAGCGGGCTTGATGTTTGAAAACATGTAGCAGAAGCAATGCTACTTGCATGGGCTTACTTTTTAAATGTTTGACCCGCATTTGGAGATGCTGGGAGAAGTTTGGAGGATGGCCGTTTTGGCGGGAGTTCAGAGACGCAACGACTTGCCACTTGAGAATCATGCCGCGGCACGCCATATACCTCGCACGATCAAGCGTCTTCTTCCGAGGATTTGAAACTGCTGACTTCTAAGTGCCAGGAAGCATTTTGCTCTCCACTCTACACACTGTTGCAGCCGATCAGCACTCGCAAGGTGGATCGTGCTCATCGGCGGAAAGCATTCGGCAAGTTGCTCGCGCAAAAGGACGCAGTTCGAATGGCCATTGCAGAGGTGCCTGGGGAAGCGTCCAATGTAATGCTTCAGGGCTTACTATAATGACTCTGCATGATGCAGATTAAGAACAAGGGACTTGCGTAATTCTGAAGATGATGCTACCTGAGCAGCCTGCCGTCGTGTTTGCATGAATGGTAAGCCACGGCTTTAGGGGTTTGGGGCTTGCAGGGTTAAGGGTTTATGTTCGAGCTCAAAGAATCAAAGGCACAAAAGAAACTGACTTACCTAGTCAGTCCAATTCATAGGTTGCTAGCCGTCGACCAATGGGGAAAAACTGCCCGATCCCCGCTCTAAAGTCTTCATATCCTTAGCACCCCGAACCATTGAGCACCGAAAGTTCGCAAGGCTCGCATTGAGATAACCAAGTGCCGTCAGCTCTGTGGCTCGGCCTTGGTGGGAGTTTCCGCAAATTTGGGGGGGTGGGGGGGGGGTTGCCTGATTTTGTAGGGTCTTGAAAATAAGGGTCCTACTATTTAGGGCACTACATGAGGGTATATGAGGGTCCCCTATTTTCGGACATCCCCTAGCCACCCTGATCGGAAAATTGTCCAGTCGTTGCAAACAAGAAGAATCGGCTAAGTGTGTAGGATGGGCAAAAGGAGGGGAAGGAGATTTTCCAATCCGGTGCCACCTGGCACTGGGACGTGTACCCTAAACCCTAAACGGAACAGTTGGAGGGAAGTGGGGAGCCCTGTGGGAACCTCAGATGGGCTGCAAGTTGGAATGTTTCGCAGAACTTCAAAGCTAGTACTGTTTGCAAGGGTCGATGGGTGCACAGAGGAAGCAAGGTTTGAAGGTTCGAAGGCTTCTGCAGGCTTGCAGGGCTTCAGCTGTAGTGTTTCAGGCTGTCCCGCACTTAAGTCTGGGGGCTCGCGGGTTTGGATTTACTGGTTTTCTCGGCTTGCGGGGCAAGAAGCTCTTGCAGCAACGGGTGCTCACTTCTAACATTCATGGCCCTCCAGGCCGACGACTTGCAATTCCGATCATCCTTGAGTGCGCAAAGCGTGTAGCCCCATGCCGAAGCAGCAGCTTCATCCGGAGTCTCCAGGGATGTCACTCTGCACATGGGGGGTGGGGGGGGAGCGAAGCACTACCGCGATGGGTTTTCAAGCGACGATTTGCTCTAGTTGGCAAGCTGTCACTTTATATGCGTAGCTCAAGCTGGCTGTCCCATAGCCATAGCCCCTCTCCCAGCAACAGCCATCCCCAGGCTATTTGGCAGCTGTGGTGGCGGATGAGCAGGGTTTCAAGGAACGGGTGCTGCATCGTTCAGCTTCTTCGGAGCGGAGTCCTTCAGTCGGATCATCGGCCTTTACTTCTTCGCAGCCACAGTCAGTTTGCTCTTGCGATAGTCGAAGCAAGCTACGGGACGCTGAAATTCCCGAAACACACTCAAAAGGTCTAAGGTGGCCAGCCTGGTGGGATAAACCCTAAACCATCCTAAACCCAAAGCCCGTCACCTCGCAGGCTGCCAAGAGCTACATCGCCATGATCAAGGTGGCAGCTCCGCGCGCTGCCTTGACTCCTAGGGGCATTCTTGAGAATCTGCTTTTGTTGGATGCCCGCGGAGTCCCGCGAGGCTTTGACTCTGAAAGCCGATCTGTTCTCGACGTTGATACGGTTACTTCATGTGCACCTACTTAACTAATTACATGAACGGTCAGAATCCTATAGACATGTAGACCAACATATGCACGCGTAGGTATACAAACATAGGTTCATGCTGTCTGGTCTTGTGCCAACATTCACGGATACATCGGTCCCTACATCATTCACAAACACAGAAGCACCTGCTGGCGGATCCTACGACTTGCTGAGGAAGATTATCGACGATGCTATACAGCTGCATGGCGCCCACGGGGTCTCGCAAGACTCCCACCTGGCCAGCATGTTCCTGGGCCGTATTCAGCCATGCTTCCAAGTTTCATGGCAAGTTTCACCTGTCAGTTGGGGGTTTAGGGTGGCATAGAGCTGATAGCACATGAGGTACACAGGCATGCGCACTCTCCGTGTGGCGGACGGTCCGGACATGGTGCACCTGATCACCATCGCGAAGGACGAGCTGTCCAAGTGGGACGGTTTCGTTGGACGTCATGTCAGTGGCACCAACACGAACGTGGAGAAGTATGGAAAGTTCCAACACGTTGAAGATGGGCAGCTCTACTCCGGTAGACCAAAGCTGTAGGGAACATTTAAATCCCGGCCAACTCTGGCTTAGGTTCTAGGGTGTTCTGGACATGGTTGCGCCGCATGCGCGAAAAGAGCGCCACTACATCATATCGAAACTCGAAGACTTCCTGCAGCATGAGCCGAGCTAAACTCCACATTCCTTTGTCATAGTTGGGTAGCATTTTACATGTTTATGGGTACTTAAACCCAATAAGGAATCAAAATGTACATTTATAATCCTACCCCAACCATGAACTAGATTCCCTGAACTTGATTAAGGATCAGAGCGAGATCCGAGAGGGCACGGCCCCTGGACTGCGACGGCCTAGTCTTTCATGTGCATCCATGTTCGGGCTACTGGCTACTGGCACCTGTGAGCTGTTTTGCTGAGATACATTGACAGGTACAATGTGGGGCCTAAGATATTGCCTATACAATTGTGGGAGTTGCTTATTCTCCGTATAGTTAGCATATTTTAAAGCCCCTATATTAGGCACCGTGTCAGTGTTGCAGCCCGACGGTCCCACGAAGGCTGGACTCAAGGCGACGCAACAGCGCTTCCGGAGGCCATCCAAGTCAAGTGGGAGTTTCCGAAAAGTGGGGTACCTTCTTTTAACTTTTTTTGGGGTCCTTATAATAAGGATCCTACTATTTATAGGGTACCATATTATTAGGGTCCCCTGTTTTCGGAAACTCCCAAGTTTGCCCCCCACGAACCAAGGCTGCTTAAGCCCCTTGCAACTCTTCGACCAACCCACAGTCTCCACCTGTCCAGCCGACATGCCCGATCATGTGAAAGCTTCATGTCAGGACGTCCAGTCCCCGGCTGTGCCATCGGCGCCACCGCGGCAGGAGAAGGCTGCGGCTCACTTACCGGACGGACCTGCCGGTTCCTGCCTTTGCAGGTTGCTGCTGTGGCTACAGAAGCCAACGGGCAAGCATTGCAGGGCTCACGATCCGAGCCGCCGGCAGCGAAACGGCCGCTTGGCTGCACGCTGTCGCTCAAAGTTTCTTCTTGGCGGAGCAGGTTATGATTGTGTGACGCCATTTGCCCTTCTCTTCGGGAACCGCAAAACCTTGGGTTTGGGTAAGTCTATGTTGCTCCATCCATAGCCGTTACTTGCACTCGTGCTGCATCTGATTATAGTGATATAGTCAGATAGCTGCACGAGTTTTCACGAGGCATCATGTGGCAGGCAGTGAACTGTAGTGGCTGCATCCGGATTGTTGTCAATGTGAGGGCCTTCATGTGTCGCCAGAACCGGGTGGTGTCATGCAGGACTAGCTGAACAGCAGTTGGGCATATATTTTTGATGGGCCAGGTCAGTCCATTCTGCCAACCAATCCTTCTATGCTTACGGTCCGCCTGGGACGCCTCACAGCGACTTTGTCAGGCGAGGTCTGTACAAACTGTTCACTGTCTGTGCACAGGCTTAGGGTTTACGGTTTAGGGCGGAAGTTCGTGAATCGACTGTGTTCCAGGATGCAAGCACAACCGTGCTCTCACACCGGCTCGATAGATACTGCCGCTTACTGTTGTCCTTCGTTTCCTATTTGTAGTTCTTTGCAGTTGCGGCATGCTGCGGTGTCAGTCGTCCTGTGCTAATTGCTCGTGCTACTGTTTCTTGTGGCCATGATGTGCTGTGGTATTGTGATTATGAATTGATGACACGGTTTGCTGCGCTACGGCTGCGGTGGTGCGGGTAAAAGAAGCGCAGCAGTGTAACTATTGTTTTTTGTTTTCAATCACTGCTATGTTCGTATTACCAGCATGGTTGGCTTTTCTGTTATTGTTTTTGCTATGGTGATGAGTGATGATGGTTGTTAGGTTTGTTCTTGTTACTGTTACTTGTTTTGGCGTAGGGTTATGATTATTGCTTCGCTTGCAGTGGTAGGTCGTCGTCGTAGTTGTATTAGCAGTAGCAGAAGCAGCAGTTGGAAGTCGTAGCCGAAGCCTTTCTAGTCGCAGTCGTAGTCGCAATGATACAGTTTTCGCCAAGAGCTATGACAGCTATGAGTAGTATTCTAGAAGCAGGAGTAGGAGGAGGAGTAGTAGTAGTAGCAGCAGCAGCAGAAGTAGGAGGAGCAGTGGTGGTGGTGGTGGTGGTAACGGTGGTAACGGTGGTAACGGTGGTAGTGATAGTGGAGGACTAATAAATAAGTATAGAGGAAGAAGTAGTAATAGCAGCAGTGCTTACAGATGTTTGTGTTTTTTTTTCTTTTTTATTTGTTGCTCTAGTAGTAGGAGGACAGGAGCCGTAGCAGCAGTAGTTGTTGTCCTCATTTCTGTCGTTGGAATGCTGGTTGTCGCCAATTAGTACTCCGCGAAGCAAGTCTAATTGAGTTTCATTATAAGGGTGCTGAAAGTTCATATCGGAGATCCCTATCGTAATTCTTGCTTATGTGCTTTTCTGGCGCCATACTGCTGTCACGACTGCAATGTTTCCAAATGCTTGCGCAATGGTTATTCCGAGGTTTGATACGAGGTTACTATATTAGTGGACTATGTGTTGCTATATATGGTTACCACAAGGTTACAATAATATTCCTATGGTACCCTTCAAGGTTACATAGCAACCAAGATACTATTGGGTTAGTACAAGGCTACTATAGGCATCGTCGTCCTCCTCTCATGGATAGCAGCGGTGAAGGTCGGAGCAGGGGCAGGTCCTTCTCTCAGCGGCCATGTATGTATGCATACATATATACATATACATATACATATACATATACATATACATATGGTTGTATATCTATATGCGCAGACGCACTAACAATAAGAGTAGTAATAACAAGAACAGTAGTAATACGATCTACACGCATACCTACATGGTAACCCAAGGGCTCTTATATGCGATTGCTTCTTCCAGGATTGTCTCCTCGAAGCTACCGTACCATGCCAGGGCCTCAGCCACTGAGACCCTGGCCACAACAGTTCATCCACTGTGCTACTATATGGGCCTAAGTAAGTACCAATACTATTTTGGGGGTTCCTTATTATAACTATAGTATAATGGGCCCCAAATTGCGCTGTGGTAACAATTATGACTGAGCAAGTAGAAGGTCGTTTTTGGGGTGTACTATGGTATAAGTACCTGACCAAGTTCCGTAGTGCATCAGGCTCTGAAACCACGTTGTTGCGTGTGGTTCCAGTGTTTGTGGGGGCATCGTCTACCGGGCGCAAAATTACGACGGAGAGATGGAAGTTGAAGAAGACACGACTTCGTTTCCTTACATGAACTGACAGCACCCAAAGCCCTGATATTCTACAGCTCCAGCCAACCCCAGAATCCTGGAAGCCCTTGAAGGCTGACTAGAACGAGTAGTGGCCTATCGCCTGGTTCTACGAGCCAGGATGATGAGGGTTCTTTGAGTTTCTCGTCATCCTACCACATGGTGAAAATTGTCACATTTTCCAGTGCGATGTGGTTAGGTGACAATGCATTCGGCTGGAAAGCTGCGACAAGCGTAGTTCTCCTGGCCAAAGCCGACTTGACTGGAGCCCAGGTTCGCCCCGACAAGCCCTCCAGGACGTTGAACGATTGGCTGGCGGCCACGACCTCCGTGCCAGAGGCTTCCGCACTTAATGTGAAGGTGCGTTGGGCCTAGACATTCGGCCCGTTTCGTTTGCCGTGATAAGAGTCGTGCTGCCGCGGCATGCCCGAACTTAATCCTGCATTGAAGGTGCTTAACCTCATTGGCACCTATGGAGCCGAGTTCGACGGCACCAACACCGCGACTGCCATGTGTCGCGGCTGAAAACCTTTTCGGATCATTCGCAGTAGCTTTAACCTACAAATATGTCGGTATGTAGAAAATACATGTTCGCCTCAGTCTACGCGATCATGAACGTCTTCTCCATGGTTTAGTGGTGCATGCGGGAATCTGTGACAAGCATCCTGCCTCGAAACCTTCGAACCCCTTTGAACCCTACTGCTGCATGCTGCGGTCTATGCTATCACCTGACGCGATAGATGCGATGGCACACCGTCATCGTACGTTCTTGCTAACCATGTTTGTTATGCGACTGATGCACAACAGGACAGAGCATGATGATTCATCATAGTACATGTGCTGTTTCCCACGGGCTTGACACTATAAGGTTACTACAAGGATACTATAAGCTTACTTAAGGTTACTATAGTTCCTATAAGGGTTGCACCATGGCCTCGTCTCATGCGTCCTGGCGTCAGGCATCGGCTGGCGAAGTGGCACCGCGAAGCGCCGCACCACAGGCCAAGCGGCTGCTCTCAAAAACATAGTAGGGCCATCCCGCAGGGCTTAGACTTCCTTCTTTTACATATCACATAGTAGTGGTATGCCCCAACGGATGATCAGGTCAATTTTCTCTTCGCTAGATCAAGGAAGTAGGGCAGTTCAGAGTGGCCGCATGAAAGACATTATGTCCTGTGTGTTTGGGTGAGTGTTGCAGCCAGTAGTGCTGCAGATTTGCCTGGCCCTCAGTTTCCTTTCTTCAGGGCACCCAGCAGTCGCAATAGGTCTGGATGCAAAAGGGCCAGCGACCCACTCGAATGCACCGCTGCAAGATGGAAGTCAGCGGCACCGGCCAGTACGAGTATGGCAGAATAAGGTTCAGCGTGTTTCGTCCTCCTGCAGCCTGCAGCAACTTGTAAGCCAGGATCTTGCTCGACTGGTTTAGTGGGGATTTAGGATTATAGAGTAGGCACCTACCGACCGAGAATCAAACTCACATGTCGAGCACTCGTCGTAACTGGTAAATACTAGCCTCTTATAGCCTATACAGTTACTGCTTACCGAACCCAAGAAGCCTATTCTGATTGTTAAGGCCCATGTACCGCCCCTTGAATCCTTAAAATCTAAGCTAGAGTAACCCTTCAGTAGAAACCCTCTTCTAATTATTAGCGCCCCTCAACCAGGCTCTTCGAGGACCACCGGTGGCACGAGGTTCTCAGCCATCTGGAGCGCAACATGCAGGCAGCGCCGATGTTAAATCATATACGTAATATATAATGTAGTATAGTACCGTATGATTCTGGAGTGCATATAGTATTTATGAGGTATGCAGAATATGGTACCGCATACGTAATTCAACGAGCATGTTATCGGACAAGTGCTATGCAGGCTTCAAGAACACGCCACATGCCGCCACCCACGGACACCGAAGGGGTAAACAAGCGAACAGGAGGCTCATTAGAAGTTCCTTGGCTACCCACCCTGTCTTGAAGGTAGGGGGTTTAGTCTGAGGCTCTCTTCTAGGTCGTAGCCTAGCCAGACTTGAGTCAGGTAGCAGAAAGGCGCTCTCTCCAAGACGCACAACCAGATGCCAAAGCCTGCAGCGCAAGCCCTCGACCATGCACATCCCTTCAAACTCTGAGGCATTGGAGCCGGAAGAACCCAAGGTCATCCCCAAAATCTTCCGAAGCTTGGAGCCCCGCAGCTTCCAAGGACCATCTCCCAACCCTAAAGAATCGAAACTCCGGAGCCCTAAGCTTTCCCCCGAACAAACTCGAAACCCCGAGCACCTACGCCAAAGCAACAAGCCCTTAACCCCCCCTTAAACCCTGAAGAACAGTGAACAAGCCCTTAAGATATGGGAGTTTCCGAAAATTAGGGGTACCTTATCCTGGGGTCCTTCAAATAAAGATCCTACTATTTAGGGTACTATATATTAGGGTCCCCTATTTTCGGAAACTCCCATATCTGAGAAGCTCCAGGCGCCAAACTTCCAGAGTCGCCAGCTGACCGGAGCCTTGTGGTCCTTCGCTACGCTGGGAAGGCGATGGTCACGGAGCGCGCGCTCCAACTCTTGGGGATGAACTTCGGAGGGTCTATGGTGTTGGGGTAATGTAGGAACTTGGTTTCGAAACCCTGTGCGAAGGCCCAAGGTTGCTTAATCCGGTTCCTACATTAGGAAGTTTAGGGAGGCCGAGTTTCGGATTAGGACCAGGAGTTAAAGTTTCGGTTTTTGTTTTGGGCTTTGTGCTTTCAATGGCGTGCAGATTGGAGTTCGAGGCTTCGGGGTTTCGAAACGTTGCGCCTTGGAAGATCTTGGCTTTCATGCTGTGGCTTGATGGGCTCAAGAGGGCGGGGATCGCTGTTCCAAGGGTCTTTCGGGGAATATTGCATTATCATTACTATTATTATCATTATTATGACTATTATTATTACCATTATTATTATTATTATTACTATAATAGTATTCTATCGAGCTTAGCGATCTGAGAGGGTCAAGCGTAAAGGGCTTTCCGGGCTTAGGGAGTCTTGAAGTAAGTTGTTCAGCTTCGGGTCTAGTAGTAGTAGTAGTAGTAGTAGTAGTAGTAGTAGTAGTAGTAGTAGTAGTAGTAGTAGTAGTAGTAGTAGTACTACTACTACTACTACTACTACTACTACTACTACTTCTAGTACTAGTACTAGTACTAGTACTAGTACTAGTACTAGTACTAGTACTAGTACTAGTACTAGTACTAGTACTAGTACTAGTACTAGTACTAGTAGTTTACAGTGCCACTTTTGGCGGTTGTTGTCGACGGCTTCCTCACCTTTGGCAACAGCAGCCTTAAGTGAGAGAAGGCTTTGGGCTAATTCCGAGGCTGTGTTGTAGCGTTTGAGGCATATCGATGCTAGGACAGTGTTGGCACCGAAAGAGTGGGTTGATCCAAACTCCGAAGTCCCAAGTGCATGCGTGAACTTTCGTCGCAGCTTCGTGGCCCGAGAGCATGTGTGGTTTTCCAAAGCTTGCCCACAGGGCGGGGCACAGACTTACCAAGATCTCCCTGCGGAAGAGTGGGGATGCTGAGTCGAATGCCGAGGGCTTCAGGTTGAGCGGCAAAGACATTTGGGGCTGGCAGCGCCGTAGTTTGGAGTTCGGGTGGTCCCTATAGGAAGCCAGCCTCGTGCCATGGAATCCCTTGGCCTCGAAGTTGGCACGTTGAGTCGTGAGCTGGATAACAACAAGGATCCGAATGGCGAAGAACCGTCCGGGCCTTGGACGTTGGGACTTGGGGGCTTTAGGAGCACAGGGCATGATGGGGCTGTCGGATGGGGCATCAGCCACAAGCCACAAGCTTCTCAGCCAAGCTGAATGAGCTCTTCCACAGACCCAGTCAAACGGAGAGTTGTCGACCAGCTGCAGCCTCCAAATCAGAACACAGAAGAATACTGATCCTGAGAGGGATGTAGATGGTTGCGATAAGCATTCGGCCAACGGACCCATTGAGCTGAAAGGGGCAGTAGGAATGCGAACCTGCTCGGCAGCAGCAGCGGCATGCGGCAGAGTGCGTGTTGACGCTGTCTTCCAACATCTTTCAACATGAGCTTTTGCTCCCACGAGATGATTGCTACTTTAGAACTGGAGCTCCTAAAGCCTAAGAGTGGTCACAATTATGACGCACACAAGATCTGTTTGACAAGTGGAAACCAACGTTTGTCGAGGCGAGAAACGGTCTACCGAGACTTGCTCCGTCAGCTGGACCGAATCCACACCAGCCAGGAGGACAGCCTTCATAGGGTGGGTTTGCAACGGGGCATATTGGGTACAACACGCATGTGTGCGTAAGGCCCCATGTAGCCTGGGGCGTACGGTCTCGAATGCATGAGACTGGGACGCGGCCTCGGAACCCTAAAGCAGAAACCGAAACCCTGCTACAACTGTCACCGGTTTTCTGAAGCCCCAAACCGTAACCAAAACCCTGCTACGCGGGCTCGTCCTTGCGAAGTAGGAGGCCGAAAACCCTAACCAAGTTTAACAAAACCCTAGCCCCACTTGGATGTTCATGGGTAGCTATAACTCGGGTTATAAGCCCCTTAATATGGGTTATAACTTATCTACAGTTACCCTACTTTAACTCCACTTACAACTTACAACGCCTAAACCCTAAATCCTCGAACCACATGCCTCGCCTGGATTGTCCGAGTGCGAGCACCGAAACCCTAAATCCTGAGACCAGTATCGCTGCAGACCTTGCCAGGCTTTGTCCGAGTGTGGGTCCCTGCAAGCGGGCTTTGTCCTTGCTAGGTAGGAGGGAAAAAATCCTCCCCATGAGCCTCCAAGCGCCTGGGTGCGAAGGCAAAGATCGACGAGCTCAGCCACGAGAAGGAGACGCTGAAGGCCCGCGTGAGCTTGGGTTTAGGGTTTAGGGAGGTTCGGGAGGATTTCTGGATTTGTTGGTACATGTTTTCGATTAAACACACAAGAAGGTGGCTCCACCAAGATCAAAAAGAAGTAGACATGCGATGCAGGCGGTAGATAAGATGAGAGAATCGGAAGCAGGCTCAGTATCGTTACCTGGTTGTGTCACGGGTTTGTTGCCAGCTTTTGGGCAATGTTGTTGTGGGTAGGATGTTTAGTAGAAGTGGCAATGCCTGGCTAGCTGTTGCCAGCTTTATGCTTTGGACCGTACTTGAGCTGTTTTGAAGGTTGAGTTCTCGGACTATAGGACACACACACACGAAGATGTCCCAAGCTCCCTCGTTGTGGGGATCTCGGCTGCCCCATGAAGCTGTGCTGTGATGCTGACGTTGATGGTGATGCTGGCGGCGGTGACGACTTTGCCCCTGCAAGCTTTAGAGCACCAGAAAAGCGTGTATGTGCCTTTTGGCTCATGGTGGGCACCAGCTTCTCCACTGACCGGCTTCAAACCGAAACGCAAGAACCCCAGAGGCTCGGAAGCCTCGACTAGGAGTGTCCGAAAATGAGGTCGGGCCTCGAAAATATGAAAGCCACAACCCCGAGCCATGCTTGCAAACTCTTAGCCCTGATTTAGGGCCTTGTATATACTTATAGTAAAATGAGCCCCAAAGCCCTCTTCCAATTATGAAGGCCCCTATATGAGACACTCAGCAAGTCCTGTAAAGGCAGCCCTTGTGAAGCTACAGCGAGAGGGCTATCATGCGGGTCGCATGGCGTCGAAGGCCACGGCAAAGAGCCACCTCTAGAACTTTTCGGGGGTTTCGGCTTTGGGCTTCGGTGTTGGGTTCATGTTCTGGTAGTTTGGGCTTGGGGCGGGGATTTCAAGCCGACATGCTTCCTTACAGGCCTGTACGTCTAGAGTTCAAGGCCTTGCCAGTTTCTGCAGAAGGTTCTCGGCTAGCTTGTGGTTCATGAGTTAGCAAATGACGCGGGTGGCATGAGCAAGAAGAACACCGGCATGTCAGCTCAGAAGCAGGCGGGATTGGTGCATCAGGGGAATACTCTTGGACAGATATTAACGATACTCGTCCAAGAAGGAGACCGTTACGGCAGCATGTTTGAAAGAGAACGAAACACGATCTGTTCCCGGCATTTTTGAAGAACGAACCTTGGTAACCACGATGGCTCATAGGTTCAGGTGGGTGTCCAGCAGCATCAAAGGCAAAAAGCTGGACACGCTCCTCGCCACCGAAGCCTGTAACTCCCAAGCTCTCAACCCTAAGGCTCTCAAACTATACAGTAAAGCTCCCGGCCCTAAGCCCTAAAGCGTAAACTGAACCCGCTGACTGCAAAAAGAACGACACCTTAAAGGGCCCAGAACCTTTAACACCAAAACCCTAAGCTCCCCAAGAGCCCGAAACCTTACACTACGCCCCAGAAGCCCTAAACTCAAGTAGAAGCCTGAAAAAGGGTTCCTGATTACATACTGTAGTTTGTCGAATACGGCCTTATCCGAATCATACATCATACAGGACTTTATCTTACACCGACTGCAGGAGTCGTCAATGTCGTCCTTAGCTCTGGGCCTCCCTTCCGTGAGCTTCCAGCCTTCGCAGACGGAAGGTTTGGGTGAGGCTGTTGGGGGGGGGGGCTTTCAGGGGTGCTTTAGGATTTTCAGCGGGCCGTAGGGGATTTTCGGGAGGGGGCTTGTAAGGCTTGGACATCACGGGGCTTAGCCACTGGGGAGAGGTCCGGTTCAAGGGCCATAGCGAGGGTGTGATTGTTTGGGAGTGTTGTCTCAACACGAGGTTCAGGGATTCCATACGTGATCGGGTTACCTGCAGCCGTGGCTTGTGATTGTGGGCACATGCTCAACTCGGAATTTCTTGCGGGGGCACCAGGCATAGAAGAGTTGGCCGTTTTGATCGAACTCCGTTGAAAACTTCCACCTCGCCCTCCCACCCTTCCCGTAGAGTCAGACCCCTAGCCCGCGCCTTTTAGCAAGCTGTGCCGCAGGTCCTTGCTGAGCGAGCGAGTTCCGATGCCATTCCTGCGACGACAGGCCGAGAGATTGCCGCTGCTGGAGCCCAAATAAAAGATTGCAATCACAAGAACCAGACAAGTACTATACTGGATTATCTAAACATACGACAGTAACTAGCCTCAAGACTCAAGACGAACTATACCTTCGCGAGATGATGCATCTCTTGAAATGTTTGGATCTCAAGTCAAGACGACTCAGCTACCACGAAGGCCCGAAGTCTACGAAACCCAACTTCGAACCCGTGTCGTTTGGTGATCTTCGCGAATGTTCTGTTGTTCAGGTGACGAGAAGATCCTAGCGATCTCGCATGGGCTGTCGGAAGTTGACGTCCTGCTGGAGGACGACGAGGAGAAGTGCGAGCCCTAGCTTTGAGCTGTACGGAAACGGACCAACGGAGAAGGGCCTTGATGTGTATCTTCACAAGGAGTAAGGAAAGCTCAGAAACGCCAACGCAATCGGATTGACCTCGTTGCCCGGATTCTTTCTCCTGAGCTTCGGATCTTTCGTCTTCGGCACTGAACACATCACTGAACCCTAAGCCGCAAGCCCGAAACCGTACAGGCTCGTCCCACACTGGGACAGGCCCACTTGCCTGAAGTTTCGGGACCCTCGTCGCCCTCATCCTAGACCCGAGCCAGACAGGAGGCAGAGATATTTGCAACGACCAGCATCAACAGTAGTCTATAGCGGCAGTCTTTACTAGACTAAACCTATCACCAGGTCCTTCTGAAGTATCGCAATCTCCTTCGCTTGGCTTTTCCATGTCTCCCGAGGCCACAAAGGCGCATCCAACTCCATCCGAGGTCCGCCCGAGTCCGTAATATAGGGGCCTCCTATAAATACTTACCAACACTATTCTGAGGGTTCCGTATTATTATAAGTATACAGTAGAAAGTACCCCAAAACCCTACCCCTACAGTAGATGTCTGGCGTGTTTAGGGATTTTGTTGCTCGGGCCGCTTCGGCTAGAGGGGTTCAGGGTGGTGCTCGATGATTTTCGGCCGCGGGCATCCGCTAGGATTTGGTGAAGCTTCATTGAATCTGCTCGGGGATTAAGTTGTTGGTGGAGGTGCGAATATTTGATGTTGGCCTGACAGATGCTGACGGCTCACTCTGCTAGGGATATGTTCTAATGACCACGCATGTGCCGATATGCGAACGGTACACATAAGGAGGTAGAGTTCAGTGGCGTCCTCATCAGGTATGACTTGCACTGTTGTGGATCTCGGGAAGTGATGCCGAACCGCCGATGATGATGAGGATCACGATGATGGTGCTGGAGGTGATGGTGGTGAATGAAGAAGCAGGTGATGACGGCTGCGAGGAGAATATCGATCATGACTCTGCTGATACCGACGGTGAGGATGATGCTGATGATGATGACGTGTCCTAGTGATGGCGATGGTGCTTGTGCTGGCATTGGTTGCGACGGTGGCGGCGATGGTAGTGGTCGCACAGACGGCGAGGGGAAGGGGTAGGCACACATCCACGGCTGTCTGGCAAGTGCCGTCTCCTGCATCCGGTGATGATAGCGGCTTCTGCCATAAGGATGACGATCATCAAGATGTAGTGTAGGAGCATGGTTTCCACTTCGGCCTTATTACAACTGTTTCCGGTGCAGTAGCTACCAACTGCTAAGGCTTTCGCACCGGGGGGGCCTGGGCGGGCATAGCCGAGGTGGGAGGAGAACTTGTCACTGTCGACAGCTAGGATGACCGCCGCCCAAGCCTGAGGGACACGCAGTGCTGGAGATGGTAGGAGCGATGTTGCGACAAGCTCTTAGGATGCAGCATACCCCCAGATTTCGGAGTGGGATTGACGTCGTGTGCCGCATTTGCTGTTTTCGGGGTTGAGAACCTCTGGGACACAGTCCCCTACTGCTTCTGTAAATAAACTCAACATGAAAGAATGCTCATGGTATCGGGCTCCAGGTGTGCTGGCCAACACCCATCTCGAACCCGTCGCCCAGCCATGCAGGAGGCAAAGAATCCCTGTACCTGAAAGCATAAAGCCATAAAGAAACCCCATATCGACGAACCCGCTGGGGGAGCTGCCCAGATCGCTGCATAGACCGCAGGTCATTTCGTGCTCCGAGCACAAGCACTAGGACTTGGGATCAAACTTGGCCAAGCGCCGTCCCAGGCTTCACAAGCGGAGTTGTATGCTCCCAAGGATCATGTTCGCAGTATGGCCACACCATGAGATCACCACTACTTGTAGTAGAAAGATGACAGAGAAACAGCGGTCCTGGGGCCCAGTTTTATGATGACGATCATGCTCCTTTGGGCCAGATCTGAAAGCTGACCAGTTCCCCAGGGCCATGTAGCTGGGATTAGAGAAGCTTTCCTCCTTAAGTTTTAAACAGGATCTCTAAAGCTTCTTTAGGTTTGAGGGTTGTGAGGTGTAAGGTTGAGCGGCTTCGCTCCCTGACGCCATGCCAGCGGCCAAGCGCCCAGCGGCCTCGCCCAAAGAGACGAGGAAGAAGAACGCCAAGGGCGCCGGGCCTCCTGCGGTGGCAGGGCTGATGAAAATCAAAGGAGGTTGAGGCTTAGTTGAGTGGCTTGAAGGCTCATTCTCGTAGGGCTTTCAAATGCCTGTACGGATTTAGGACGCTTCAGGCCTTCTTTGGTGAGAACGGGTCGGAGAGTGGCCGAGGCTTTTGGCATAGAAAGGACGAGAAGGCTGCTCTTGAAGTTGGGCCCTTCTGGCGCCTACACCGGACAAGCTCTAACACGCAGGTTTCCATGGATAACCTCCGCATGTTGTGGTCTTACCTCTCTTATCTCGGGCCCTTCACCTGGAGTCTTTGCAAATGCGCCTCCAACCGTTGGCTTGAAGAGTCTTGACATCCATAGACAGGTCAATTGCTCTGTCTGCAAGAAAGGGAGGGAGCTCGGTCAGACAAAACGGCGAAACTACTCCTATCGTTGCTGTGCCATAAGTCGCAAAAGTGCATACTATACTACTGTATACTATACTATACTATACTACAGTATACCATACTATAATAGCTGCCGCAAGACTTCTCGGGCCCCAGGGCGCCTGCTTGGAAGACGCCACTAATGCCAACGATGCAGTCGTGAGCCTCGGCTTTGCTCGGAAATGGAGGATTTGAAGGGGTCACGGGGTACATTACAGTTGCAACCAATAGACCCCTATATTGTGTGTTCTGGGGCGATTTAATGAAAGACTGTCAAATTTGGAGCAACCTTGTTTCACCGTCCTCAGGCCTCAGGCTGTACAGATCGAACATTGGACTTCCAGGTCTTGATTTCGCAAGATTTACTGTAAGGCGCATCTCACATACCCTACACGACCCGACCTTTCGTTCGATTCGAGGGTTTGCCCTGTGTTTTGGGCAAGTTTCGCAAAGATTGCTTGGCAGCTTGGCTGATGGCTTCAATGTAGTTTGTACTCAGGGGCCCCCTGCTCCACGGCACATCGCAAGCCTCAGAGATTTCTGCCCCCAGGAAGCTGTCAACGAGCTCAAAACTGGCCTTCTGTGCCGCCCCGAAATAGTGTTTGGGGGCCCATTATATACTATATGTATATATATATATATATCCGAACACCGGGCCAAGGAAAGTTTTTGCAGCTGTGTCCGAGCCGAACTATGCGGTTCCCTGGGCTTACAAGCCCCAGGACGAATTCGTTCCAGCCTGGGATTTGAGCTTCCGAGTCTCTTGAAGACTCTCTGAGTTGGAACCTTGAATTTTCCTTGTGCGGGTGTGAGCGTCGAAATTTTGTTCACTTTGATAGAGGCGTCGGGAAACTCAATAGCAAATAACTTGCAATAGCATACCCTGATAGTCCCAACTCCCCATGTTAGGAGCCTACACATACCACCTGTCGGGGCAAAGATTCTTGACGTCATTGAACGCGGGTGCGCACCATGGAAATGACCCTTATAGGCTTTGGCTGCAGCTCAAGGCCCGTCCGGTACCCAAAGCCCTCCAGCTCAAGCCGTCCGTCATAGATGCCCAAGACAAGTCTCGCCGCCAGTCGTTTCTGAGGACGAGCAACCTCCTATGAAAAGTGTAGACCTTCTTGAAGCCTGAACAGCTTTCTTCAGGACGCACGAACAGGGACTGCCTTTGCCGTTGCCTGGGGCAAGGAGGGTACCTTGCCGGCATGGGAGAGGTTTTAGCGGCTCCGGGTTCGACGGTCTAGAGCACGGCAGCCCAGTAGTGGATACTGGGGGGGATATAAAGCTGCTTCCAGGTGGGAGAATATAGGGGCCCCAGTATTTCTAACGACTTCGCCCTCCCTGCTGCAAGCAGCTGCAGACGAGATGTCGCATGTAGGAAGCATCGGCCTACCAGTTCTGCAGGCGTCAGGAAACTGCCGGGGCGTGCGATACCGAAACCCACGGGCTTGGGCTTGGGGATCTGAGATTGGAGGGGTGTGGAAGGGTTAGGAGTTCCGAAGCGTGGCACATGAGTTTGATGAAAGGCAACCAGTGGCTGCTCACCAACGCCCATGTCGTCCGTCATGCTGCGGTGGTGCAAGTGCGCAAACGCGGAGACCACCAGAAGTTCATTGCAACTGTGCTTCTCGGCACTTTGTTCACAAGTAGCTGTTGAAGGCAATGTTGCAACAGGGCCTCAGTTTGAAACGACCCCCCCTCACCCGCAGCAACCAAGGCTTTGCGTTGGTTTAGACTGTGACCTGGCAGTGCTGTCGCCCAGCTGCATACAGCTCCAGCATTACGTGCAGCGCACCCTGGAATTGTGCAGGTTTCATCAGTTTTCACCTTCCTGAAGTGGGAGTTTCCGAAAATTAGGGGGTACCTTATTTTGGGGTCCTTATAACAAGGATCCTACCATGTAGACTACTATATTAGGGCCCCCCCTCTTTTCGGAAACTCCCCAAGGGCCCATTGGGTCCCAAACCCATCGGCGAAGGAGAGAAAGTTGTGATCTGTTGTGTAGGGTTCCTTAAAGGGTCCCCCGAAGTAAGTTGGGCGCCGGTGATATCGCGAAGCAATGCCGACCCCTTTGTCATCCCAAAGCCGTATCATTTCGAAGGTTTTTACTAATGTAGCAAGCTGCTTTGTCGCGATTGTTGTTGTCAGTGCAACTGTAGTGCATGTATGCACTCATGTTGTAGTCTGACTGCGCGAGTGGAGTCTAAGGACTGTCAGCAGTGCCAAATTCTGGGAAGGCCTCCCTCGTGTGGTGTTGACGCTTGGCCGCGGCGAGATACAATGTGCCCCACAAAGGGCAAGAGTGGAAAACCTAAGCCCCGAACTGTGGCATCCGTTTTGGATGACCTTGCGGCTCGGATCCGTCCAAAAAAAAACAGGTTAACTAATGAACACGGCTACAATTATGGGTTTCGGCATGCCCCGAAGGCCCGCGACAATCCTTGGGGTTTCAGCGCTTGCACTTGTGCAACACGCCCTGCAACCTCCGCACCCGAATCGAGAGACCTCGTGCGTACATACAGAAGTCTTCATCGGAATCTCGAAGCACCCGGGCCAGAGCCGCAGAGCTGCAAACTGGTCCTTTGAGGAGCGTTGAGCTGCCAAAGCTGCAGGATGAGGCCCAGGGCAATCGGTAGCTCGGTAGCTTGTGACGGTCATGGGAGCAAGGGCAGAACATGGGCCTTAATAATGAGAATAGGGTTTTGGAGCCCATTATACTTTAGTTATAATAAGGAACCCCCAAAATATTTTAGACATTTAATAAGGCTTGTACAGTGGCCTACTGCGGCTCAGTAGTTGCACCATTCATCCTACTCACGAGCCTGCAGGTGACCGTGGTTGGCTACCCTATCGGTGGAGACAATGCTTGCGTTACTGTGGGCGTCGTCAGTAGAATTGACATGCAGAGATACAACGTTCCCCGGCTGCTCTGCATGAGGAAGTCCGAAATCCTCAAAGCAAGAACTGCAAAGGAGCCTTGCAAACTCTTTGCTTAACCCACACTCAAGACGGTAAAAATCTGCCCTCACCACTAGGCCGTTTTCGGCAAGCCTCTGATGTCATGCCGGTTGTTTCAGCAGACTTGACCGAAAGCCTTCATGAAGCCCTGTCTAGATATCAGGTGATGGAAGCAACAGATTTTAAGCCGTTATGGGAGCCAAGTGACCCGAAACCAAGAAAGCCTGAACTCAGCACGTAGCCTTATGCTGCTCTAAACCCGAAATACTCCTTAAATCGTACTGTCAAGGCCCCCCTAGTTTGAGGTACAGTCCTCGAGGAAGGGGTATTGGGCTTTGTATACCCATGCCTGTCTAACTCAGGTCTGTTGGAGTCGAAGTTTACTCGCTATTCAGATTGATGCGGCCATCAATCCGGGGAATAGCGGGGGTCCCTGCTTTCACGAGGACTGCGAAGGCTTTTCGGGTTTACTTCGAAGGGTTCAAGGGCAGGAGATATCAATGACTGCGACCGAGCAAGTGCTGTCTTGGAAACCTAGACCTGCTAAACCCTACTTTTAGTAGGTTCTTGTTATAAAACCCTAACATGGGATTTATAGGGACCCTACAAAAAGTGGATTCTGGTAGGTTAAGGAACGGGATAGACAAAGTCTTCACGAGCTAAGCTGTAATAGGACGCACGCAGGGTTCGCAGACTTCCCGCCTTACGGTGGTCCTCACAGGTTGCCATGATCAAGAGGCCACAAGCTCAAGTATCTGGGAACCGATAGTGCCAGACTTCCGGCGGATGTTCTTAGAACGGTAATTTGGGGTTTAGGGCTTAGGGCTTTTCTTATCTCAACGATGCTGCAATGCTGACCTTCATGACAGCCATGGCAAGGTCCTCTCGCAGCGTGAGACATGTAGCAGTGATAGCAAATTTGCCACAGTAGGCTATTACTACTTGTTCGCGCAATGAAGCACACCCCCGATCGATGTGATGTGCAGCAGTAGAAGTAGAAGCAGTACACGGGATCCCTCCAACATTAGACCCTTAGCCATTGAATAGCAGGAGCCAAATCCCGCCCCGATCTTCCCACCGAAAGACTGGCAGGAGAGCGGCTCTGTGGAATGCATCGGCGTTGCCTTTCAGGTGGGATTCAGTATTGTTGATCCGACACCTAGTCTTAAGGCACGTAAATGCAGGATCCCTATTCAGCATAGCGTTAGCGGCTAATTTGGTCAAGGGTCTACTGCAGTATCTTGAAGCCTACGACCACAAGGTCACGGCTGCATTCGTGTGTTTCTTTCGCAATGTTGGCAGAAGTAGTGGAGGGTATGGAAGGGAAATCATTAAATCGGTGAGCTTCATTCCTTTACTTGGGATGCCTCATTCCTCGTGCCCCGCACCTTTGTGAGCTTTGTGCTGCCGGAACCCGTTTTAAATTCCGAAAGCCTGAGTACCTTGTTGACGTTGGGGTGGTCGTGGGGATGTTGCTGTTGTTGTGACTATATAGGCCCCAGGCATATCACAATGCGAACCCTGCTCTTATCCTCTTCTGGTGATGACATGTACCCGCATGATGGACATCCATAGCCCAAAGCCCTCAAGCATCAGCAGCTGCAAGCCGTCAGGTTTTGATAGTGGCTGATACTTGTAGCGGCGGAGTATAGTATGCCCTGGGTTTCGTCTGGCATCCACATGGGGTCTTGTGCCTTAGCAGTCCTTACAATCAAGATCCAACTCCCATCGGTCGACACAGTACATGTTCTCCAACTGCCATCTCTCTGCGACTTCAATCGGGCATGCAGGTTCTGGGTCGCGATGATGCCGAAAACATTGGCTACATCATCCCTTCTGAGGCCGATCTTGGTTAACTTGTAACTTTGGAACGCGCTTGGCAAGGTGGACATGGCTATGTGCTTAAATGATCTTCTGGAATCCGCCCGGAGCGGTTGTACAGCACATCTCAAGACCTCCAGATGTTGCCGCGATCGGATCTACGGTACGATGTTTGTCTGTGATGCCCGTTCTTTGAGTTCTCCACATGGAAAGGCCCCTTTGTTAAGCATCCCGGTTTCCAGAGTGCTGTTGTGCAACTGGTCGTGTTCCAAGCGGTGCGATAAGGCTACGCTACTGCACGCGCTCGATCGGACGGCTGAGACAAGATCCCGTTCCACCCTGTCGCTTTGGACCAGCGCTGAAACCCAAAAGTCTAAGGCTATGAAGCTCAAGAGGTTGTGAACCGTTTCTTCGCGCCTACAGCCCTATAGGCCCTAAAGCCCTGAAGCCCGAAGTCGTTGGTAATGAAGCTCAACAGGTGGTGAACCATTTCCTAGTGGACTATGTGAAGCACAAGTCCTACACCGGCTTTGGCAGCTGCGGCTTCACTGTCCAGGCCCTCGAGAATGGGCCGAGACTTCGCAGAAACCTAAACCCTAAACATGGGTGGTTGTCAAAATTATGGTCCCTTTTTGGGGTCCTTATTATAATACGTATTAGGGTACCCAAAAAGGGACCATAATTTGGACAACTACCCACATAGACCTCGGCTGGCTTGCCCGAGTTGCGAGAGCATGCAGCCCTGCACATGTTTGGGTTCAAGGGCTTCGGGCGTTTCAATTTGGGTTGCGGGGTTTGCAGTGTCGGACTATCGGGTGCAGTAGGCCTTGAACGTGTGTTCAAGATGAATCCTGAACGGATCACTGCCTGGTTCGCAGCTCATTGAGTTGGGACTCAGAAAAAAACAGGCTTGATCCTACTGCTTTGCTGTCTCTGCCCGCGAATGTTCCTTGAGCCTGTGTCTTCAGTCCGGCGTACTTTCTTTTGCGCAAAACATGCCTTTCCAACAAGGATGCGCCATGCTCTCGGCTTGAAGAATGGAGAGACGCTGAGCATTGATTTGGGAGGAATTTTGGGCGAGACCCCCTCGGTGTGGGTTCCAGCCCTGCAGGTGGCCCTAATATGCATGCGTGTGGAATTTGGGAATGGAACTTGGATCTTCTGCTGCCGAAGTTGGAGTACAGTCATATCTGCAGTAATTATAGTGTTGCAAATCGGCGGTCAACTCACAGCCAGGCTCGATGCTGAAAGCTTTGGTCCCTGAACCGTTTGGCTTACAGTTGTAAGGCAGAATCGCTGAGGAAGAAGAAGGTGGCATGAGGAGGAGGATGCCGATGGTGTCAGCTATGGTAACGGTTACGAACGGTTACTATATTTTACGACAGTATAACGTATTGTAAGATATTACAAAGAGGCACTACAATATACAATACTGGTGACGGTGAGAGTAGAGGTGGTGTCAGGGGTCCCGAGACTTCAATGGAAGCAAGCCCCAAGGAGTGGCATCCTAGTTCGCCGAGTGGATCCGTCCTCTTCAGCTGGCAAGGCGATCCTGGCAAGAGGGTTCTACTCCTAATCCGGGCGAAGCCTACACCCACAAATACCGCAGCCGAAGCCGACAGTACTTATTGTCGGGCGTGTACCGGAAGTGGAAGCTTCCGAGACGAAAAAAGCTTTGGGCTCTGAGGGCAAGCGTTCTTCAATGCAGCCTGATGGTGGAATGTAGGGCTTACAACTTCTCTTCACGAAGCCGAACTTTCAGAATACATCAAGCCCCTAGCGAGACCCTTTCGGTTCCGTGGTAACGGTAGTCGCCGATAATACCGGGTGTGTGGGGAGTTGGACTTGCGGCAGCAGATGTGTTATGTCGACAGGGATGGCCTGTAATGACTGCGACTATCTTCTTGTAGTTGTCGCACGGCGCTGGCAACGGCTGCCCTCTACTGAGTTCCCACGTGATGTTTGGGGAGGGGGGGTGGGTACTTGTACTTTAGTAGATAGGGGATGCCTCAGTCAGTCTGTGGTTGACTGGCAACAACGCGGCCATCACCACGAAGACCGCCACCCAGGTATCACGGCGGTGACAAAGCGCCGCCATCACGTGCCGCCGGTATCCCGTGCGCCATCACCCCATGGGCAAACCATAAGTTGACTAGATGCTTAATATTATTAATATTAGTATTAGTATTGGTAATATTAATATTAATAATAATAATGTAGGTGCTCGTCGGACGAAGCAAGCTACAGTCCCCAGCAGGCAACTGGTCTTTCCTGCCTCCTATCCAGCAAACCAATTCAACGAGAACACCGAAGCCTCTAATAGACTCTAATAGTAATAATACTAATGACAACAATATTAATACCAGTAACAGTAATGAGGAGAATGATACTGAAAATCTGCAATCTATGAAGGTGCTCAAGAAGGGCGACATCATCCGCAAAGTCCAGGGCCAAGACATCGGTGACGATGGGAAGGTCCCTTTCCGAGGTGCACGCAACGAGAGGACGCTGCGGTGTGAACGTATAAAATCTAATGCATAATGTATAATATATATATATATAATGTATACTATATAGAAAATAAAAGCTCTGGTATATAATGCTTGAGAACTTATGCAATCCAGCTAGGAAGTCCAGAGCGGAGCTGCCAGTTTACAAAGCCAAACCTCCACCGCCAAAGTGCGAAACCCTATGCCATCGCCCACCCCAACGGACCCCTCCAAAATGGATCAAAACTCTAAAGCCAACGCCAACTCTAAAATGGCAAGGGGGTGCTTGTATTGCCACCCATCATTTCCATTATCTGATCACTCCTCAGGGAACAGGCAGTTACCCTAAGCCCGACATGTTGTTTCTATAAACCTCGGGCCCAAAATCCAAATAATATGCATGGAAGCCCTGTTGGGATTGTCATGGCCGCCATATTCCCGTAGTAGAGACCCTATTGTGACCACCAAGGCCCCGCCACTGCCCTTATCTGCTCTCGTGGGTGGGCCTGATCACAGCTTCTGATTTCGATGTACGATACTATACTATAGCGAGGTATCTTCTAACCACAATATACCCAATAAGATGCACTATATGTATGCTATAACATAGGTATACGCCATGAACTGGCCTTAGTTAGCTCTCCAGGATTGATTTCCACTACCTCATCTCAAAGCTCTTCATCGGTGACACCTGCAGTTTCCAGGTGCTGAGGGACAAGCACCTGCTCCTCGGCGATCCCAGTGGCTATAATGTGGTATCATCTAAAGAGAGTAGTACCGAGATAGTTAGGTAAATAGCTAAAGGAATGTCAGAATGAGAAGGACGAATAAATAATAGTGGCAAAAATCATGAAAGGAGCCATGTCATTGGCACCAGTAGCAGAAGTTCTTGGCAAACAGGAATTGAACTCATGGTAGAAGAGGTCTGTTCAGGAGCTAAGAGAGCGAAGAGGAGCGGTCCAGGTCAGATTCCATGTGTTTTGCTCTTCGGGCCTGGGCAAACAAGTGTGTGTGCTATGACCGTCCACGTCATGCCAGTCATGAATCCTTCAAAGCCCTTTGATGTCGCGTGCCTTCTGGTTTCTACGAATGACGATCTCAGTACCGCTTCAATCACATGGGTACATGAGGATCAGCCCTGCGTGCTGGCCAAAGTTCAGAGCCCAAATAAAAGCCCTCCATCATCGAAGAATCACCGAGAGTTCTCAGCTGGAAGACTCGATCGTGGGACGACCACATACGCCACGCAGGCCGTGAATGGAGAAGGATTTAGGAAGGATCTGGCATGCGCTTGTTTCTCAGGCGCACTCCTAGAAGGACCGGTGCATTTGGTGTTTGGGGTCATCGGGCAGAACCCGGTGAAGCCCTTTGAAATACCCTACTAGTAAGCCTTCCACCCTGCCATCACACTAAAAACGCGAGTACTTGCAGTACCAATAATAAGAAAATAGTCAATAGCAACAAGAACAGTAGCTATAGTTTACTATCCTGACTAAACTTAGCAACAAGAACCATAGCTATAATTTACTATACTGACTAAACTCATACTGAAAAAAGGCCCAAAATTATCCAAGGCTGGAGCTTCGCATGAAGCTCTCGGCCGTCCGCCCCTTGGTTCTCCATGACCCGCCAGATCCCCCGAAGTACTTCGTGGTGGGGGGCCTCGTCTTCGTGCCCTTGTCCGAGCCCTTCTTGATGGATGATTTCGGCCTCTTGGAGCGGAATTTTTCGGTGGTTTTGGGGTGTTGTGCAGCTAAATTAGTAGCCGTTCCCTGGAACGGCTTAAGGATGCTGCCTCCCTGGCATCATTGTACCCACCACAACTGTCATGCTCTTGGCCAGCATGTGACAGTAAATGCTGTGAGTATTTTCTTGTGGTTACGCCATCACACCCATCATTGCAGCCACACTGTTGCATGGTTAGCCTGGTTACAGACTTTCGCATTGGGGCAAGTTCATTCGGCACGACAGTGGCATTTGCTTGTTTCAGCAATATCTTGTTCGTTCTCAGTTCTGAGTGTTACTTCTTAGCTCTGGCATGGGTGTTGTGACAGCGCGACCATGAATATCCATACTCATAGCATTAGTAAAGACAGCAGTTCCAAGATCACCAGCAACAGCATCAGTACCGAAAGGAATAGCATTTACAACAGCTACAACAGTCCAGAAGCTACTGATGCTGCTGCCTCTGTCGCAGCTGCCACTGCTGCTGCGCCTGCTGCTGAAAGGCATATGTTTGGCGAGCGCCACAAGGAATGTTACCTACGACGACTGCTGCTACGGCTACTACTGCTCCGGCTAGTGCAGACGAGAGAGAGAGAGAGAGAGAGAGAGAGAGAGAGAGATCTCCCAGGCAGAAGAGCGGGAGAGAGAGAGAGAGAGAGAGATGGGTCCAATTCGAAGGTGCCGACTTTCACAAGCAAGCGCCGATTGGGATGATCCTTGCCTTGACATGCGTAATCTGTTGGTTGCATGCGACACACGAGCAGCGGCCATAGTCAGCCCAAGCTGCCTTCGTGCTGCCTGTGCTTACCTTCGCAATAGAACCTGCGAACGACCACCAGTCATGACGGGGAATTGTGGTGTAAGTTCATAAGTACTTCTGCAGGCCACTGGCGCAGATATATGCCAAACCAGGGCTCTCTTAGCCTTGTTGTTATTTTGCTACCCGGTCACTCTGCAGTTTGGCACTCCGTGCCCGAGCACAGCGGGTCAAAAGTCATGTCCATTGCTCTGCAGCCTTGGAGAGCAGAGGATCTATCACTGGGCCGAGGGCATGCGCCAGTTTGCTGACCACGAGACCCTTGCCTAGGTTGAGTTGGAACCTAGCTCGTTGGAGGGCTTCTTTTGAAGGGTGGCTGATGATGCAAGCTGTGCGGTTACAAAAACAACTTAAAGGTTTTGGGTTGAGCTTCGTAGGGTCAGGCTCCATGCATCTTTAGAAATACTCACTTCAAGGGAATCTCAATTTCAAGTCCCAGCTCTCGTAGGCATTAGGCATCGAAGAGCAAAGGATCATCGTGCTGTCGCAAGTTCTGGCATCGCCTCTCACCGTCGGCTTCACGGAAACTTTGGCCGCAGTATGCGTTTGCAGACGCTTTGGGGTAAAATCCTGCACCTGTCTTCTCGTAAAGCCGTAGACCCCCAAGGCCCTGAAGTCTTCCATTGCCTTCGGTTGAAGGTTTTGGGTTCGAGTTTAAGGTTTAGGGTTTTGGGCTTGGGACATTCCTCATGTACTTGGTCCGAATGTGAAGGTACGAACGACCGGAGCGGCAAGAACCCCCTGGCGTTTTAATTCACCAGGGATCGGTGTGACGGAGCCAGAGCCTTGGTGTTCAGGATTTCTACAACGTCACACTTCTGAAGTTCAACGGCCAGCAGCCCAAAAACCTGGAGAACCTGATCAACCTTGTGAAAGCCTCCAAGGCAGGATCATACCGTTCTATACTCTTCTATATTGTACACTATACAGCTTGTGCACACGATCTCTAACATCGTATACCTTAATATAAAGATGCAGTGAATTCAGAATTACATGCAAGAGTATGAGACGATATGAGTCGAAGCATGCGACAAGTAATATCGATCTCACTATCACAAGGAAGAATACTATAGCGTGCTAACTGAGAGACGGAAGACTTCTTCCAGGTGTTCATGACTAGGTTTCCGCGCAAGATTGGACTTGATGTTTTCCAAGACTCTCTGAGACCTCGCCCCCCAAATCGGGTACTCCTTTGTGCATAGTCTGGGACGCACAGGAATTGGAAATTTCCGAAGAGTGGAAGCCGAGCTTCAGTCAGGATGAGTACCTGACCTTCGAGATAGAGCGGAACAACTCCATCATCCTTCCCAGGACAGGGTTTGGGGTTTAGGGTCCCTCATTATCTTCCATCCACGGAATTTGTTGCGGGTTTATGTCAGTTTATGTGGGGTCTGGGCTCTGCTCAGGGTTTCGGGAGCACCTCCACCATCCTCCCGAGGAAGGAGGCGCTGAAGCAGACGGCCAACATCCTGAAAGAAGCCCTGCTGCGATTCAGAAGACATGGGAGTTTCCGAAAATAGGGATACCTTACTTTGGGGTCCTTATAGTAAGGATCCTGCTATTCAGGGTACTATATTAGGGCCCCCACATGATGTTACACACCTTGAAGTGTGCCACCGGAGTCCTCAAGAGGCCAAATTTCGGGTTTCGGGGTCTCGCCTGGGCAACTTGCATTGCGCCACGATTCGTGAGACGTTCTTGGTTTGATCGTTTTTCGGGGCACCCGGCAGTTCGAAGAGGCCTGGATGCAAAAAGGGTTTAGGGCTTGAAACGGAGGGTCCGAGGCAGCGTCCGAATCCGAACAGGCCCCTTTAGGAATTGGGATGCGAAGGCAGGAAGATGTGCCGGTATCGCGTTTAGGGTTGGGGGGTGGGTCTACCGGAATCTTATGCTATAGCTAGGAACAAGGACCCCCAAAAGAGCATTGGCAGTTATTTATCATCGCACTTGCCCGTTCGGCTATGCCGCAACCTTGATCAGGAACAAAATGTCTCGCTCCTGAGGGCAACTTTGAGCCTTGGGTGTAGGGTTTATGGCCATAACTTCCGTGCCTCTTTTTCGGATGCTTGTGTATTGGGGAACCTTTGGGGCTTGGGGCCGCGCCAAGGAGAACATGATTCCCCACGACCGCTCTGCACCTTCCTTGCATTCAGACAGACCTGTGCGATTGCTTCTAAAATATTCTCTGCTGCATGCTGCTCCAAAGAACTTGGTAAGTAGGGGGTGTAATCCGGACATCCAGCGATTTGTTGTATGCAATATGCCCAGGTCCACTACAGGCGCAGCTAGGTGGACATCTGCTCGGACGACACGAGAAGCTGTCTGAGTTCAGCATCCCAAGGTGACCTGTGAAGGCCAACTGAAGCGGGGACACCAAGAAAGAAGGCCACTCGAGGCCTTGCGGCGCGAGGTGGAGAAAAAGGGGTTGCACAAGAGCAAGGAGCACAGCCAGCTGTAATGATGCCGCAGAGGTGGAAATCCTTGTTGTGAGCTGATTATAGTGAACCTCAGAAAGTTGGAACATGGTTTTAGGATGATCGGTGCTGGGGTCCCCTATATACTTGACCTTAAGGGCACTCCGATAATGATGTTCCAACTTTCTGGCTTCTACTGCAGTTTGAAGTGCATGAGGCCGTGGCCACTGCAAGTCAGCTGGACGAGAAGAGGTTGGTCTCCAGCGGAGCCTGGCCCGCAGCCCCAGGCCCCCCATGAACGAGGAATGACGAGGAGGAGATGGTCATCCTGAGCCCGAACCGAAACTCTGTGACGGGTGAGAAAAAAGGCAACTCAAAAGGAAAGAAGTGTACATTTTCAATATTTCCAACACCCCCCCAAAGCTTGAAATGCTGATGCTTTCGCTATCTTTCGCTCGCATCAAGCTTTGCAGCTCCAAGGACCGGACTCTTACCAAGAGCCCCTCGGCGGCTGTCCAGAGTCCTTGGAGTTCCGGGTGTCTACGAGACTTTGGGGCGCGTCGGCCCAGAAACATCCAGAAACCCTGTGGGCTTTTGACAACGGTGCAGAGCACCACTCAGGCGACGTGGATGCCAGCGATGCATCTTGCCACCATCGGATCCTAAGCGTCACTTGCCTACACTCAGCGTTAGCCGCGGGAATCTTCCGGGTCTTGTAAGGGCCGAAATGACAGCAGTCCCATGTGACTGAGTACCAGCTGCATGGCATCACAAGCAGCAATACAAGTAAATTGTGAGAAGCCTCAGTGGTGGTGGTTGCGGTGGTGCCTCTGGCTGTGGTGGCTGTGGCAGTAGCTACAATAGAGCAGCAGCAGTAGGAGCAGGCAGGAGCAGGAGCAGTCCCAGCCCCACTCCCAGTCAGAGTAAGAGTAGTTGCAGGAGCCGTCACAATGGTAGTTCTAGTAGTGGTGGTAGGAAGAGTAGTGTACTGTAGCAGCAGAAGCAGAAGCAGTTGTCGTAGTAGTCGTCGTAATCGTAGTCGTATTTGCCCTCCAGCGCTACCACCGCCACGTGGACGACGCTGCTACTAGTGTTCCTATTACTTTACAGTACTTCTGCGGCTGCTGCTTCTGATATACAGCTGCTGCCGCTGCCGCCTGATGCCGCTGCACGACAACGAGACGATCAGTACCACTACCTCCGCGACAACTAGCACCATCACCACGACTACCGCCACTGCTTGCTCCAGCTATACTGCTGCTCTCGCTGCTACTACCGCTGTTGCTACACCTTGTGCTGGCATACTGGCAAGCTCACCCATGTGAAGAAGCATAGGCAGCCCTCCGACGAAATCGAGAACGTTCATGCCTTTCACGACAGCAGAGCATTTTTATGAGTGTCTCAGGGTTACGGTGAAACCTACAACCTGCGAATTTCTCAAGGGGAACGTAGTTGCACGATTCTTTGTATTCGGCAACCATTGCATGGGTCGTAGATAGGTCTCGTCATGATGTTCTCTTGCAGTCTTTGCAGATCTACACCAGCGTCGTTCCGGGGGTTTTGAGCTCGATGTCGTTCTGATCTTGCGGAGAGAGTTCGTCAGCTTCCAGTCTTCCGTCCGGGGTTCTGAAATACAACACCCACCAGTAGTCGAAGCAAGCAAAACCTCCGAAGCCCCACCCATGCAGGCATGGCCTGGGATTTGATGGGAATGGCAGCTTGGCTTCGGAGCGAGAAACGATCCGCAGCATCTGAGTGGTGTCAACAGGAAGAACATTGACATGAACTCTCGGGCTTGGAGAGGTTCGTCGGAATCAGACCGGAGGTGAAGCAATTCTCGGGGTCTGTGGTGTGGAGTGTCTAGGAGATTTCACAGGCCCTTTCTTGCAAGCTCAGTCGTCCCGGGCTCCGTGCCGAGGTGCTGCTCCTATACGCCCGTGCCTGAGGGAGGGCTGGATGGGTGGGTGGGATGAGTGGGACATTTGCGGCCTCGTTGAAGATTCTCCACAACCCTAGCTGCGAGTCAGTGTAAGCTGCGGTCACGGCCATCCCCATCGGTTTCTGTGACAAAAGTCGACTGAGGATATGATTGCGATACCCATCTCTGCTTTCGACCCCGGCTCCAGTCTGCCTTGGCCCAAGGAGCTATATTCACCGCTGCAAAGACAGAGAGTCGTTTGGGCTCCGCTACTTAGTTTGGCAATCTTGGCAGGTTTACCGACATTATGGAATGGACGACGCAGATATTCTGGACTTTCGACATCCTCATGCCACGGCCTGAGCTGAGAGCAGCAGCCCAATTGCCTGCCCTGCGTGCGCCAGTTACAAAAGCAGGTCCCTTATCACCGGATACGTCTCCAAGGGGCAGATCGCACCTGAGACGCACTCAAAAGCAGCCAAAGCTAGCAATCGCAACATGGAGATGCACTTGAGCAGATGACAATGGAGAAGTTCGTGAAGGACCAAAGATCTTTTTCCCGGGGATTTCACGCGGACCGGCCGTCTTCCACGTAGGATCGTAGGAGAGCTGGTTCCGATTAAGAGGTCGCTTCGTACGTCGACTGGAGAAGCCGGAGAAATTACAGAAAAGAAATCACATGTACTAACATCCTCATGCGTATAATCATGATGATAACCACCCTCCTACGTTGTGCTGAATATCTTTCTGATTCTAGAGAAAAAGCCTTCCCTCCAAGCCCTGGTCTAGACCGTCAGGCCTACTTTTTGCCCCTTTGTCTGAGATTCAGGGGTATCTCTGAGTTCGTTGGGACACCGGTCCCAGGTGATGTCACCGTTTCCTATTTTCATCCACTATCTGAGCCTCGGCCGCACCCGCCTTCAGGGGCTCGCTCTTTACTGTAGCCTTTGGGGTTCAGGGCTTACTACGGTTGACGATATAAATCCTGCATTACCCATAATAAGGAATATGCCATAACTCCCATAGTTTAGGGTCCTTAAGGTAGTGCAGGAGTTATAACATAAACAGTAGCAGCCCGCTGGGACTGGGTTCGGGTCCTCGGGCCTGTCAGCAGAGCTGCACGATTGGGAAGGCAACGGAAAAGTTATGTGTCAGAGGCTGGGCGCCCGGGCGAGGAGTTCGGAACCAGTCTTGGAGGTGTTTTCCCAGCCGCGCATGTATCTTTCAAAACTCATGGGGTCGAATTGTGCCTCTCCTGCTCAATAGTTTTAGGGAGTTGTAGATGCAGTGCAAGGAAGACATGGTTCGTGTGCCTCGGATGCAAGATGGTGAGACTATTGAGACGGCAATGCTCGTCTGTAGATCCGAAGAAATCATGTGCTCAATTTCGAGTTTAATGTCTCGACCCTGTTCGAAGCATTAGTCACTAGTCAGTCGAGGCTTGATGTCATCGTGGTTGGTCCAGATTGGTGCCTGAGATGCATGAGGTTTGAGGACCTTCAGTCCTCGCACCCGCTTTTGCTTTCTATTGAGTTTGCCGCCGCACGCATCTAAGGTTTATGACATTCGTGGCCTTGTCGGCCGCGGGAGAAGATGAAGGCAGCTGCAGGGAAAGGAGACCAGGATAGCATTGAAAAGGGTCACAAGCAGACCAGAGTCATGACTCAAACTTACTGGAAAAAGAGCAGGCGCAGGCTCATGGTTGGCCATTCCCCCTGAGTTCCATCGCTACATCTCGAACAATCTCAGTCTTGCTCCTCGTGTCTTAGCCGCCCTCGATGGTTGTCATACACGCGGTTACAATTTCTGCAACTACTACCGTCGCTGAGTCCAATCTTCGTTCTACTCCTCTAACTCTACTTGATTCAGTTCCAGTATCATGACTGTTTTCGGTCATCTCTGCGATGACGACTTCAGGGTCACCAGCAAAACCATGTGCTGCGGGGACTACTTGATATCTTATATATACTATAAGTATATGATATAATACCTAATCCGTACACCCTGTGCATTACAGCCCGTGGCTGGATTGAAGCTTCGCTTGTGGCATCCTGAGCAGTACAGTGTTCCCCATCCAGTCACTGTCTTGGATTATCGGATGGCATGCTCTGAAACAGGATGACTCCTGGTGACACGTTTACCTTCCACTGCGAGATGGCTTGTTTGCAGCACCATTGTGAGGTGTGCCTGAGAACCTGTCGCCCTGGACCCCAACAGCTAAGCTCTCAGACCGGAGGTGGCAGCACGAGTGTAAGCCGACTAATGCGAAGCATCCGAGTCGCCTGGAGCTCAGCCTGTGCAACCTTCGGGACCCGAGCAAAGGCCGCGAAGTATCAGGATCCTTAGATTAACCAGAAGCGCCCTGAAAACATGGTACCCAGTGGACTGACAGGCCAGTGGGTCGTCAAGGGTTTTGCAGGGTTTCCTCGGCCAGGGCGTGTTCAGGGTACCCACGACGTGCAGACGTCCGGTGCATCCCGTAGCGCTTGGCCTGCAATGACGCTGATGCTCATCTGGCGCGAATGCTCCCCATGATGCCGACACCTTGTTACTCTTCGGATCCCGAACGACCCGTTTCGGAAGCGCGCACCGGAGAGGGGACCACTCAACAATTTGCCGTAGCTCCTATTTGGGGTCAGGGCTGTCAGATTAATCACTGCGGGCTATCACAGTCCAATCTCTGATGAATTCACGGATTTGGGTAGTCGAGGACATATTCCAGCATACCAGAGCAACAAAGCCAAACTCAGTCCCGAATGGCCTGGCGTGACATACTGCAGCAAAGCAATGAAGTGTTTCAGCCAAGCAAGAGGCAAGAGATGGCACAGTCATATCTGATATAGCAACAGGGATGTATCACAGCCTAGCAAGACATGGCATGCTAGACATGGCAGGGCAAGCGAGAAGCTCGGATCCAGAGTAGGCCCGTATTCCCTTTTTTGGGGGTTTAGGTTCTCTTATAGCCCCCTTTAAACCACAAAGGGCACCCGTTTTATTCCTAGGTTACTCTTACATAGGTCTCGGAAGATAATCAGCCGGAATGCGCTCTCAGGTCCGCACAGTGCGGCTGCTCCGTTTGGCGCCCTTCCCGAAATATTCTGAGCTTTGGAGTACCATACTTTAATGCTTCTTTCTTAAAGGAACCATTATGAAAAAACAAGTGTATACTTTTTCACCCTTGTTACTTAAAAGCCCAGTATTTGCAACAGAGGGAACGGCAGACAGAGCAGTAGATGAGGCGGGATGGCCCCTTCGAAACTCTTCTGCTCACAAAATCCTACAGAAGCCCCTAAAAAGGCTTCTTTCAAAAAAGCCAGAAACCCAAAGCAAATTCATCATCCCTCGCAGAGGAGAGCGAAAAAAGGCTACCAAGATAGTTGTGAGGGTTCTGAGGTGGAACGAGGGAAACAGCTAGTTCATTCTTGAGGTGTTTAGAAGGATTTAGGGCTCGAGGTTTAGCGCTTACTTTTCAGGGGTTTGGGATGTTTGGGGCTTAGGGGGTTTGTGGTTCGAGGGTGTCAACTCAGGTCTGTGTCTGGGTGTGTGTTTTGGTGTTCAAGATGGTTCAAATCGGTTCATGTCGCTCGTCAGTCAATGCATCCACCGATCCCCTGCTCCCTCCGCCTCTCCCTGCCAGCTTTTTGTGCGCAGCCCGCGGAACCACGATGCATCCAAGGTGAAGTTGAAGAGGATCTTAGACATGCTGAAGGACAGGATCACATCTGAAGCCTTTGAGACTGCATGTGAGCGATTGCATCGGGTGTGAGACCACAATTAAAGGCATCTGCAAGGATTCCCTTGTGTCGAGTTCTCATGAAACTACACGAAACGGACACCTCAGCCAGTGTTCGGGTGAGCCCAAAGAAGCTGAGGTTGTGTTCATCTTGCTGAACATACTGAAGCTGATCATCCTGCTCCCTGTTCGCAGGTAAACGTTTTGCAGATCGGACTTGAAGAGAGCCCGGGGTTTTCGCCTTCACAACATGTCCTGGCGATGCCTAGCGGGATCCAAGCATTTCAACACCTGTCAAGCTCTCCTTAGCTTAGTGCAAAGTACGGCGAGGCTTCTGCTGGTGAACCATTTCATCGCGGCATTGTGGCAGATGGCCCGCATTGGTCTTGGGTGTTCTCGAGGCTTAGGGTCTTCGCAAGACTCGCGCGTCGGCCCCTTCCTTGGGGCCTTTGTTTTTGCGGCGCCTGTCAGTCGAAGCTGCGTCTTTCATTTTCAGATATATATGTTTGGCACCTGCGATCGAATCAGCCTTCTGTCACTGAGTCACTTGTCCGTGGGGGCGAAAACAAGGTACTCGATGGGAAGCTTGGGTGGCGATGGCGTCCCGAACTGGAGAGATGTTGCTTGGAGCGCAGTCGAATTGTCGCCGAAAGTTGGCGTGCTGTGGCAAAGGCAGTGCTGCATGTCCCAGGCTTACAACATGCGACCTGAGCAACAGTCCATCTACTACCGCTATGCTACGTCCTTGCACTGGAGCCTGACACAGTTCACTCCGGCAACAGCCTCTTGGTACGCTTCGGATGGGGTGGAGTAGTCTGAAGGGCATATATACACATATGTATATATATATATATATATTGTGGTAGAGTAGAGTACGGTCGGGATGGTGAACGTCGCAGTGGCCGGGTAGGACTATTCGATGGCAGAGGCATGTGCAGAGCTTTTATCGCAGTTTCAAAGCAGTTGCGCAATGCCTTTCCAGGTTTAGGCTGCAGGAACGTCCTCTGACCATGCCGATGCGTTTGCATTCAGGTAGACGTGCACCCGCAGAATATGGTCGAGCGCACCTTTGCGATCCTGGTCTTGATCTTTGGACTCGTCCTCTTCTCGTCAGGGCCCAAGCTGAGAGAGCAACATCGCGGCGATTCTGCCGCGCAAAACAATGCATTATAGGACGGAAGAAACGTTTCTGTCTATCTGTATACCCCATATACATATACATACATATATATATAGAGAGAGTCAGATACAACGAACCCCAACTACCATGGGAAAACCTGTTAAGGCCCCGATATCTTTATTAAGAGCACTTTGTGCCGAGTTGAGGAGCTTTCCGTTTGCTGAAGCCAAGCCGAAACTGGCAGCTGTGAGGTCTTTTATCAGTTCAATTACTGCCTCGATGACCCAGTTGCGCAACATGCAGGCCGGCATGAAAGCTGTGCACTATTTGTGGATTTGGTGGTGCCCTGTGGTCTTACGTTTCACAATCCTAAGACTCTGAAGTAAGAGGTAGGTGCCCTGTCTGAGCTGACATCTGGGCACGATATCTAAACCCAAAGCCCTGAGCCATCCTGAGCCACTTAAAGTTCACGCTTCATCCGAAGAGGAAGACAAATCGAAGCAATTTTGGCTGCTTCGTCGTGCCTTGGCTGGCACCAAGAACGCCGCGGTCTTGGGGGCAGTTCTTGCTGTGGAAAGTGGGAATTCCACAGCAGGCGGCAAGAGGAGGAAGGACACAGGTAAGAATAGAACCGAGAGTCATCATCCGCGGCTCTGATACCAGTGCCAAACATGTCAAGGGCCGGCAATACTACCGACGAGACATTGTGCTGCTGCATTGGGTTTGCAAGGATACCTGCAGCAGAAGCAGGTGCCGCCAGATCTGGGGTTCAAGGCTGGCATGGGGCTTGCAGAGTTCTTGGGGGTTTTTGTTCGAATGGGGCACACTCGAAGGACAAGCACAGCAGAAACCGGGCTGGTCCGCAAAGATAGGGAAGGGTCGCTTAGTCTCCGTGTGGCCCTTGCAAGAGTTTAGCCACAGCCGCTCGACTCCTGTTCAGGTCTTGCGCTACACAGAGTATGCCACGAGCAGCCATGGCGAAGCCATCCCAGCTCCTTGCCTCAAACTTGATCTAAACCGATGGAGGCTCTTCTCCTCGTGTAGCAGGAGGCCCGATTCGTCATGACTTCCGCAGGCGGCGAAAAAGAAACCTGCCACTCTTGGCATGCAGTTCCAGCGACAGTCCTGGCTAGCCGTGTTGGAGCACTTTCAGAGCAAGGCGCCGAGACAAGGCACCTAACGTACACAGGCGAAGTGGTGTCAAAGCAGAAGCCCTGCTGTGGCCCAGGAGCATAGGATCACCATCCTTGGAATGCTGACGAAGCAATTGCGCAGCGAACTTCGCTTCGTGACCCACTACAGTGCCTCTCCTGAATAATTCTTCCGTCCTGTGGCCTGACGCACTTGCACACTGTCAGTGCTGTATTGTTGTGTGTCGCTGTTGCCTTGGAAAGGTATCTTACTCCCACGGGTAGCGGTGGTTGTGGTGGTAGTAGCAGTAGCTGTACTGTAGCAGTGGCAGCAGCAGAAGCAGTAGCAGTAGTAGTCGTTTTGGTGGTGCTAGTATTGTAATAGTCGTCGGCGTGGTGGTGGTGGTGGTGGTGGTGGTGGTGGTGGTGGTGGTGGTGGTGGTGGTGGTGGTGGTGGTGGTGGTGGTGGTGGTGGTGGTGGTGGTGGTGGTGGTGGTGGTGGTGGTGGTCGTCGTGGTAGTCGCGCAGTAGCAGTATGGGTACCGGGAGGAGTAGTCGCAGCTGTCGATTCATTCTTTCTTCTCCATGCTTGCATGACCAATATTGGTTCGTCTTTGCTATGGCGGCAGCTGTTGCTGGTTTGTTGTTGCTGGTGATAGTGATGGCGATGGCGGTAGATGGTGGTGGCGACGATGACGGTTATGATGACAAACATGCAGTTGACGTTGGTGGTGACCACGGTCCTGATTGTGAATCTTCGTTCGTTTGCATTCAAGAAGATCTTTGTTTCAATGGTTTGTGCTGGCATTCAAGTCACAGGTCTAACAGAAGGTGTTCGATGCTTACTTAGTCCTTGCCGGTGGGCTGTTGCGAGGATGCTTGCGCAAGCACGGTTTCTTCGAGTTGGTCAGTGTCATGAACGAGTCCGTGCTTCACATGATGCCACCGAGCTGATCTGGGGATTGCTCTACAGGCCTTTCCAGTAGCATCAGCTTAATTACGTGGTCGCATTCCAGCAAATACCCAAGACAGGGCAGGTTGTATCCAAAAGCCACACAAGACCTTACGTTCAATTCCCTGGAATGAACCGTGCAGTTTGGGCTTAGGACACCTCTAGACCCAAGAAAGCATCTGAAGCGTCCATGATAGTCATCATAAGCCGTACAATCTTGGGTATTGGCACAGCATGGCCCTATGACTATTCTCAGTACTGTCATTACAACTCCTCCAACCGTGGGTTCGGAAGCACCCCCTCAAGAGCCATCTTTTCGGGCGAGTGTCTCTGTCGTTACTCTGAGGTCTCTACGAATGCTAGGCTTGCTCTTGAGGAATCGTCACCTGCAGCGCAGGAGGCGAAAGCAAGCCCAACTCCGAAGTCCCTAAAAGCCGAAAGCGGATAGAAAATATGTACGTACACATGTAGCATCTGTATGCCTAGAGATATTCGGTCAGATGCTATCTTCTCAGCGATTGAGGCATTGGTTGTGGCACACATGATGTATGTGCATATAAATAAATATATATATATATGAGCCCGATACCTTTAGGGTCTATTTAACTAGTCTGCCATATATACAATATAAGATCCCTATCTAAATCATATGTTCCTACATATTATATTACAAGACTTACGCTCTGAAAAGTTTGGCATTACTTAGGTCTATAATATTTTTATCGTTATTTCCGACATCAATGCAACGTTGAATCCTGCTTAATATACATTGTCACCTATACGAGCAACAGAATTTCATTAATTCGTACCTATAGCAATATCAGTACGAATCCCATGAAACACAAAGCAACCACACTCCAACCAAAATAATCATAGTAAGTATTGCTTACAACCCTGTCGCTGTGAATCCTACCTAGTGTAACTTAGTATCAAGACAATCGTTTATTAGGTATTGCATATACAATGTCAGTACCAATGCAGCCGGACAGGAATTACAAACGATGCAATCAAAAATAATTCTATAAAGTATCGGCTATCTGGTGCAATATAAACCTTCCTGTGCCTTTATTGAGACAGTTATTTTGGCACTACACTAAGCCATATCGTAATTTCTGTTCGACTGCATTAGTACTGACACGATATATACAATACCTAATGAATAATTATAGTGGTGCTAACTTACACTAGGTAGAGTTCGCAGGGACAGGGATATAAGCAATACTTACTATGATTATTTTGGTTGTAGTGGTGTTGCTTTCTGTTTGATAGGTTTTGTAGTGACACGGACCTAGATAAGAAGCAATAGAAGTACTCTGCACGTAGCGGATATAGCTTACGCTGAATAGTATTCGTAGTCGCAGGGTCATATACAATACTTACTATAATTATTTTTGATTGCATCGTTTGTAATTTCTGTTCAACTGCAGTAGTGCTATCTGTTGCAACTCGGATGCATAACCAATTCAGGGCTCAGGGCGCTATCCCAAACCTCAAGCCTGTGTGGTGCCTCTTGATCTAGTCTTCTTCGGCTTTGTAGCTCCTGACCATCGCAGTCAGCCGATCACCACTGGCAAAAAGCCATCGTTGGATCTTGGACAGTAACTGTCCCGGGGCCCGGAAAGATCACGCCATCGGACAGTTGTTGCATCCAGTCTTCTTAAGGTGTGCTGGGCTTAAAACCTTATTAGGTCACTACCCCTTCCTGCCAAAGGCCGAGCGGTTGAACTGCATACGAGGATAGTTTGCCTTGTTCGCATGGCGTGAAAGCAAGCTTCAGGCCCGGAAGCATTGTGAAAGTAAATGACTGCAGTCTTGCTGGCTTGAAATGTATTTTCGTGGCTCGTAGTTGTGTGATTGGAAACAATCATGTCAGTCGTGCTGTTTCGCAAATGTACTGCTTTACCTAGGGCCAGCCCTTCGTTCGATGCCTGAATCAAGCAGAGGCCACATGCCTTCCGCAGCAATCCCTTTCACAGTGAACCGTCGCGGCTCACGCTTGCTCGGAGGTCGGGTACAACAAAGCTTTCTCAAAACCTGAGTCTTGTTATGCCTAGAGATCAGTCCCCGCCATCCGTGCTTGCCTTATAGCTTGCAAGGCAAGCCATCTCAGAATCGGCGGCGCTGCTCGCGCCTGCCGGATAAGGGTATGCATTCAGGATACTTCGAACTGTCGTGCTAACACTGCGCCCCGCCTCCATGGGCTGTGATAAATCGCAGCGTCGGTGCTACTCCTGCCACGGAATGTAATAACACATGGTACTACTTTGCCCTATGGCTCTAAAGGGCCGGTTAACTGAGGCGGTTAGCAACCTCCCCATTTTACGGGGCGGTTGCGTCAAAGGGCTTTGTGCACGACGAGGGTTTTGCTAGTATATCGGCCCGACAAGAAACAGTTAGAAAGATCCTTGGAACCCATAGAAACTTGATCTTGAAACACATAAACACAGCCCAAACTTGGCTATACTGCATGAATGGGGCCATGTAGCAGCTTCACCTTTCAGCTGCATAGGGATGGCTGGCTTGCAGGCTTTACAGTCGAGATAAGAGCACAGAGAGAGGCTCGTGGCTGTGAGTAAATTAGGGTTGAATGATTCGAAAAGCCGAGCAGGATTTGCTAAGAATGCCATATAAGCTGGGTTTAGGCTGAACCCAGAAAACAAATCCAGATTCTTTTTTCTTGTTGCGAGCACAGGCTTTCTCGTTTCCGGCCCCCAGCACAGCTGTTCCTTAGGTGAAATCAAATTGCCGTCGTAACAAAAATTAGCTGTTGTCCAGTGTTGAAATGACAGCCGAGAATCCAAGATGAAGTCATCGCATGAAGCCAGCTGCAATCTTTGTCCTAAGTATTGGGCAAGACACCATGTTGGTATTTTACTCCCACTCCTCCAATGTGGACTTCAATGCCAAGGGTCCGGGTGAGCTTTCCCTTGCTTGCACGAAGTTTAAGCACCCCCATCTTGACCATCCATCGCGAAAGGCTGCCATGACCACGAGGTGATTTCAAAGCCGTACCTCACATGAAGGCTTATTAGATAAGGTAGTTCTATTTGGTCACTGCAGGTGCTAGGCCCCTGGCGCTTTACCCACCCCATCGAATCTTCGCCAGCGAAATTGTGATAATATCTCACATTGAGCCCTGATGATGACAAGGTTCACATGTGCATTCTAGTCGGCTGAACCACACAAGCCCTGGACATGTACATGTACAGTGAAGCCCAGTGTCGCCACAACCGGATGTCCCGGAGCAAATGGCTCATGGCCTCAGGTGCCACAAGATCAGGTGAAATATTCTAATGGACTCACCCAACACTTCTTGCAAGGAAGGCACATGGAATTTGGGTTTCATCACCCATGACAGAACTCCCGACCTGACCAAAAACACGAATCGTAGATAGTGAGATCAGGCTCTAATTGAAAAAGATGGGGTTCATTATTGCATGTCTCTTGCACCTGTGCGCAAGCTTCGTCAGCAATCGATGGCATTGTAAGAACCGGTGGCCAGCTTTGTAAATTTCGGCAGCATCAGATTCGGACCTCAGCTAGGGAGATGAGTGGATCCTATTCAGATTCAAAAAACAAAACCAATCGGACATGATTTGACCCAGCCATGTAAATGCCATGCTGCAAATACCGCGGTGCTGCTTCGAGTCGGCTATACCATTCAGCATAGGAGGACCTGAGTTCTGGTTTGGATTAGGGTTTAAGACTTGTGGAGTTTTTGCCCACCTATAGACAAGGGGTTCCGGAATTATTTATTGGTGCAGGGGTTTTCTACCAGGATGGGAGAACCAGGACCTGTGTACAGTAGACATTGAAACCACTTATTCTGATTGCTCACTAGGCTGCAAGGCAACAGCATGGATCCCGAGGTCGGACTGAGGGTGTGCAGGTGCAGCTTCAGTGCACTTCTCTGAAAGCCATTGAAGGATGATTCTGCTGTTGTAGGCCTTTGTAGCAAAGTAGAATCCATGCAATTTCTTCTTGAGTTGAGACGGCCGGAACCTCTTCTGGCTGCATGCAACCTTCTTTGCAGCCCGCCACATCTTGAAATCCTGAAACGCATTGTCAAGCACTTCTTCCTCGGTCAAAGTAGCTGCATCACCCCACAGACCAGCATCCATCAAGGACTTGATGGCCCCACCATTTGCTGTCAGGGTCAGGCCCAGATTGTTGACATGCATGCTACAGAACTTGACCATGGATATGTCGAACCCACGAATGAACAAAAGAGGGCCTCAGTGTCACATGTTGAAAGCTGAACGAACATCAAACTCGGTTGTACTAGCTATAGGTTCAACCATGTCACTCAAGCGTCCTTGTCGTACTTTGTGAAGTATAAATTGCGATGTCGTGGCCATTGTCGAAACCCAGGCCGCTGAGTCTCCAGTCTCGTAATACCGAAGCGGGGATTCATCAGAAGCTTCAGCACCGCAAAATAGACAGCACTTTTTGCTTGTCGGGCAATGAAGAAGACGAAGCGACCGTTCGTGGAATTTCCAATCTCCCTTTAATTCGCAAGCAGCAAATACCCTCCCGTGCGCCAGGAGATCTCCTGCCCGCTTCATCTTGGAAGACGACAAAGCTTGGCCACTTGGCCCGACTGCTGGAAATCTGCCCCCAAATGCTATGTTCGAGCTCCAGGCCATGTGATTCAGGATGGGTGCCAAGCTGTCGAGGTTTTCATGAATCATATATTCGTCCTTCATACAGAATACCATGAATTGCCCAAGCCTGACCTCTTTAGGTCGGAAAAGAGTCAAACTGATAAACATGGCTGTCACTTTCTCTTTGCCATCCCATGACAGATTACATTCATCTCCGTAAATCGAGAACGGAATGTGCGAGTGTCTGCGGGGGTCGGTTTCATCATACTGCGTTGAAGGATGATTGACAGCAAACGGGACATTGTGGTTGCAGAGGTGTGTCCAGTATTCTGTAACCTTCTCCGGCGGTGTCTGCACTCCCAATTCACAATGTACATAACTCAGGATTTCGTGGATGTCTAGTACAGGTACTGTAGTCGAGGCATGAATCCACTCCCCAGCCACAAATTCCCATACCGGAACTTCGATGAGTGTGGGCTCCTCAGTATTACATGGACCAAATGCATGCAATGCCAGATAGCTAGCTACATGTAAATTAAACAGCTTATATATTACTCATAATATACTGAATGGTGATCAAATACCTCGCCAAGGCTCCAGGGGCAGTTTCACTGTCTTGAAGAAGTCACGTGCAGAGTTGCCAGGTTTGAATCGCATCAATGATCCCAGAGTCTTGCCCTTGAAGTACTTGTTGGCCTCCTGTTCATAATCTGGAAGATGCTAGAATTTATATAATTGTTTAAACCCACACTAGTCACAAGGAGTTTGAACCGATGTCCTTGAAACCAGCTCGGGCATCTTTCAAAGCTGCATCAACACTGGAAGCCTGGGCCGAGGAGACATTGCTGAATGAGATACTTGCGACCATTCATGGGTGCACTTCGATTGCAAAAGTACAGGGAAGACAAGGCTCGCCACTGGATATCTTCTCACATATATGCTGTAGCAGCCCATCACCGTCCTCAGCATCGACATCATCACCTGGCACGAATGTGGGGGTTCCGGAATCATATAGTTGCTGGGTATGCCGGGTTTTCAACTCAATGGAATCTTGTTTTTTCCCGAGCGAAGCTTCTTCGGAAACTCAGCGGAGGTTCTAAGATTGAAACTCAGATTCAGCCTATGGCAACATGCACCATGCGCTGCATACATCCCACGGCACCTCTACATATATAGACAACGAACAGGCGTGCAGGGTCACAATTAACATTTGTCTAGCCATCCGAGGTGCTCATTGTACACAACTCATCGAGACGCTGCCGGTGCTGCTACATCTGGGCCCCTGTGGCTGCCACCATGCACCTGGTACTCCTGGTGTTAAGAGATAGTGAGGTGAGGTTTGTAGGGAGGCATAAAAACAACCACGGGGATTTCGCTATCAATTTCGCTATCATCGGAACATGTACCTGGGCTTGCTAGGGTGGCAGCTCAAAAGTGGCCAAGGCTCATCCCTGGCACATGATGAAGAAAGGAGGCAAGTATCAGCATCAACGAGTCCTGAATAAGATGTGCATGGTATTGCAATTGTATAGCTACAAGACACATCTCAGCACATTACTTCGTTGACGCCTTCTTGCCATTCACTTTGCTCCAGAAATCCTTGCTGAGTTTATCGAAGGCATCACATGCTTCACTCAGCTGTCGTGTGCCCTCTGGCATGCTTGCTACCTGCACGGAGAACACAGATCGAGGGTAGGACCATCACACAGCCCATATACAAACCCCGTACATGTAGACTTCATCACTCCATAATATTCAGTGCACTTTAAACCCTGAACCCTGAATCTGCTGGGGTCCCTTTATTAAAAAGATAGATATATATTAGCCCTAGAACACCCGTAAGAATCAGCTTGGCCCGATCTAGACTGCCTTTAGACCCAATATTTGGCAGTGGCACTGAATTCGTGGAGATTCCTTCGAACCCGGCCGAAACCCTCATGGTGGCTCTTAAGGGTTCTACTGGGAAACCAGGTTTAACCCGAAGACTATAAAAACCCTATATTCCTTATAGAACCCTTATAATATGTACTAATATACACCCAACATCCATCAAAGGATTTCGGCCTCGGACGTATCCATCATAGCCTGCAGCGTGGCTCGCGCTTTCTGGATGGCAGCGGCCTGCCAGTTATATGGGTTTGGGGTCGGGGGCTCGAGCTTCTGGGCGAAAGTTCGCACCTGGGATGCCACATCGTCCTTCATGGCTTTGAGCAGATTCGCCCCCCTGTCAAGCAGATAACTGCTGCAAGCTTCCTGATATAACCCTGTACATGTATGTATCTGAGTGGAGCACGGCTTCGAGGATATGTCCTCCTCTTCACACGTCTTTGCGGCCTTAATCTTATCCGTTGCCTTGTCGATCGCCTGGGACAAAGCAATAGGAAAAACGGGTTTAGGGCATTTTGGTTTGTAATGCTAGGGCTTGGGTAGTTTGTGAGAGTCTCAGGTATTGGGCTTGCGGTGTTGGGGAATTAGGGTATTAGGGGTTGCGTGTCGGAGTATTATAGCAACGGCAGTATTATAATAATGCCTTATAATTATAATTACTATAATACTCCGACACAAATTAAATAATTAGGCTCCCGCCTTCTTCGCTTTGCTGTTCACCTCTTTTGAATCCGGCTGGGTGCCGGCACCGCTTGCAGCTGCACTCTTTGCCTGACAAGGCATAGCATATGGGTTGTAATATATATTATAATAGGTTTCATTATTATAATTTAAGGGTTTGTCGGGTCACTGGTGGCCTTGGCTTTTGCTTTTGCTTTCCCCTTCGCCTTCCCCTTGGGTTTCTTGGGGGATCGCTTGGATTTCTTGGCTTTCTTTCCCTTCTTCGTCTTCTTCTTATTCTTCGGTGCCTTAGCAGACTTCGCAGCTCGGGGCTTCTTCTTATCATTTTTTTGTTCTTCTTTCCCCTGCTCCTGGTCCTCGTCGTCATCGTCGTCGTCATCGTCATCGTCATCGCTGCTGCTGCTGCTGCTATCATCCGAGCTCTGCTCCATTTCGAACGTGTGCTCCACCTCTTCACCGGTGTAGTCTTCTTCCGTGGTATCAACGACGCAAAGATACTGCTTAAGATCTTCACGGCCCGGACAATCAGGATGGAACCTCACCTGCGTCTTGGCTAGCTCCTTGTCATTCAGCTTGGCATCGATAATGGACTGCACGATGTCCTCATCCTTGTAATTAAGCAAGAGGTCCGTTCTTGTGAGCCAACGCCTGAGCCCAGTCTTCTTAGACCCTGTCTTACTCTTCAAAGTAATCAGGAGCTTTGAAGCCTTCCAATTCTCATTGGCCTGGAGCCAATGCTCAAACAAGAAGTTTCTCTGGTCAGAGTCCAACTCACGATCAGCAAGCTTTCGCACCTCCTTGGGCGTCCGGGGACCTGGGCTCACTCTCTCTCTCTCTCTCTCTTTCTCTATATCTCTCTCTCTCTCTCTCTCTCTCTCTCTCTCTCTCTCTCTCTTCACTCTCCTCCTATATGTCTCTCTCACTGTCATACGAAATAGAAGTCTTAATTAGGACAATCTATAATTAGCCACAGGAGCTGTTGAGGGAACGGCTGAATCTCATGTACCGTGCATGGAGCTTCTTCTTTCTCGCTATCTTTTCTTGCTGCTGGGGCGTAATTCCGTCTGCCTCTGCTTGGCCGTCCGGCTTTGCTTCCCCATCCTTTCCCTGCGTGTTGCTGTCCTTTGCCTTATTTGCTTCTCCATCCTTTGCCTGCTCTGCTTGGCTGTCCTTTGCATTTGCTTCTCCATCCTTTCCCTGCTTGTTGCTGTCCTTTGCCTTATTTGCTTCTCCATCCTTTGCCTGCTCTGCTTGGCTGTCCTTTGCATTCTTTGCTTCTCCATCCTTTCCCTGTGTGTTGCTGTCCTTTGCGTTCTTTGCTTCTCCATCCTTTGCCTGCTGTGCTTGGCTGTCCTTTGCTGCTCCATCCTTTGTTTTGTCTGCTTCTGCATCCTTTTCCTGCTGTGCCTTGTTGTTCTGGGGCGCTTCACCTTCGGTCTGAGGTTCGTCCTGGAGATGCTGCTGCGAGCGACTCCGCTGGAGCTGATTGATCTGCGCTGCCACCAGCGACAGCTCCTCGTCGCTGAGACGGTCCACTGTGTGGCCCCGTTGGAGTAGACCTTGCACCATGGACCAATCCTGGGCTCCAGCAGTTTTTGCAGTAGCTGCTTTCGGGCTTTCCTCGGGCATTCGCTTCCTCTTGTTCGGGCTTGTACCAGACGTGGTTGGGGATGGCTGGCTTGCCGGGATCTGGGGACTGGGGCCAGCATTCTTGGAAGGAGTCCTTGCAGGCGTTTTGGAAGGGGCCTGGGTTGGGGCCACGTTTGAGCGCGGAGTTGCAGGAGGCTCTGAAGTCATGGTTCCAGCTCGTGACACTCCAGATGTGCTCGAATTCGGAGTGTTGTTCAGGGCTCTCTCCCACTCGCTTTTCGTGATAGTCGCTATGCTTGGGCTGTTGTCTGTTGTTGATAGGGATCGCGGCTGTTCAGGGCTAGGAGTCTGAGCTGGGCTTGGAGCAGGGCTTTGCCTCTTGCTGGGTTCCTTTGGCTGCTGCTGCTGCTGGGCTTGCCACTCCTGCCTCTCACTCGGCTGGGACCACCAGCCACTGCTCCACCAAGAAGTTGACCCTCCCCAGCCGCACTCACGATCAACATCCCAGCTCCACTGATTGCCATCCCAGGCCGACCACTTATCGTAGGCTGAGGCCCATTGATCATGAGCACCCCATGTCTCAGGACACCATGCAGCAAGCTGCCTGACCTCCTGCGTGCTGGCTTCCGAGAAGCCTTGCTCGCGCCCTTGGCATCCATCAGCAGTCTCCTTGCAGGTTTCAGCAATCTAGCTTGGCTAAAATTTGAGCACACAGACCCCAAGAGGCAAGCCTCATAGTGTATTGGATGTGAACAAGCAGCTTTGTGCACAGGATCGATGGGAGCAAGCTTGCAACCAGTATGACTAGTTTCGACCCCGAGCCTCCTGGGACACCTCTGGAGCATGATCAGTCTTTGCATCTGTTCCATCGTTGTCCTGATCATGGATGAGAACATGAAGCCAGCATGTTGCCAAGAAGATAGCAACTCACTATCAACTGCTGACCCTGTGCCTCCTGGGACACCTCTGGAGCAATAGTCTTTGCATCTGTACGATCGTTGCCCTGATCATGGATGCGAATCATATTTTGGACAAGATTGTAACTCCCTCACTATTGCAATTGACTGCTGACCCCGGGCCTCCTGGGATACCTCTGGAGGATCAGCCTTTGCATCTTTACCATCGTTGACCTGTGTGATAACTTCTGGAAATCATACCAGCACTGCAGACCCCACCACGAGGCCTCATCACCGGGTGCATCTGTAGCATCGTCCTGCAGGAACAGACATATGTGACATAGTAGTAGTAGTAGTATTATAGGGTGCTGATTTTTGGCGGTCTGTAGGGTTTATGAATAATTTATGGGTTTAACTATTTTATAACTAGACCTACGAATCACCCGGATCCGAGGCGAGCCTGCTGGCTTGGCTCTGGTGCTGCAGCAGCTTCTGCTGCATCATCATGGTGAAGTGTGTCCTGTTCGAAGCAATTCATAGTAGTAGTAGTAGTAGTGGTAGTAGTATATTATAATTATTATTATTAGTAGTACTAGTAGTACTAGTAGTACTACTAGTAGTACTACTAGTAGTACTAGTAGTAGTAATAGTAGTAGCAGTACTAGTACTAGTACTAATACTAGTGTACTAGCACTAGTACTGGTACTAGTACTAGTAACTAGTACTAGTACTAGTACTAGTCGTAGTAGTAGTAGTAATAATAATAATAGTAGTAGTAGCGTAGTACTAGCAAAGTAGTACTAGTCGAGTGTTATATGAGTAGCATGTAGCAGCAGCAGCAGTTATAAACATTTGCAAAACACTCGCACAAAACGAAGCAGCTGTTTTCCCCCAACTTGCACAGGAGACCGCACAGCATGCCCACACAATGCAGTGCAGACCAACAGCAGCAACTAGGGGATAGTAGTATAGTTGTATAGTAGTAGTAGTAGTAGTAGTAGTAGTAGTAGTAGTAGTAGTAGTAGTAGTAGTAGTAGTAGTAGTAGTAGTAGTAGTATGTAGTAGTGGTGGTGGCGGTGAAGGTGGTGGTGGTGGTGGTGGTGGTGGTAGTAGTAGTATAGTACTATAGTCGTAGTAGTCGTAGTAGTAGTAGTAGTAGTAGTAGTAGTAGTATAGGAGTATAGTAGTAGTAGTAGTAGTAGTCGTCGTAACCCTCGCTCGGTCCTGGATCGAAGACTTGGCTGCTGGGCTTGGTTTCTTCTCTTGCTTGACTGGTTGCCGAACCGGTGTCGGCTGCACACGCTCTCGCTTCAATATTTTTTGCGGGGGCTCGGAGGGCTCTGCTTCAGCAGCTGGCTTCAGCGAGGCCTCGTCCTGTAAGGCTCTCTCCCTGAGTGCTTTAGCACGTGCAAGAGCCTGGGTCACAGCAGCACTTGCCATGATGCGGGCTGCCGAGGGTTGCTTCCTACAAGGCCAACTCGGGCACGATATGAGTACTGCTCTCTGTCGCATGTTTCAAGATCATAGCAAGGATTCCTTTGTAAATGAGCCAAGCACAGCATACAAAGCGTCGTGGCAGGTACTCCCAATATGTACCACACAGCACTCACGGTCTACTCACGCTTTGCTCACGCTTTGCTCACGGTTATTCGGGGAGGTTACAAATAGCTATAAGTGTGTACATATAAGCACTCACGCCAACTCACGCTCAGCTCACGCTTTGCTCACGCTTTGCTCACGCTTACTTTCCTGTCCAGATGTGCATGAAATCTGGTCTTTCAGAGCTGAATTTGCGCTCCAGAACGAACATCCAACAGGCCCAAAATGCCCGCTTAGGTCCTCTCTGAACCTGTGAATTAAAATGTAATTAGGTCCCAGGCTACTTGTCACAGCCACGCATGTGCAGAACATGAAGTCACAACCTAAACAATGGCGTAAAGCGCCCTGCTTTCTCTTCTTCTCTGAGGAAGAGAAGAACATCGGACAGCTCCGCATGCATCCACCCGAGTGGTTTTGGGACCTGGCAGGATTTATTGAGTTATAGGGTCGTATAGGGTTTATTATTAATTAATTAGGTTTGTTTGGGGCTATATGGGTTTATAAGGGTTTGGGGTTTCGGGTTTGGGGCCTAGGGTCTATTCATACTTCGCCACAATTATTATTAGTATAATACGTCTCATAAAATATAGCTTGCATAAATGGTTTGGGTTTAATTAAACCCAAACCATTTATGCAAGCTATATAATATATTATGAAGTAATATAATACTTTATAATATATATATATATATATACATACAGGGTTTGTTGCCAAACCCCAATATCCCCAAGACTGTGGCTATAGTCCCACGGACCACAGAAACCGAACCTGAGACACCAACCCCTGCACCTCTGCTCCCCTAAACCCCTAGACCCCCTAAAGACCCGTAAACCCAATAATCGCTCTCCATCCCGACACCCCACCTAGCTAAGACTGCTCGGCCTCCCAAATCCTAGCTCTTGTCTACCCCTGTATACATATATATATATATGCACAACTGCAACATCCCAGGTCCCACCTGTGGGCTGGAAGCGAGAACAGCCCGACCATCTTTCAGCCACTGATCGAACCGATCTCCAGATTGCTCCTTGCATGCTCCCAGAACTATGTAGTTGCCTATATAATGCATTGTTACCATCATGATCATGCTGTCTAGTCTCAACGAACTGCATGTGAAGCTCCATGACCTTCGTGCAGAACTTGTGCGGGTATTCAGCAGTCCGCTTCAGCTTGGGTCCACCAGTCCTTGCGAGAGCCAATTAGCTGTAGATCAGCAAAGCCATGCATCCTAGAACATATCATGACCTCAGTCCCCTGCACCACCGTCTTGCCATGCCTGTTCTTGCGTCGGGAAGAGACACCCCGCGAACTCAAGCCCAATCGAAGCCGTCGTTTGTGCGTCAGCTTCTTGAACAGCTTGGAAACACCACCCCTCAGCAGCGTGCTGCTGATCCTTATCACAAATAAACTACACAGCTACTGTCCCATGTTGCCGAGGGTCAATGTTCCAAAGGCCAGCGAGCCCTTCGGGCTGAAATGGCCCCAGGAACCAAGCCAGCTTAGCATTCATATTCAAGCACTGAAATGACTGCAGATTGGAGGAACTGTGTGCGACAGAGAAATTGAGAGAGAAAGAGAGAGAAAGAGAGAGAGAGAGAGAGAGGGAAACCTCTACATCATAACACTGGCGAAAGAAAGAGAGAGAGAGAGAGAGAGAGAGAGAGAGAGAGAGAGAGAGAGAGAAGGAGAGAGAGAATGCATGAAAGGGACAGAGTGAGATCATCGGAGTGACTCCACGAGGGAGGGAGGGCGAGATGTCAACCAAAGAGACAAGCAGAGGGAGGAGAGAGAGAGAGAGAGAGAGAGAGAGAGCGAGAGTGGGTGAGAGAGAGCCAGAGGGAGAGAGGGAGAGAGAGAGAGAGAGATAGAGTGCTGCTCAACTGGAGTAGCCAGTTCATACCCATTCTGGGGCAACGACAAGAATGTACGATGGATTGGCATGAATCGTTGCAATGTCTCGGAGACGTGCTTCATGTAAGGCGACCATTCCAAACATGAAGATGACGGCTGCTCCACCACAAAGTAGGTCTTGCGGACTGTCAAGAGGAGCAAGATTAGGCAAACTCTTGCACAAATCCTCAGCAGCAGCAAAGCTACTGGAAGAGGAAGGCTGGGGAGTGTGTGAGAGAGAGAGGGATACATGCATAGAACACACACAGGCTAGAGTTGCAGCATTCTTTCAAGCAGCTTGTTCGCAGTGCGAACATACTCCAGGTCTTCATTCCCTAATGGTTCATGTCTGCTGCGACCAGAAGTTGCTGCATTCATAAAGACGTAGCTGTTGCACGGAACACCGATGGTGGCCAAGCCGACTTTGGCTTTCAACTTCAAGGCCGTGCGAACCGCAGAGATAAATCCCGACCTCAGCATATAATTGAGAAGACAGATACGATAATCGATCACATCGGAACGAACATTCATTGATTGGTTCCTTTCAAGGCTCGGGCTTTGCTCCTATGCTAGGCACTTTGTGGTTAGGGGGGGTTGGGCTCTGGTGGGTTAGGGGTTTGGGGGTTGTAGGTACGGAGCGGTTTGGTGTCCAGGGCTTCATAGGAGAATACACACTGCTCTGCGCTTCATGAATCCAAGGTGAGCAGCGTGGTGCAGATGTCATCACTTGGCCTGGCCGCTGAATCCATATAGTCCCTCAGTTGCAAGTACATGCATGCTCGTGTAAATATAAATTACATTCTGTCAAGCCACGAGCGAAGCCCTGACATACCTGCACAGTGATCATCACACACACACACACATGAGTACATATATATATATATATATATATCACGTGGCTACACCTGAGCTTCCTGCAGTACTGGCGTTGCATGCTTCTTGTCCCACTGAACATGTCGAAGTGAACCAAGTCCTTAGAATAATCACATACCCTCCGGAATGACTGCACAATGCTACAAGCCGTGTCGAACAGTTGAGCGCCAAGCTCTGAAAGACATGCTGGGGGGGCTGTTCTGTGCAATGTAATCGCAGCAATGAATCCTGCAGTCGCACCAGCACCATATATTAAACAACATTGGACCACAACTGAGCTCTCCAAAGTTGAGCGGCTGACAGCAAGCTGTGACAGCCCATCATAGTCAAGGTGGCGATTGCTGCTGCTGAAAGCGAAAGCGGTGACATCTTCATGGGATCCATGGCTGCAAACTACGTACTCATTCAGTGCGCACAATCTAGATGACTCTTCGTGTTAAATTATACGAACTGTACAAATGAGTGAACATGGTAAAGAGCCCTACGACATTGCCTTCGAGTTCGATTTAGAGAACCTGAGTACATGTAGCTAGCCTCTGCAAGCCATGTATAGGCATGGTCAGCAGAGCACATGAATGAGCACATCAGCACATGCAAGCCATCAAGATGACGACGAAAATGCATCGTAATCAACTATTCCATTCGGTTTGCTTTTCTCTGAGCAGCATGATCCATGAGGTGCTGCCACATCCAGGTCACGTGTGTGACAAAATCTGGTAGGATCATAGCCATTCAGCTTTCGTCCATCCTGCAATCTTCTTCGCAATCATATACCTTGGCTCCACTACACTAGCTAATTAGTCGAGACATTGAAACACAACGAACAATCAGAGTCACCAAGGAGCTGATGCTGCAGTGACTTTTGGTCACCCTTCCTCCAGGTCACTGAAACTCCATTTTGCTTGTTGGCCTTGGTCGTTTCCCAGCAGCACAGCAGATCAAGAGCACCATCAACAAGACATAACAAACACAAGTGCACCCCGATTGTACCTCGTAGTCGAGATTGTGGAATGCATTCACTGCTTTCAGGGTCTCCTTGTTGACACCGTTAATGAGAAAGCTTCCAACCAGCCTGAGCAATTCACACAATTATACGATCGTGTTCGTGATGACTAGGACTAGAGGGTTCGACAAGCATGCAGACAGCTGGGACATAGTGCAGGCAGGGATCAAGACATTGATGGTGGTCGGTGGATCGTACAGCTGCTTGACCTTCGCGGATGGCTTGAGGGTGTAGCTCCTTGGCAAAGCAGAATCTGAGTCAGATAGTAGCCCTTCAATCAACAGTACATGGTTTATTCATACCTGGGCACGTGCCGTCACCCAGTTGGTCCGGGCTTGGTACCACAATCGAGCGGTCGATCTTCGCCAGCATTCGGAGGTCATTCAGAATGCTATCCTTTTTCTCCTTCGGTTCAAGTCGGATACATAGTCTAAGGGTGGTGGGTTTCGAAGAAGCATGCAAGTGATCATATATGTATACAAACAGGATCACAGTCCTCCACCTTCTGGCGGCTCTTGGGCATGTCGTCCCGGGATTCATAACGGATCTTCTTTCCCCTTTTCTCTGCCAGCACTGGTGTCCATCCAGAAGCGACATAGCCACCCCGCACCTGCATCAGAAGCCGCTGGACACAGAGTATGGTTATATAATTTAGGGTTTGGGTTTTTACATAGGCTTGCCTGGTCGAGCAACTTGCTGATGGGTTCTCGTTTCTCATCATCAGGACCTTTCTTTCTTTTGCGGCGTGGCTCCTTGGCTTCTTTGTGGCTCTCCTCGGCTTCGTTGCGGCTCCCCTCGGCCTCCAATCTTTGCTTTCTGACACTTAGCAGAATTTGCCGGGCACGGCATCTGCTCGTCGGACTTAATCCCGAGAAGCTTGGCACTGGGGAGGGCGCGGGCTCCTTCTCATCATCATCTTGGTCCTGCAGCAACATGAAGTTTAAAGTAGGAACACATATGCCTTTTACTGGAGACCCCCTTGAATCAAACTATTTAGTATATACTCCTCCGCCTCTTCATCCGAGAATTTGAGCTTTCTTTTGCAGTCGGGGCTTGCAGCAGGTGGCAATGCTTTCCTGGACAAGGATGTGATGCTTCCATGAACAGTTTAAATCCCTGGGTATATACTCATTAGATCCCTTCCAACCTCTTCTTTTTCTTCCTGCTGCTTTCTTTTCTGATCTCCTCTTTCAGCTGCAGCTCCTCGGCTTCCAACGCCAAGGCTTCGGGGTTCTGCTCCTCTCCATCATCATCTCCCTCCTTTGCTGGCTCGTCTGTTGCCTCCTCGTCTGCTGGCTCCTCTGCTGCAATCCTCTTCTCTGCCTTTGCTTTCGCCCTTCCCTTCGACTTTGCTTTTGCCTTTGCTTTTGCCTTTGCTTTTGATTTGGCTTTTGCCTTGGGCTTGCTCTTAGCCCAATCTTCTTCCCTTATTCCATCACGAAGCTTCCTTTGCGCCTGTCCAATGTGATCCCAACATGCAACCCTACAAGATCCCTGTTTATATCTTTCACTATTTGCTTGTCTCGGTCTCTATCTCTCTGTTCGGGTGTTCCCCCCTATCTCACTGTGTGTCTCTCTACATATTACTATTTCTTTAAGCTGGCCTCCAAGATTTCAAGGTCGCCTCTGTCTTTCTCCATATCCTGGCACATGGCCTCCACTTGACTTTCAAGCTTCTCATCCATTTGGGGGAGATCGAACAGCGGCTTCTTGTTGACCTTGTCATCCTGGCCGAGAAATAAGGATGCCTAGCGAGATCTGCTTAAACTACCGTCCTACGCTGGGTCTATATTGATGAGAGAGTACCAGACATGCTCTTCACACTCTAGAGTACTGAGCCTGGGTGTGGGTTTTCGATTCAGAAAATCAAGATAACTCCAATCAGATATAGATCCGAAGTACATTTAATACTCAATTCATCTAATTATTATTACAGGCTTAGCTGAGGTTACGACACGATGGAGCTTCTTGCTTATTTATATGGCTCAGTCGCAGTCCTGTCGCACCTTTGGGTCATCATCCTTGGTGGCCTGGCTTCTGATCTGCTCTTCTTCCTTTGCGATCTGGTGTGGGATCTCCTTTTCCTCTGTCTTCTTTGGCCTGGGTCTCGGTAGCTGCTTTTTGACAATCTGCTTTGACTTGTCCGGCACACATTCCTGCTCCTCCTCCTGATCTGCGTCCTCCACATTGTCTGGGGGCCTTGGGATGTCTGCCGGACCCAGAAACCTTTCTTCTTCCAGTGAACCCGGGGTCTGGTGCGGGATCTCCTTTTCCTCTTTCTTCTTTGTACTGGGCCTGGGTCTTGGTTGGGTTGCCTCCTCCCTCCCTGGTGTTCCTGCAGTAGACGAAAGAGCCTGCAACAGCGGAATCCCCGCATATGGCCCAGCAGTTAAAGAGAGACAGAGACGACACACAGAGACACACAACTAGCATGCAACAGTGCAGGTTCCGCCTCCACACTTGTGAGGCTCTGACTTCGGGTAGGCCGGATATGCATAGCCTAGCAAGATTCAACAATAAAGTCAAGTCGATCAGTACACACTTCCAGGCCTTCCGCAGAGAAGGCTTCACCCATTCCTCCTTCCAGAGACATGCACAACCCAAATACCACAAACAACGCCAAGGCACATGCTCTCCTCCGGCGGCTTGCTTGCATCTTGTTCCTCCTGAGCGCTAGGGTGGGTCGAAATGCAGCTTCTGTTTATGGATCGTTCTGGGATTGCAGGCTGGACTGTGTTGTATGATAAATAATAACTTCGGGCAATATGGCTCCATGTCTAGGGGCTCGAGAGGGTGTCCTAGATACATGTATTCAAGAATCACAATTTTCTGATTATTTTGTAGGGTTGTATAGGGTTTGTAGGGTTTGTAGGGTTATTAGGATTTAAGGATTTTCTGGGTTAAGGGTTTATAATAGGAAGCAGCATAATATAGTGTCTTCTATCTGCACACACTGGCCCGTCCTCCCCAGAAGAGTCCGGCACAAAAACCGGCTGCTGGTGCGTTTGCACATAGATAACATCATCGTCATCCTCCTCTACACCTGATTCTTGCTTGCTTTCTTGTCCTTCCCACTCTTCCTTCTGCTCCTTCTTCTCTTCCTTCTCTTCTGTGTCTTCCTTATCATTCACTGCTGCCTGACAAGTGACAAGTGTCGAATATAATTTAATCGGACATGGTTGCAAGGATGGCTTGGCCTTCATCATCTTCACGACCGCTTTCAAGTCGGCCATGTGCTGGTGCCCCGACCTGCATCGGACTAGTGGTTTCAGGATTTTGGGATAGCCTTTAAATTGGTCATGATTCATGGCCTCGTCCCCTTATTGCTTCGGGTTCGGCGAATGACATAGGCTGCTAAAGCTCGATGAAGATTTCCTTCAGTCAAAGCCCAAGCCTGTCACAGGGAAACGAAACTCGCGAAATGCTAAAGTATCAAGGATGATACCTGCCTCCACTTCTCGAACCGAGAGGTTCTTGGACACCACCGCAAAGGGTTTCGCAAGGGAGGCGAGGGCGGCCTGCAAGCTTACATCAGACAGATCAGACTAGACTTCAATTCGGATGAGTTGACCCAGGCCAGCCTGAGATTCTTTCGAAGTCGGAATTCCCGTTGCAAAAACAGCCAAGTACTCAAGGAGGAACTTGTAGTTGCACTTCGACTCTATCTGATCAAGGGAGTGCTGAACAATCTGCAGTGATTAAGCCGGATTCTTAGTTGATCGGTACCCTGGCCTCCGTTTCATTCACCGCATCTCCCGACAAAGTCAGGAACGAAAAGTTGATGGGAACCTGCAAGCAGAAGAGGTATTATCATGGTTCAAACATTTGGCACTGGACCTTCGAGCGCTTCAGGCATCGCTCGAGCTTGCGAGGGCCGATCCCGGCAGTCTTTGCGATCTCCCGCATTCGATCATCAATATAATCTCGGTCACGTAGCCAAGCGGAATAAAATTCCTGCCAGTCTTATTAATTATGGCGAGATCAGAGTAGTTACAACACCTGGCCTTCAAAACCAAAACTGTGCTCGGGCACGGCTTCGAGGATGGCATGGCTGACAGCTCTAACTAAGGCACCCTAGCCCCATTTCCATACATCCCAGCATAGTAGGATGGCCACGCTCCGATAGCATGGCCCTTTACCGCCCAAAGGTGGTCCTATACATATATATCTATATAGGGAGCCTGCCCCAAAGGAAGCAAGGTGAACAACTCTAGATTATCTGTTATATATATATATATAGATTACCTAACCCAGCATGATACCGAATCCAAGGCTTGGCGACCCTACACAGCTACGAGCATGGCAGACAGAAAAAAAGGGGGCGACACGTGCGGCGGACGAAATACCTCAAGCCCATTCAGAACTTTGCAGGGATGATTCAGGAACCATTAAATATGCAGAGCCCCACTGGAAGACGACCACTCGTCACGAGTTGTGGCATCGAGCTTTCGTCCTCGGATCAGTAATTAGCAGTCTGATATTTGACTCGAAACATATGAATCTAATCTGGCCGAGGCTCTAGCAGCCAAAGCTTTGCGCATTGATCATATATCATAAGGATCCTCATCAGATGGAAGCTGAAATCAACATGAATATGAATTCAGAATCGAAACTCCGTTGCACCGAGGTGCTGTAATTCACCATGTGTGAACCCCTTGGTCATCGCATCCTCCACATATCCACCGGTCTCCTTGGGCATGGGGGCCAGCCTATCTTTAGCCACTACCTAGCTAATCAGGAGGACACTGCAAAACACTGGTTTGATCGAGGCTCTTTAAATGTGTCTTCTCATCGTCGGCAAGGAAAGCCATCAGGCAGTCATGACTCGTCACTTGGGTCAAGGAAGAAATCTTATTTAGGGGTTCATTGGCCTTCAAGTTGAAAGGTTTTATATGTGATCCAATTATGATCCCATCTATAATTCTGGGAAGCAAATCTGGGATTTTCGGTGGTTTATTGTAGGAATAGCTACATGAAGGTTTTGGCAGGTGGTCTTCTTACAAGGGAAACCCAACCCAGCTGCTGTACCAGCAAGTAGAAGATATAACAAAGCCTTTGAAAACCGAGTGTCTTGATCCCAATATTTGCTAAGAGTTGGCACGCACTCTAGACAAGCCCCATGCCCAGAATCACCTCTAAGGAACTCCAAAAAGGCCACTTACGGATCCCAAGAAAACAACCTCTGAATTGCAAGAAAACCCTTATATATCCTACATAAAATCACCAACGACCCTAGCTATAAACTATGAAAACAATCTAAGATTTTTTTCCTACCCCAATCGTGAGCAGAGCTTGGTCAAGAGTCATAATGGTAAAACGAGCACGTTGCGACACTCACGCAGCAGACGGGTAAAACGAGACGGTTGACGCACAGGGTTGTGTTTTACAGTGATGTCCTCTTTGAGAAACGCAGCCACCGCGGATGCACTCCACGCAGCTGATCCTGCAGTCTGTGCAAGGAGACAATGCTCCTGCTTGTGTTTAGAGTTTCTTCTGAGAGTAACGCTTCCACGGCCTCGTCACCGCATGTCCCTGGCTCCTGTGCAAGGAGACAATGCTTTTGCTTGCACTTAGAGTTTCTGCTGAGGATAACGCTTCGACGGCCTCGTCACCGCCTGTCCCTGGCTCCTGTACAAGGAACCAGTGCTCTTGCTTGCGCTTGGAGGTTATGCTGCGGGTAATGCCTCCACAGCTTCGATGTCCTGGCTCGCTGTCCCCTGCGCAAGGAGACAACCAATCGCGATTCCAAAGGATATTCTGCTGAGGGTGAAGCTTCGGTCGCTTCGTTCAACTCGTACGTCGTCTCCTGGGTAAGGAAACAACCAATCACGCTTGGAAAAGATGTTCTATTGAGGGTAAGGCTTCCACACCTTCGTCACCCTCGTTCCATGTCTCCTGTGTAAGGTCACCACCAATCACGCTTCCAAAGAATGTTCTGTTGAGTGTAAGGCGTCCACCGCTTCTCCACTCTCGTTCGCTGTCTCCTGCGTAAGGAGACAACCAATTACAATTTCAAAGGATGTTCTGTTGAGTGTAAGGCGTCCACCTCTTCTCCACTCTCGTTCGCTGTCCCCTGCGTAAGGAGACAACCAATTACAATTTCAAGCAATGTTCTGTTGAGGATAGGGCTTCCGCCTGCAGGAGGCGTTGGATGTAGAATCCCTGAGCGCAGGGACTACTACAGAGAAAGTATGAGTTGCTGCTGATGCGATGTAAGACTCTGGCAGGTTCTCGGTTTGTTTCCGTCTTTTCCTGACAGATGATTGTGCAACGCAGCTCTGTTTTCAGTGCCCTTGCTTGTGGTTAGCGGTTCTGTGAAAGTAAGTCTTCGACCACTTCGTCGCAGTCGGTCGATGTCTCCTGCGCAAGGAGACAACCAATGATCTTGCTTGTGATTACAGGGTCTGCTGCGGTAAGGCTTCCGCAGCTGCGCTCTTCTTGTTCGCTGTCTCCTTTGTAAGGAGGCAAGCAATCACGTTTTCAATGGATGTGGTGTTGAGGGTAAGGCTTCCACCGCTTCGGTCCCCTTGTACGCTGTCTCCTGTATAAGGAAACAATCAATCACGCTTGCAAAGGAGGTGCTGTTGAGTGTAGGGCTTCCACATCTTCGCCCCCCTTGTTCTCTGTCTCCTGTGTAAGGAGACAATCAATCGCGATTCCAAATGATATTCTGCTGAGGGTGAAGCTTCGGTCGCTTCGTTCTCCTCGTACGCTGTCGCCTGTGTAAAGATACAATCAATCACGATTTCCAATGCTGTTCTGTTGAGGATAGGGCTTGGACGGCCTCGCTCCGGCCGATCGTTGTCTCCTGAATAAGGAGACAACCAATTACGCTTTCAAAGGATGTTCTGTCGAGTGTAGGGCTGCCACAGCTTCGTCATCCTCGTTCCCTGTCTCCTGCGCAAGGAGACAATCAATCAAGATTTCCATGGATGTTCTATTGAGGGTAAGGCTTCCACCTCTTCGCTCCACACGTACGCTGCCTGTATAAGGAGACAACCAAGCACGCTTTCAACTGATGTTTTGTTGAGTATAAGGCTTCCGCCGCTTCGTTCACATCGTACGCTGTCTCCTGTGTAAGGAGACAATCAATCACGATTTCAAAGGATGGTCTGTTGAGGGTCGGGCTTCCACAGCTTTGTTCTCCTCGTACGCTGTCGCCTGTGTAAGGATACAATCAATCACGATTTCCAATGATGTTCTGTTGAGGATAGGGCTTGGACGGCCTCGCTCAGGCCGATCGTTGTCTCCTGAGTAAGGAGACAACCAATCACGTTTTCAAACAATGTTCTGTCGAGTGTAGGGCTGCCACTGCTTCGTCATCCTCGTTCCTTGCCTCCTGCGCAAGGATACAATCAATCAAGTTTTCAAAGGATGTTCTGTTGAGGGTATAAGGCTTCCACCTCTTCGCTCCACGCGTACGCTGCCTGTATAAGGAGACAACTAAGCACGCTTTCAACTGATGTTCTGTTGAGGATAAGGCTTCCGCCGCTTCGTTCACCTCGTACGCTGTCTCCTGTGTAAGGAGACAACCAATCAGGATTTCAAAGGATGGTCTGTTGAGGGTAACGCTTCCTCTGCTTCGTTCCACTCGTACGCTGTCGCCTGTGCAAGGAGACAACCAATCACACTTTCAAAAAATGCGCTGTTGAGGGTAAGGCTTCCACCGCTTCGGTCCCCTCGCACGCTGTCTCCTGTGTAAGGAGACAACCAATCACACTTTCAAAGGATTTGCTGTTGAGGGTAAGGCTTCCGCAGTCTCTTCGGCATGCCATCCCTCAGCGCGAAGGCGTATATAGAAACACGAAGTTTGTTTGCATCATCCATGCTTCGCGAGGCTCCCACCGGTGGTGGGAACGGCGGCTCTCGGGGCCCCATAGCCTGACGTATTGGGGCTCATAGTAGTTTTGACGAATTGCGACTCTTGGAAATGTAAGGAATGTTAAGTTCCAAATTGTTCGCGAAGCCTGTCTTCCGACAGGCAGCGGCGCCAGCGGTCTGCGACGCACCTCACGTATTGGGGCCCATAGTAGTTTCGATGAATTGCGGTTCTTGGAACTGTAAAGAATGTTAAGTTCCAAACCGTTCGCTCAGCCTGTCTTCCGACAGGACGCGGCAGCATCGTGGCTGCACTAACAAAGCTCGAGCCGCGTGCTGCCTTTCCTGGATGTGGCAACCGTTTCTCATGCTTCCTCTCCGGAATCAAACCAAGCTATGCCCAGTGCTTCTTGGAGCACCATTATCACAGGACCGCGCATGATGAGCAGCGCGGATTCCAGAATTTATTCGGATGTAAGTATTTAGAGCAGTATGTGCATATGAGAGTGAGCTCTATGGATACCTGTCCGAAAGTCCAAATCGCGATACCGAATGGAAAGCTATATCCTTTGAGGCACGTGAACTAACAACCCAGCGAGAGAAGAAAGTATCTGCGGCGCAGGATGCGGCCAAGCCGCCCCCCGGCCAGACAGACAGAAAGAAGGAACCCCGGCAACACAGGGCACGGCTGCGCCGCTCCCCGGCTCAGGCGGGCGAAAGATGAGAAAGAAAGAACCGCTGCAACTGTGGCACGATTTATGCCCCTGCTGCCTTACTTCGATGTGGTAGCTGTTTCTCCAGAAATTATTTGGATGTAAGTATTTAGAGCAGTATGTGCATATGAGAGTGAGCTCTATGGATACCTGTCCGAAAGTCCAAATCGCGATACCGAATGGAAAGCTATATCCTTTGAGGCACGTGAACTAACAACCCAGCGAGAGAAGAAAGTATCTGCGGCGCAGGATGCGGCCAAGCCGCCCCCCGGCCAGACAGACAGAAAGAAGGAACCCCGGCAACACAGGGCACGGCTGCGCCGCTCCCCGGCTCTGGCGGGCGAAAGATGAGAAAGAAAGAACCCCTGCAACTGTGGCAGGATTTATGCCCCTGCTGTCTTACTTCGATGCGGTAGCTGTTTCTGATGCGTACTCTCCGGAATCAAACCCTGACTCTCCGGCACCCGTCATTGCGACGATATGCCTATACCCTGGCGTCATTAGCTGATGTGACAAAAATGTGTATCATGCAGTATAAGTATATGTGTACTGTATAAAGAAGCTCCTCTTGGGTCTCTACTGTTTACTTACATGTACTATATTGTCGTACTATCTACTATGTTATGTCAGACTAGCTCATATTTTAATTTAACATGTTGCACTCGTATATTGTATCATACTATAAGCATGTCATCGTAGGCATGCATGTGGCTGGTTTTCACATACGAAAATATATATGTGCATGCGTGCGTACATGCATGTGCAATATAGTTCCTTGGATACAAGCTTAGGTATTACGGTCTATTGAACTAGCCTACTACGCAGACCATGCTGATGATGTTCCTTGTCCTCACCCCACTGAGCTATTGAACAAGAGTGTGGCTGCCCTTCAACAGACTCGATATGCTATCACCTTCACTCCCACGTGCAGACCCTATTTCCAGGCAGACAGATCCGGAGCTCGCTTGTTTTCACTTTCGTGATAGGGGACGGATCGCCTGTGTTCGGGGTAACTCTGTTCCTCGAATAGGTCACAGAAGACGATAAGCTATTTAAAGCTATAGGCAATACTTTCTAAAGGTTGTGCTCGGTATGGAACTGATATACCTGATGCATAGGCAGGACATGCATATGCAAGTATAGTTTGGTTCGTGATGATTCCATATAATGTTGCCTTCTCCACAACCTCCACAAATTCGGGTGTGATGTCTTCTCAATTCTGAGGATGCTGCGACGCAGGCCACGAAGTCTCTAAGGCCTGCAAATGTGCGAAGATCATAGATACGTGGTTGCATTCCTTGTTCCAAGCTCAAATTGCAGAAAGCAAACACGACTTGATCTTGTTTATGCTGACTCCCGCGAACTGTCTCAATCGCGTCGACGTGACTTTACACCGGCACTTCGCAGTGTGTGCATCCGTTTAACGGATAGTGGCGTGACACGTCTCTTGACGACGTGGTTCTTACGTCCTTTACAAGCAGGTTTTTTCTGTAGGTGTTGCCGAACCAGTTTCGCCTCGTGCCGGTTGGCAGAGGACAAAGGAAGTGCGGCCTTCTTAGGCACTGTCTCTGACGATTGTTCAGAGCACCACGCGGTCCAGTCATCACCGTACCACAGCGATGCGTGCAGGGATCTGCTTAGCAGCATACTGGCACTCACCACATGCGATAGAGGATGCTGGACAGATAGATAATGTAACAACAACTTGATGTATCTGAAGTACATTAGCTTCATAGCCAAAGTAGAGCGATGCATCGCAGTGATGCTTCGAGTCCAGGAATTCACTTCGGCATGGAGGGCTTCGTTACTCGACGTCCCGCTTGGCAGGAACCATCGATACGAAGGTTGAATGGCGTGTCTTACACGCAAGTTGTTCATCATCCACTCCAAGCGATCGGGCGAGCATGCAGACCATAAAATCTTGTTGATCTGCTTGTTGGCACCTGCAATCTTTTTGTTGACTTCATTGGGATATCGTTGACATAGGGCAGCCAGTGCCTTGATGAATTCCAGACGGTTCGAGAACGGTACCTGCATGTCCAGCTTGTCCAGGATGTTCTTGCTCTCAGATGGAGTCATGGATGAAGTCGAAATCATGTCCCTGTACTTTATCTCAACTTCGCCCAACGGATTGGCGTTCCTGCCATCGTAGAATGGACCCCAGCAATCACGACCCAGATCGTCGTCCACGGCAGTGCATTTTTTCAGTATGCGACGAAGTTGTTTAGATCCAGGACTCTTCTTGTTCCAAAATCCATACTCGTAAACAATAGCCAAGTGAATGGGATCCAGAATCAGAGATTTCATACACGGACATATGCTCTGCAACTGACTGAAGAGTTTCTCGGATGGGCTGTCCGTCCCAATGTGCACCACCGCCTGAAGCTGCTCTGTGGAGAAGTTCTGGCTTAGCGCCTCCACAAGCTGCTCCGACGATTCGTTTTGAAGTGGATGCATCAAGAGGACTGCACCCGTGCGACCGCGAACGGTCAGTAGTCTCCGCCACGCCACATCGTCTCCAAAGGGCGCTTCGTCCCGCACAGCCTTCGGCGACCTGTAGGAAGCTTGGCCCATCAGCTTCATGCACAGTTTCAGGGTGGCGTCCATGCTGATATAATGCCATTCATCTTGTTGCATGAGGACATTGCTCATGCTCTCCATCTTATCAAGGAACGCATGAGATGTGGCGATGTCCTCAAGCATAGGCATCCAATGCTGCGACCGTCGCGGTAGCAAGCTAGCCAGCTTGTTGTTGGATTCGAAGGCGGCCATATGACATCTCGTAGATACTGCTCGAACCTGAGTACGACAGTAGGTCAAGCTAAAGCACACAACGTTGCCAGATCCTATGTGTATTCGTGCAGTCTGGAGGCTTGAGCATGATTCAGGACCATTTCTCGTAGAAGGAGATCCGCAAAGGAGCGCGTGTAGTACAAGTTCCGGACTCGTCTGACTTGCACACTCTTGCCGAGACTGGTGACATTGACGTACTGTGGCCCGGTGGCATCGAATATCAATCGAATCTGTTTATCGATGTGATTTTGTGTAAATGGCAGTGATGGCTGAATCATTGATCTGAGAATACTAGCACTCTCCTGCAACATGTTCGAAGATGTAGTTTGCGAAGAAGCTGCGTGATCATGCAGAGCCAATATAATCTTGATCTGCTTCGTGCCAGAGCACACGTACTGATTCTTTCTGGTATGATGTTTCGCGATGTGTGTCCTCAACAGCCGAAGTTGAGAGAAAGATCTGAATGGACACAGAGGACACCTTCTTCTCCCCTCACATCTTTCGGAAATCCTATAAAGATCTTTCATGACGAAGTCTGCTTCTTCACTCAAGCGGTTCATAATGTTGTCGCTGAAAACCGGAACATTGTCTTCATCGAAGGACAACCTATTGATGCTGGATGCAGCGGAGGCTTCGGCCACATCATCACAAGTATCTTCTTCGGAATCATGTGGAGCCTCACGTGCACCTGCAACCATATCCAGCAACAATGAGGATTTGCCATCGATCTTGTCGCGGGAATCTGGTTTCCAATACGACACCATGGTGGCGTGATCCACGGCTGCAGAATGGATTTCTCGAAAAATTGCCATGGTGAGCTTGTACACTGTGGCCCCATCCAGGATTGTAACGTTTTTCCCAGCAGCATCTACTCTGACAGCCAGACAGTGTGGGACGCCCTGTCCTTCGTAATGTATAACGAAAGATTTCACATGCGACTCAGGCAGACCAACACAGCTGGCGAGATCAATCGAACACATGGAAGCTACAGAACGGTAATCTCTGTATTTCATCTTCTTGGCATCGATGTTCTTCTCCAATGTTTCGTTTGATATCGCAGCGACCACAACTGGTCTAACAAGTGGCGTCATGTGCCAGACGGCACAGGGTATGCAGTTGCCTGGTTGCAATAGAAGAGCAGGTACATTCGTAACTGAATTGGCATGAGTACTTCTGTTCTTCACCAAGTCGATGAAGGAAAAATGCTTTTTCTCCACAATCTTCACCATGAAGCCAGTCCGCATTCTGATTGCATTCTCACAATCCTTGATGAATTCATCTTGCGACGTCTCAATGTGATCTCTGGATATTCGAAGACCATCGAAGTGAAGAGACAAGTGCTTTGGCTTGCTCGGACGACTCAATATATGTTCGGTCCAACTCTGCAGAATCCTGTCTTCGACTGAGGTCCAAAGCAATGATAGGATGGTGGAAGATGGGAATGTCTTATGCTTGTTGTCCGCAAGCGACATATAGTCCTCGTGTAGCATATTGCATGCAACCCAACGGACATACTGTGAGAGTCTTTGCAGATCATAGACAATCTCATTGTTTTTCAATGCCGGAAATGGGCTGCCACCGTTCAGAACGGTGTTGATCATCTCCTTGCCCTCCACGATATGAAGCCCGAGCTGATTCAGCACAGCTGTTCGATCATTCACCAAACGATCCAGAAGTTTCACAAGATTGTCAGGCATGGGTGGCTGTGGCTCGACCTTAGCAATGATCTGCTGCAACAATGTAAGACAACAGTTCTGGATATCCAAATCGACTGTATGACCGTCCACAACGTGAGATTGGAGTCGACGGGACATGGACTGCACTCCACCATTGTTAGTGTAGCGGCGTGCTCGCACCGTGTACGGTACCTTCTCAGAGTAGGCATACGATATGGTTCGGCCGTGCTTCAGAGAACTCCAACTTTTTCCATCCAGAGAGACATGATCGACCGACTCATGGTCGTCCTCCTCCACCGACTTCTTCCCTCGCAAGCGTCGTCCATGCTTTGTTGATACAATCTGCTGAAGGCAGTTTTCGTGATCTTCAAGCTTCCGAATGAGAGACTGATACTTCTGCACGATTTCTTCCGTTTCTGCTGTGCGGCGTCCTTTCTTGGAGGCAGGAATCATTGCCTTGTAGAATGCCTTCATGGTGTCCGCGTTCATGCTGCGACCACGGCAGCTGTGAGCGTACTTTTTTGCTAAGCCGATGTCTTGCTCCTCTTCAAATTGCAGTCGAACAGTGTCCAATGCAGCCTGTGGGCAAATATCAGCATGAGGTTTGCTGAAGATCAAATTGGGGATGTATGCCCCGGGCTTCTCTTTGCTGGTTTTCTGCCGAATGAGAGCCGTGCGAACAACGCCCTTCTCTTCAAGTTGATCCCACATGACTCCCTTGGCCAGATTGGGATGTTGGCCTGGCTTGAAGTTCATCTTCTTGAACTCGTGGAACGTCATCACGTCCATCTCTTTCTCCAGCATGTAGGTGGTGAGGAAGTTTTTTAATTTGATCCATTCCTGGTCTCTCTCGTCACGTTCGTCCGCACTGTCTTGTCCTGCCGCCATGACGTTGCCCAGCCCTTCTTCCTCGTGCTCCTGACGAACTCGCACTGGCAGACCGCATGCATCTCTCATGATGTCTTCGGTCAAATGGCCGTCGCCTCCATTGCAGTAGTCTTCGATGAGTTGGTAGCAGTCTTCCTTACTGTGATCCACCTCGAAGGCCCACTGCAACTTCAATCCTGCAATGGAGGCTTGGGATGTGGACAGAAACTTGCTTAGGCTGGGATCCGCTTCGAAAATGCCGTCCTTCTCATGATCTGGATAATGTCGTAGGAACTTGCCATGGACGAAGCGGGCCTTTGCTTTCCAGACGAAGGAGCGTCTGAACATGGAGTTGAAATTGCCGTTGGTCACACCGAGGAAAGCCATGACCCTGTTCACCTCCAGCCTTGTCCACCCAATCATTTGGAACATGCGGGTGCTGTATCCATAGGGTTTTCTGCCCATAATCCCGTCGCCTGAAATCGTCTTTTTGTAGAGATCTATGTGCGTTTTGCGATTCGTTTCCGGAGCTTCTTGACCCGTCAGGACGAAGCACTTCGCAAATGATTCGACTTGTTTTCTTAGTTCTTCGTCGAGGTGCCAAATGTTTGGGTCAAAATAGCTGTGATTGTGCTTGTACATTTCCGAGAGGTGGAGAGAATATAAACTCTGGTCCAACGCCGCCTGGTGAGATGCCGATGAAGCACCGATCGACATTGAAGCCTCTCTTGGCGATGGCTGCGGCAGCTTGGAAACACTTGAACACGTCCAAGTTGCACCAAAATGTTCTCTCGTAGAATCCTTGGAGTCTGTCCATGTTAGCTTCCATGACTGGATCCAGCAAGGGATGTGGAATCCTCACATAACAGTTGTTCTGCGGGCCCTTTTTCACCACTTCTACTGGAAGAAAGGATCCGGGTCGATCATATGCAAGGCAGAGATCATCGTAACATATAGTTGACGACCTTCTGTCTTCCGTCTCACACCACTCCACGAGCAAGGAAACCATCCTTGTCTGCATGAGCTCTTGTTTGATGATACAGGACACCTTCCAGGACCTAGATGCCATGTCCAGAGGCCACGATTCACATGCATCTTGTCCGGATTGATTGCGACCGCGAACATCCTCTTCGTCATCATCCAATCTCTGTGAGTACGCAGGTGTCTGAGATCTTTTGTTCGTGGCATTCCTACATTCTGTGAAGTAGTCCGACTCCGTCTCGAAGTTCTGCATGTCCGCTGCGATGGCGTTAGCAACCGAAACTGCATCTCGAACGATTTCGGGTTTCATGCGTCGGAATATTCCTTCAAGACAACAAAAGAAGTCACCAACACGGTGTAGAACAGCTTCAGGAGGAATTCCGCCAAATGGCATGAAACAGCCATCGTCATCGTAGATGAAAAGGAAACCTTTGTGGACACGCATGTGACAGTCACCTTCTACCATCCAGGTAATGGCAGCGGCGTCCGGCAGCATAGGCTTATCACCGATTTTGCCAGTGGTCATGTGAACGGCCACCATGATCAAACGTTTCAGTTGATCCGACATCCAGGGGTACTTGGTCTGGAGGGAGCTCACCATGTTCCTCGTGTTCTGCATGATGGTGTTAGGCTGCAAACAAACATCTGCTCCATATGTATCAAGGGTATTCTTGATAATGTCGAGGGATCTTGCAAACATGTTTTTGCAGTCCAGAGCATGTGTGTCGGCTCCCGGCATCAATCTTCTTTTCTTGGCTAGGCCATGTGTAGTTTTGTCCTCTTCCTCCAACATGAGTTCTTCCAGTGCAATCTCCATTTCATCTTTGGTTGGTGGAGGGCCTGTAAGCATGACTTCAAACTCCAACGTATCTGGAATATTGCCCTGACTATCTTGTCCGGGTGGCAGGCTTTCACATCCATGAGCAGGACCCGGAGCGTCGTGGGCCTGGCCAGGACCGATCTCTGCACGTTCAGCATTTTGCATTGAAATGGCAGCCTTCTTGTTTCGGCAGCATTGCATCATCTTGGCAACCGTCGTCTGCATGTCAGGTACAATGTCCACGAGTCCATGTGGAAGGTAACGCGGATGTACGCATACGACTTTCATTTGCTGCACCTTGATGTCATAGTAGTTCTCTAAGATCCATTTGTAGATATTGAGCTGCAATCGATAATGCTGTCCTTGGCAGTCATCTACATCCTGTATAGGAGGAGCCATTTTCTTGCCGTAGCTGTTGTACTTGTCCTGCAGGTTCTCACTCCGTTTCCAGTCGACGAGATGAAAAACGTCAGTGTCTTTGTCCTTGAGAACCAAGTCGATGGACCCTGCCAAATCTTCTTCAGGTGCACAGATGCACCATTCTGTACGGTAGACTTCGACATTATCCAAACCAGACAGGAACCGAATGACTGCAGTCATTTCTCCCTCCATAGGTCCGGGTTGTATTTTGTAGCCATTCAGCATATGCTCCAGCATCGCATGCATCCAAGTACCAGAGTTGGCAGCAGCTATGCGTTTCCTGTCCCAGTGCAGCATGATTTCGTTATCGGACATAGCCAATGCACTGACGATTTCATCCCAGCCGTTCAAGTCTTCTTTGCTCAAAGCAACCAAACGACAGATTTCCGAAATGTTCGGATCACTTTGCCGGAGAAGATGTACCAGGTCTGCCTGATACTTGAAGTCCATCCCTTGAAGCATGGCTGCGATAGACGGCAAACTGATGGACGGGTCCACATATTCTGGCCTAGGCCATTGCTTCCCAGACTTCATCTTCATCAGCGCCACCGCCGGTTCGAACTCTTCCGCGTATTGGTGGATGAGTCCGGTAACCTCACTTCACATGCACAATGTTCAAAGTTATAGGGACAGTCATGCAGACATGTATGTCTTGCAGCCAGGCAGCACTGCAGGAGATTTTGTTCCCTTCGTAGAAGTAGTGATGACCAGCGGGCTCGAAACGAAGCCGTGCATCAAGTTGACACTGGTTTACGCACGACAATTCTTTGCACGGGAGCAGCTTGGACGTGCTTTCGTCATCATGTCTAATTGGAACCTGAAAGGAAGGATCCCGTGGAGGCTCCAGTAAAACCGCACCGACGACGTCCTCGAGGCCAGCGGGCCATTCACCTTAGAGTGTGTAGTTAGGTGCCATGATGTTAAACATGTTCCACACAATCGCAGAAACAAAGTATATTCTTTGCAGGACGGAGTGGCTTGCTTCTGCAGCAGCTTCCTTGGCATTGGACTCAGTGAACGCTGCATCGTTGAAGCCATTGGCTTCCGTACCTCGTATAGTTTTTTATGTTACAACGAACATAGACCGTTAACATGCAAGGATTCCATGGCTTCTGTAATATATACTTGCTGTAATTTGACTTGCCTCCGCACGATGCGTCGTCAACGTCCATCTGAGATGATGCCTCAGTATCAACAACTTTTATAGATTCTAGTAACATCGTATGCGCAATAATAATGGCATTGGTGTACGTTATCCCGAACCGAAGCAATTTACAATGACACTGGTCATGCTCTACAGGCACCACGTCACTTGCCTAAGGTAAGACTAGCAGGCTTTCCGACTCATGGACGCTGATACTTCTACAGAATACTCCACACACACACACCATTGTGATCAAGCCACCGATCCTCCCAAGAAATCCATATTGTGCGATACCATTTCCAGATTCGAATTGGATACCAGGAGCTCGTCGTCCCAGTCGTGACTTGTTCCATCCGGAGCCTGCACGTAAGAATCTCCATCATTGTCCTCAGCCCCACCCAAGTAATCCTGGAGACGATACTCGCAGCCAGGACATCTTCTCCATGGAGACTCCCCGACATGGGACGCGCAAACCCATGTCGTGCACATGGGGCAGACACACCAACGAGGTATCATGATGGTGTGCTCTTGGTGACAAATTGCACACCTGATGGATGCATTCAGTTGCAGCAAGGATGGCACTGCAGCTACTCGGGGTCGCGTGGAAAGCGGACGCTGTGGCCCGAAACCCCAAATAAATACTTGAGACAAGGCAGGAGCCAGTCTTTCATTCGGAGCAGTCACCGATGCACGCAGAACACCTTGGTGATTCAGTCCAACAGAAAAGAATCTTGTGTTCCATCGGAGATGGAATCTGTTGCTTCGGTTCACAATGAACTCGAAGCGGCTGGCTCGTGTGTAAGGTCTGGCCGGTCTGTTGTTCATGCCCAAAGACCAGGCAACTGGTGTCTGAAATATATTGTCGATTCGACAATAAAATCTGGTTTCACCATGCCATTCCCTGACACCAACAACAAGTGATCGCAGCTGTGCCGGTAGAACGATGTCGAAGTCCGCGACACCGAGCAGCGGCTGCATGGACTGGAAGCCGAACATTACGAACGGCGGCAGAGAATGTCGGGGAACAGGTGTCGGTGTCCAGTTCAGCCTGATGTTTGCTGGTATGATGAGGAACATGCTCAACTGATGTATATTCACGCAAACCCACCTGGCCCGGCTGAGCAAGTCTATCATGCTGCGGAGGCGGGCCGACACCAGAAGGTCTGGTCGATCGATGTCAACAACTAGGTCTTGCCAGTGTGTTTTGTCTCGAACCAGGCTCAACATTCTCGAGGAAGCAGCAGCAAGTGCATGAAGATAATCGTGCTCGAAATAGAAGGATGGTAAGTATCCCAGCACCTCCACTGGCAACACAACACCACTCCCGCCACAGCGATCATTGTGATACCGAACATGAGCTGCGCCAGCCGATGCATCATAGAAAGGAGGGTCCCAGAAACCAGAACTGTCGGAACCTTCCGTCTCAGACTCACTATCCAAAGAAATTGGAAGTGTAGTGGTCATTCTCTCCGAGTCAGCTGGCTGTGCGATGTACAGACCTGGAAGAAATACCTGGACCGGCTGGGGCTCATGCAAGATTACAAAAGGCTCCTCTTCTGATTGCTGGAACTGCATTGTGGCCCACGTGTCCAGTATGTCCGCTGCAGCGTTCTCGACTGTCTTGCCGCCTACACGATCGAGACACATCGATGAGGACCACAAGGATGATAACGAGCTGGTGCTGTGTGTAGGGACAACAGCAAAGATTTGGTCGTACGACCCACCATTGAACTCTTCCGGCAGCATGCTCTTGTACTCGTGTCTCCGATGACTGGTTTGTAGCATCATGGTACCATCGTCCAAGACACGGAGACCCATAAAATGTTGGTTCGCATAGAGCAAGTAGATTCCACGAGAAAGGTTTTGCTCGTAATGGGGAACGACGTGATGCCTCAGCGATTGCTGTAATGGATATATTGTTTAAATTATTAGTAGACAAGCTATAATGTTAAATTTGCAAACGGACACCTAGGGTTAGCAAACGTCGAGTCTACTTCATCCTGAGCAAGAAGCTTGTGGGGTTGCAACAGGCGGTTCCCATCCGCCAAGGCCCACATAGGCCCGTGCTTCTCATACTTGACCGGGAAGCCAACGGAACGAAGCGCGTCTACCAGGCAGGTATCACGGAACTTGTGGTTGCCTCAGTGTGGTGGTTCGTATGTTTTTTACTCGATCAATCTTTCTATAAATTTAATACGGATGAGTGACAGTCATCGGATGGCCACGGCATAGATTGTCTCGTCTTGGCCGTTGCGAGGGCACGGACCGGCTCGGCCATGAGGTGATGCGACAGAATCTGCTGGGACCTATGACTGCGTTTGAACATGACACAGCATCATCACAGGTTCTTGGGTATAAGTTTGACATACATCTCTAATGCTATGGACGAGTGGCAAGTTCAAGTGACCTCTTCTTCCATGCACGCCCGGAGCGTGCTTCACTGACGGGATCCGGCTTGGTCTGCTCGAACCAATTGTCCTCATATGGAAGGGGCACATCAAAAAGGGAATGTGTAGCAGCACTATGTCCTTCCAGAGGGCGATCTCGACAGCTTCACAGTCGCCGTGCTCGGCAGCATGCAATTATGCAAGACGATGTTGTCGCCTTGCTTTCAGGATGTATCGCTGAAGGTGTTACATCACACAGAAGACCTAGTGCATGCTTGTAGATATTGAATGATTGTAGAAACCAAGCAGCACCAATTGGGCGTGTCGTGTGACTTCTGACCGATATGCATGAAGCCAATCCCTTGGTGATACAGATAGATGGTAGCACAGACAACTGCAGCTCTCGAGAGGTGGCATGTATGTTCTCAAGGGTCTAATATGCAACATGGGAACATCGTTTGTGATCGCTTCGATATTCGAGCTCTGCCAGCTCCTTGTGAATGAGTCGATCGGTCCTTTCCTGCAAACATTTTCATTGCAAGATCGGAAATATTCTGCAAGCCAAACCAAGTTGACGTGCATACGATAGCAAATTCATATTTGCAGCCGATCTACACTGTAATGGATCTGGTTCATGCGCCGGTCCCATGCATCTATGTCGTCAGCTGACAACCCCTGACACTCATCCGGCACGACCGGCACATCCGACCTTAATCGAGAGATAAACAGTGTCATAACTGTATGCCGCATGATAATGCTGTCAGGTTGCAGCGGCATGTCCTGCGTGTTCATCTTCTCCGTCGGCCTACACTATAAGTACAGGGTGCGGTCATATCAACTCAGAACAAGTGAACATTACGCATAGGAATGCCAGCGGGCTACCCGAAGCAGTTGTTGTCATTGTGCTCCACAGCCACGTGGTCAGTGATCATATGCTCTCCAGGATCTACTGCAGCAGACCTCGAATATGCTCAAAGTAACCAGTCAAAGAACACTGTCATATGTTTGATGTGACACTCAGCACTATCAAGTAGATGAAGTCCGAGGCCTGGACTCCGAATCAAGCTCACAGGGCGACAGTGCCTCTTCGATCTTTCCCGTCCGCATCCGCCTTACACAAAGTGTATGTGGACGACACGTTGGAGAAATGACAACGCAAGTACTATCGTTTAACATAATGCAGCGAAGTGTCTTGCACTTGCCAGGTTGCTTGTTCTTGGTTCGGTTGGTGCGGAGGTGTTCGGGGCGCTGGTAGTAGGAGAGCCCAGTTGCATCCAGTCCAGGGCCACGGCCCATGACAAATCGGGTGGGCTCCGTGGCTGGCTCATAGATCTGCTTCTGCTTGCGGCACCGCCCACCGTAGGAAGGCTGGAGAACCAGAGAGTGTGACTTGTGGAATTTTCGCTTCGGGAGTGTGTTCAGCAATTCCTTTGGCGGGATCAGGAGCTGCCAGCGTGTGGTCGACTCGGGCGAGCGTAGCGGATGCAGTCCTACAGCGACGTGATGAAGCAAACAAGATTGACAACTTTTCAGTCCTAGATAGTACACACATTGCTTCTGCTATCGTATATGCGTGTTAAGTTGCCTGTACCAGTAGTCCGAGATGGGCATGGAGGGCCGTTGACCGCTTTGTGCGGGATTACGTCGGCCGCTCCTCTCTAATACACACCATCACTGTCTCAATTACATTCTTAGTGTTATTCAGCATTGTCCTGCCTCGCACCACAGAACCGTTGGAGGAGTAGAAATGCCAGAGGCGTTCAAAAAACCTTACATCAAACGATCGGACAGATCCTGCCAACATGAAGATTAGTCACACTACACGTTGGCAGTAGGTTTCATGAGGACCAAACGCTTCCGAGGTACTTGAATTTCGCAAGATATATGATCGCCGACCGGCCGAATGCCAGCGTAGCTGGGCTTGTATCGGCCAAGCCTTCAACAGGAACATAAAAAAAAGATTCAAGTGTGATTTACGGGTGCAACAGCAATGAACCAGGCCTGCGGGATCAAAGACAAGGCAAGTCTCACACATGAAAGTGGCCGCCATGGGCAAGAACCTTGCAGGAAAGAAGTCGCAGACATATCTACGACATGCTGCTTGCCCACTGCAGTCAAGCAGCGAAGAATGCAAGGAGAGTGTTTATGAAATCGAGCGGCGCAAGCTTGAAGCTGAAGATGCAAGCCACAACACACGTGCGAAGTAGACATGCGTGACAGGCATGTATCACACGGATGCGGAGTTACTGCTCACAGAACGCAGCGACATGTTTCCAATCTGCAACATGCTGCTTATGTTCTCAGGAGAATGGATGTTATCATCAACCCTACGTGGCAACGTGATAATCCTCAGAGGGACGTAATCACAGTGCCAGCGTGGCAGCTATGTATTTCGTAAATCCAGACAAACCGTGAAATCCTTCAGTCATTCCACAAGCCTTTCCTGGATATGCTGATCCGTTGAGATACACACCTCATAAATCCGGCCGTACACATCTGGAATATTCGTTTGACATAAAGCCAACTAGAGCCCCGAATACAGTGACTTTGGATTAACTGCACAGGATACCTGAATCAGTGGATGCTGATTACAGGCTCGTTATAAACCAGCGCATGACACGTGACCAGGCCTGCCATAACGTTCCAGTGTAGAGGGTGGCGACAGCATCCTTTTGTTCGCAGCATCATGCCGGTTAAACCTAGCACCTTGACTGTGACATCTTCGTATAACACAAAAATAGCTTCAGCATACGATGTGTCAGCTTTATACGTTACCTTTTTTCATTCCTCTATCACTTTGATGCAGTCTATGTTTGAAATGCATAAATGTCTCTAGTTGTCGGTCATCAATCCAAGAATGTAAACCCTGCTCATAGGGTCAGCTACTATAGGATCCGTACATCAACTTGCATATAAAACCCACGATTCGGGGTCTAATTGTAAAGTTTGACGCTCGTAGCAGCTTGAGTAGTAGTAGTAGTGGTAGTAGTAGTAGTAGTAGTAGTAGTACTAGTAGTAGTAGTAGTAGTAGTAGTAGTAGTAGTAGTAGTAGTAGTAGCAGTAATAGTAGTAGCAGTAATAGTAAGTAGTAAGTAGTAAGTAGTAAGTAGTAAGTAGTAGGTAGTACGTAGTAAGTAGGAAGTAGTACGTAGTACGTATAGTAAGTAGTAAGTAGTAAGCAGTAAGCAGTAAGCAGCAAGTAGTAAGTAGTAAGTGGTAAGTAGTAAGCAGTAAGCAGTAAGTAGTAAGCAGTAAGTAGTAAGTAATACGGTAGTAAGTAGTAAGTAGTAAGAAGTAAGTATTAAGTAGTACGTAGTAAGTAGTAAGTAGTACGTAGTACGTATAGTAAGTAGTAAGAAGTAAGCAGTAAGCAGTAAGCAGCAAGTAGTAAGTAGTAAGTGGTAAGTAGTAAGCAGTAAGCAGTAAGTAGTAAGCAGTAAGTAGTAAGTAGTAAGTAGTACGTAGTAAGTAGTAAGTAGTAAGCAGTAAGCAGTAAGCAGCAAGTAGTAAGCAGTAAGCAGTAAGTAGTAAGCAGTAAGTAGTAAGTAGTAAGTAATACGTAGTAAGTAGTAAGTAGTAAGAAGTAAGTATTAAGTAGTACGTAGTAAGTAGTAAGTAGTACGTAGTACGTATAGTAAGTAGTAAGAAGTAAGCAGTAAGCAGTAAGCAGCAAGTAGTAAGTAGTAAGTGGTAAGTAGTAAGCAGTAAGAAGTAAGTAGTAAGCAGTAAGTAGTAAGTAGTAAGTAGTACGTAGTAAGTAGTAAGTAGTAAGAAGTAAGTAGTAAGTAGTACGTAGTAAGTAGTGAAGTAAAATGAAGATAGTGGTAGGTCGTCGTCGTACTAGTAGTAGTAACACGGGTAGCAGCATTGGGAACAGCAGCAGAAGTAGCAGTAGCAGCAGAAGTACTGGTGGAGTAGCGTAACTCGCGCGTCACAATCATTACCAAACCTTGCTGACCTTGCTGCACTCTTTGCAAGCCCGTCCAGCCGATGCAGTCTCAGAGCCGTCCCTTCAGGACGAGCTCCTCCACCCTCCAGAAGCCTGGCTTGGCCACACCTTCTTTCGGGTCTGGACGAAGTGTGGGCAGAAGGTACTTACACC